>OU015746.1:615640-654911 GCA_907169655.1 Acomys percivali | reverse complement strand
AGAGAGACAGAGACAGAGAAAGAGACAGACAGAGACAGAGAGACAGACACAGACAGAGACAGAGATAGAAACAAAGAGACAGAGACAGAGAGACAGACACAGACAGAGAGACGACAGAGACAGAGACAGAGAGACAGACAGAGAGATGAGTCTTTTCAGCCTCAAAGTTTGCCTCCAGTGACATGATTCCTCCAACAAGACCACTGCCTCTTAAGCCTCCCCAACCAGTGCAACTGAGGACCAAGCGTTCAACAGGTGTAGCGAGTTTTGGTTTCCTTAAAAACTCAAGTTATGCTATGTAAATATGGCGTTTTAATCCCAAGTGTGGGATATGGGGCTGCCTTAGTTTATGCCCAGCTGGCAACTGCCTTGTGCTGCTCAGAGAGGGGCGTGGTCTTTGCCAGCTGCAGATAGTTTAATTTTGAGGACTCTGAGAGGGTATAGAGATCAGAGCCCAGAGAGAGGAAAAGAACGCTTCAAGGAGATGGTTTGAGGAGGAAGAATGTTGCTGGGTTTTTTTGTTTTTTGTTGTTTTTTGTTTTTTTTGCTGTTTGTTGGACATCCCAATGACTGAGATATCCTGGGTACTGCCCCAAAGAACCCGACAACCCTAAACAGCTGAAAATGCTAAAGAGATCTAAGTCTCTTTCCCTTCTAACTTCTTTCCCGGGGAGGGGGGTGTTGGAAGGGAGGTAGAGGTGTTAAGAAACAAAAATAAAATAAGAGTGGGGAAAAAAATAGCACCTAAACCAGGCCATGGAGCTCAGTGGGCGGGCGAAGCAGAGCGCCTGCAGGGCTGCACACCACATGGTGCTCGTCGTCTCACAGCGTAGTGACCACTTACTCAGAACCCCAGGATTAGATTCATGCACACTCCAGGATAATTAACAGACGGTTTTTCCCTTCCCCAAACAGTGACCTATGCATACGACCCAAGCACTGAGAAGCTGAGGCCTAAAGTTCAAGTCTGGCTTGGGCTTCACGATGAGACCTCATCTCAGGAAACAGAAGTGCAAGGGACACACTTCAGAGGCTCTGGCCAGCACACCGCAGGCAGTGCGCGATCTTCATCACCAGGGGTTTTGTTTCGCTTCCTTGAGACTGGCTGTCATCCAGCGCTGGCTGGCTTCACACTCAAGTGTATACATGACGGTGACAGGTCCTAACGCTACTTCTGGGATTACAAGCCTGTGCCGTCTCCTGTCAATCTGTGGGACTGTCATGATAATGTGGCTGACAGATTTGAGACAAACATCACAAGACCCCGAAAACATTCCTGTTCCCTGCTCTATGGGGTCTGAAGCACGTGAGCTACTCCTCACCCAGGAGAGCTGCTAACGAGCCGCCAGGACCCAATGAGGGGGCTGCAAACGGCTTTTCTGAAAACGACAACTTTATTAAACAGAAACAGATGCACAGGCAGTCAACTTGGAAGCCAGGGCTCACGGTCCCTCAGAAGCCAAGTGCAGACCATGCACGGGCACCCAGCCTGGCGCCACACTTCCAGCGTCCCCACCTTTAACTAGGGCAGAACTGGTGAAGGCTCGTGCGTCTTCCCCATGTGCACAAACACCGAACAGTCAACTGAGGACAACTAAACAGGCGTCCATCCCTAGACGGATGCAGACCCTCCCCTCAACACGATGCATGCCCTCCAGCACCTGTGGCTGCGAGGCAACCTCTGGCTCTTCACAGGCCCTGCAGACAACGGGGGCTGCCTGAGCATCAGCCCCTTAGCTCTGTGGCTCAGGGGAGGGGGAACGGAAGCAAGGCAACTCCCTCAGGGACACAACTTCTGTGACGAGGAGCCTCTCTCCTGGCTCCCTGCTCCAGGCATCTGGGGTGCTATTGTGCCAGGGCAGGTAGGAGTGCACCCTGAAGCCTCCCTTCCGCAGGCTGCAGTCGGCGGGCACCAGCTCCACCCCCAGCTCTGAGGACTCCAGGATGCTCAGCTTCCAGCGCTGCAGGTCCTGCTGTTCAGGGGCACTCTGCAGCTGGGCCACTCTCACCTCACCAGGGTCCAGCAACACCTGCCAGCGCTGCACACGGGTTCTCACAGCCCAGCAGGGAGTCATTGACAGCAGGTAGCAGACGGTATCAAAGCCACCCAAGAGCAAGGCAAACTTCAGGTCTACCAACCAAGTCTCTGCTTCCAATGGGTCCATGGGCCAGGTGGGGCTCAGCTCCAACAAAACAGGCTGCCCAGGAGATGGGCTCTCGTTGAAAACATCCCACCAGGACAGAGGAGGGATGAGCCAGTGGGAGCAGGGAGAAAGGCCATCAAACCTCCAGGGAAGGGACTGGGTCCACTCAGCATCCTCCCGGCCCAAATCCAGGGGTACAACTTCCTGAGGCCCCAGCTCAGTGGGCACAGGCTGGGGTCCCAGCCCTAGCCCTCCTGATCCCACAGGACCTGGTGCCGGGCCGCCAGAGCCGCCGTGTGGCAGATGCCCTGGCCACTCCGCAGCCTCAGACCCGGCCGCGGAGAGTTCCATGGGCTCAGCATCCCACCCTTCCTCTTCCCAGTCTCCTATCTCCAGCATGTTTTTAACAACCAGGAACGCTGCCTTGAAGCAAGCAAAGCAGATCTTCATCTGGTCCCCATGGACAAGCTGGTACAGCCAGGCTGCATAGAGGCAGGACATGCCCTTGTCGCCATGGCGGACACTGACTGGGGGACACATGGCCAAGCAGCCTGCCTGCAGCTAACTGGACGCAGAGAGGAGGACTTGCTCGGTGGGATCTCAGCAGCTGAGGTCTCCAGGATCATGAGATGCTGGGGACAGGCGGGGAAACCTGAGCGTGGGAGAAACAGGAGAAAGCGGGGTATTACAGGAGGCCTAGGGTGTTGGGGCTCCAGGACACGGGCCCGCGGCGGTTCAAGAACTGGGTGCCAGTTCAATGGATACCTCCTTGACTTGAGCTTCCAGAACCTTCTTCAGCTTCTCGCTTGCAACAGGATCTGGAAAACTAAAAAGGCAAAAGAAACGAGGCTTGGCTCCCCCTGCTGGGCAAGCAGCCAGGACCACTGTGGGGAGGGGTGTTGGGACTCAGGCCCTCAGGGGGCTCAGGCTCACCTGGAGCAGGTGGAGGCTCTTTCAGCACACCCACCGCTTCAGAAGCTTCCTTAGGGTCACAGGCCTCAATTCCACACTAGGGCCGGGCTACCAACGGAAAGAAGCCGAGATGCCTAAGCGACGACCCCATCCAACCAGTCCCAGCCAGCCCAGGCCTACTCCATTCAACTGGTCCCAGCCAGCCCAGGCCCACCCCATCCAACCGGTCCCAACCAGCCCCTGAGCACCTTCCCACGTTCACCTTCCTGACTCAGCTCCCTGCAAGCCGGCTAATGGATGCCGATCTCCCCGCCTTATAAAGGCGGAGCGCCCATGATGCTCTAGCTCATTTACATATTTCCCATAAGCCCTAAAAAAACGCAGGAAGCGAGGGCGCTGAGTCACCCTGGCGCCCCCCCCCCAAGGCACATGTGCCCTGCGCCCCCACAGGACGCATGCGCGGCGCCCCAGCTTCCTGTGCGCTGCCTTGGGGTGCCGCATGCCCCCGGGGTCTCTGTCGCTTCGAGGGATATCTTGCTGGGGGAAAGAGGATTCCTTATTCTAGGCCTCTTTAGTAAAAGTTCTTTAAAGCTCGTGAAAACGCTCCCTCGGCCTCCACTGTGGCTTAAACTCAGTTTTCCCCCTCGGGCCTTTCCATTCTTAGACTCTTGCTAGCATCCTTTGTAGACTTTGGGACCCTGAGACAAACCAGGCAGAAGAGACAAGGTTTCCAGCGGCGTCGCTCCGAGCGCAGCCTTCACAGCACAGAGGTCCACCCAGGGTGCTAGCACCTCAAGTTGGTGCTCGCAGTCCGTCCCCGACATCCATGGCGAGCCCCTGTCGGGCAGGGCAGATTCACTCTCTCTACAGATCCTCCGGGCTGGCCTCCCCTTGGCGTCCTGCCCTGCCCGGCCCTGGCCTTGACCTCTGCGACCGTTCGGTTCTATCCAGAATGTCACACTGTCTGGCCTCAAGCAGCAAGGACTATCCCAGTTTCCTTGCAGGACACAAGGCTAGGTTTCCTGGGTGCCCCGGGGCAGCCCGAAGCAAGCTTGACTTCAGGGCTCAGGAATACACCTTTATCTGCATATAGCTCTGTTTATCCACTCACTTCTTGAGGAACATCTTGCTATTTTAGGGGGTTTGGTAATCTGGTAATTTAAAAAGCCATAAAGCCAGGCTGTGGTGGCGCAAGCCTTTAATCCCAGCACTAGGGAGGCAGAGGCAGGCGGATCTTTGTGCATTTCTGTCTACAGAGTGAGTTCCAGGACAGTCAAGACTACACAGAGAAACCCTGTCTCAAGAAACCCAAAAATAATTACCAGCTTTGTGTCGGTCTTCTCAACTTGAGCTTTTGTCTCCTCTAAATAAACACGGAGGGGCGGAAAACGATACATTGTGTCCTGAGCCACTTGTTTTGTATGAAAATTGGCCCCGTTTCCCACGCCAGCCGCTGGCTCTTTCCTTCAGGGTCAGAGTCTCTGAAGCGCCACGCACAAAGTTGCAAGTCCTGGAAAACGGTGATTGAGACAAAAACGAAAGGAAAATGTTCAGTAAATGGCCATAGCATGAAAAACTACTCTATCACTGACTGGAAACTGGAAGTTAGGATCCAGTCTTGAACAGAGAGTGGTGTCATGTCTGGGTCCTTTTGCTCAAACCTCTTCGCTTGAGAGGGAGCAGGATTCCTGAGGCATCTTTTTGTAAAGGCAGCTAATTGGGCTGAGGGATGGCCTAGTGACAGAGCTCTTTTCCTTAGCACATTCAGGCCCCAGGCCCCCTGTAAAAACAAAGGCACAGCTGAGTGAGCAGTGGTGCGGACCCCTTTAATCCCAGCACTGGGGAGGCAGAGGGAGGCAGATCTCTTTAAATTCAAGGTCGACCCGGTCTACATAGTGAGTTTCAGGACAGCCAGGGTTACACAGAAAACCCCTGTCTTGAGGGGAGGGATGAGCAAGCCTGCCAAATCACAGGGGGAAATGTTCTAATGCCGTTTACAAGAGCTCAGCCCTGTGACCTGATTACCTCTGCTGGGTCCCACTCCTGACCACACTAGGTTAGGATTTCCATGCAAATGTGGAAAGAGGTGGGTCACAAACCTTCAGACCTTAGCAGGCATGAGCAGATTCCATGTTTCTTAAGCTTCTGAGTGTATTTTTTAGTGAGGGGGGGTTGAGGTTTTTTTTTTTTTCTTTTTTCTTCTCCCATCTTTAAATTGATGTCTCTTACAACTGATCATCAGCAGTGCTCTGTACCGTGTGTCTGTGCAGACTTTTGCTTCTGGGAAACAGTCAAGACTGAACGCAACTGGCTTAGCTGCCGCTCTGTCACTGTGAAGATACATCACGACCTAGGCAACTCTTATAAAAGAAAACGTTTAGTTGGCGGCTTGATTCCAGCTTCAGGTTTAGTCCATTATCATCATGGTGGAAGCATTCAGCTCTCACGATTCTGGATCTTCAGGCCAAGAGAGAGAATCTGTCTTTGGCATGGGCTTTTAAAACGTCAAACCCCAGCCCAAGTGACACACTTCCTCCAATATGGCCACACCTCCTAATCCTGCTCATCCTTCTCAAACAGTTCTGCTTTCTGACCACTGAGCACTCAGATATATGTGGCTATGGTGGCCGTTCTATTCAGCCCATCACAACAACTCTCACACCGGGAAGATGGCTCTGATGCTAGAGACCTAGGAACTGAGCTCCGCATCCTGAACCCACACAAAAGCTGTTCGGAGTCAGGCATGCGTCTGCCACCCCAGTCTTACAGGGAGGGATATGGCAGGAAGAGACAGGAGACTCTCCAGAAGCTGGTGGGACAGATGACCTAGCGGCAGCCAACAACAGAGACCCTGCAGCCTCAAACAAGATGGAAGGTGAAAACGGATACCAACGCTGTCCTTTGGCTTCCACATGTGCTCTGTGACACACATGCACCCACACATTCATGTACACAAACAGCACACACACACACACACACACACACACAGTTTCTTCAAAAAATTCCACTTTATCTGGGCGGTGGTGGCGCACGCCTTCAGTCGCAGCACTCGGGAGGCAGAGGCAGGTGGTTCGCGGTGAGTTTGAGGCCAGCCTGGTCTACAAAGTGAGTCTAGGACAGCCAAGGCAAACACAGAGAAACCCTATCTCAAAAGACGAAAATAAACAAATAATTCCACCTTAAAGGTAGAATTAAAATAATAACAACAACAACAACAACAAAATGGTTTATCCCGGAGCCAAATATGAGTGACTATGGCCCTAGGACACAAATTGAAGTCATGTGTTCCAGTATGTAACAGTGCTTACAGTAACAGAAAAAAAACAGTTGTAAGCCAAGACACTTTCCAAATCCATTGGGTGGACACATCAGACAGGTGGGTTACAGTCGTGCAGGAGACCGCTGCTTACAGGCCTCAGGTGCTGGCTGACGACAGTCTCACGCTGATGGAAGCTGGGGCCCTGCTCATACATTCCACAAAGATTTATCCACCATCCATACAGTTCTTCACAGGCAGAGGTAGGTGATGAATGGCTATTTGAAGGCTGAGCTAGCTCAAGGGATCTAGCCTTAAATATTCTAACCACGCCACGGTCTCTGGAGTCCCAGCGTTGTACAAGGGTTAGTGAGGAGAGGCTTCCTTTTAGAAACTTGACTTCACAGTTTCCCGTCACCCAAGCAATACATTTTTGTGCATGTAGAGGCCAAATAGTATTGCAAATATTATTTCACATTCCCAGTTGCTAGGAAAGCTCATTCCTAGGATCTGATGAAAATGAGGCTAAGAAAATAGCAAAGTGGTTTGTAAAAGAGAGTGGAGATGCCGGGCGTGGTGGCGCACACCTTTAATCCCAGCACTCGGGAGGCAGAGACAGGTGGATCGCTGTGAGTCTGGTCTATAAAGTGAGTCCAGGACAGCCAGAGCTACACAGAGAAATCCTGTCTTGTAAAACAGAGAGAGAGAGAGAGAGAGAGAGAGAGAGAGAGAGAGAGAGAGAGAGGAGTCACCATGTGTGCCGGGAACTGAGCTAAAGTCCTGTGAAAAGAAGTACCCCTGAGCATCTCCCTGGCACACCCCACTGTGTACGTTAAAACTAGATTGACTATGTGTTTCTGCCTATATCTGACAGGGGTCTTTTGTATTCTATAGAATATGGTGTTTCAAGAAACCCTGTCTCGAAAAACCAAAAATAAATAAGTAAATAAATGAATAATAAATAAAGTAACTTTTATTCGCCTGACATAATTATCATCTTGGAGGTTTGCTGCCTCTGTCAGCTTGTCCTCTCTCTGCCTCTAACCTGTCTCTAAAAACCTGTCCTGGTAAAAACTGCCCTTGAGCTCCATGAACTGAACTGCTGTGAACTCAGCTCCCCTGCACTGCCTCTCAACCCGCTGGCTCAACCGAACTGCCTGAACAGAACTGACTGGAACTCTGAGATCTGCCCGCCTCTGTCCCCTGAGTGCTGGGACTAAAGGTGTGAACCACCCATGCACGCCTGAACCTAAGCTTTTCGTTACCTGAAACTTGTACACCACCAGGCTGGCCTTGAACTCAACGAGCTAGCTGCTTGCCTCTGTCTCCTTAAGATTAAAGGCGTGTCTGTGTTCCAGCCAGATCACACAGACCCTGTTGGAGCAGCCACGTTCTGAATTGTGTGTTTGTATCTGTAAGACCGTACGGATGTTTTATCTGCACGTGTGTCTTTGCACCACCTGCATCCTGGAAGCCATGGCTTCTAGAAGAGGGGATTGGGTTCCCTGACACTGGGGTCACAGACGGTTGTGAGCTACCACATGGGCGCTGAAAGCTAACCCTGTGTCCTCTAGAAGAGCAGCCAGCGCTCTGAACAGCTGAGCCAGCTCTTACCTTAGGAAGTGTAACAAGCTTTAATAGAAGCAACTTAGTTATACCCATATCACTTTCGGTCTCAGGTCTCACAGCCTTCCCGCTGCGAGACAGAATCCCGCTGCGAGACAGAATCTCGCTGCGAGACAGAATCCCGCTGCGAGACGACAGAATCCCACTGCGTAGACCAGGCTGGCCTCAACTCACAGAAGTCTGTCTTTCTCTGCCTCCTAGGTGTGACAATTAAAGGAGTGCACCACCACATGCAGACATTAGTAAAAATACTTTAATATAGGTTGAAGCGTATCCAAGTGTAGGTACAGGCTTCTCAAGGGAAATTTACCTTTACAAATGGCAATTTTTAAAATATGGTATGGCACCTCTTTTCTTTGTAGCTTTTTCCTTAAAGTTGCCCATACAATATTCTTGTTTGGTATATAAGTTTTCTCTGCTTGAACATACAGAAAAGGAGAGGCAAGGTCAGAGAGGAGTAGAAAGGAGCAGGGAATAAGTGTATTTATATTTTTTTCAGAATTTCTCTTTAGCCCTGATATAATCTCTAAATGTTTTCTTTTTGTAATTTCCTACTTAATTTTAGCATCTCTGTTTAACTTAATATATCCTGGAGCTCTTATTAATTTGTAAGTTACCAATTTCACTATTTTTTCTTTTTTTTTTTTTTTTTCCAGACAGGGTTTCTCTGTGTAGCCCTGGCTGTCCTGGAACTCGCTTTGTTCCCTCAGAACCCTAACTGTGCGTGTAAGAGACGTGCACTCGCAGAGACCGCAGGACAACCTGTGGGACTCAGTTCTCTCCTTCCACCAGAGGTTCCCATAATTGAACTCAGGTTGTTCATTGGGCTTAGCGGCAACCGCTTTAACTCACTGAGCCACCCATCCAGCGTGCTTTCTGCAGTGGATCTAACGAAGGACACCCCGAAAGGGACCGGTCCCACCCACAGTTAAGGCAGATCTTCCTGGACCCGCTGAGGCAGCCAGGACACCCCTCACAGCAGCCAGTCTCTCATATGACAAAAAACACTAGCCACAGAGCCTCACCTGACACAGACTGGGGTAAAACTCAGCCAAGGATAGCCTTGAACTCTGACCCTCCTCCCGCCACCTCTACAGTTTTAGACCCGAGTCTCCACTACCCAGATACTTCTGGGTCTTTTAAAGTCAACATCCTGGTAGCCTAAGGCTACAGTGTTAGTTTTCTATATAATCTATTCCTTCCTAAGGATTTTGGTTGGCTTGCTTCACTCGGTTGCTGTAAGTAAACAGCACAGCTGGGCAGAGTAAAGGACAGGGGTGAATTTCCTCAGCTCTTTACGCTGAAGTCCAAGGTCAGGGTTCTAGGGGATACACCGGAGGGATCCACTTTCCCTGGGGTACTGGGTCAAGGTTAAACACTACCAAATATTAGTAAACACTTAAGTGTTGCTAGCTGCTTTGAGATGTGTTCTCTGAAGAGATTCCCTTAAGTCTTTTTTTTTTTTTTTTTTTTTTTGGTTTTTTGAGACAGGGTCTCTCTGTGTAGCCTTGGCTCTCCTGGACTCGCTTTGTAGACCAGGCTGGCCTCGAACTCACAGCGATCTGCCTGCCTCTGCCTCCCAAGTGCTGGGATTAAAGGCGTGCGCCACCACCGCTTAAGTCTTTATCAACATATTTTTAGTGTTTTCTGAGAGACCGAAGGAGGCATTTGATGTGCCTTGTCCTTCTCTGGTCAGGCTGGCGTAAGGACCTGTCAGTCAGGCTGTCTTGTAGCCGGCTTCTGCTAGTTAGTTCACGGGTTCCTCTCCTCTCTTCCTCCCACTTCCACACTTATTAACTCCCTAACACTGGACAGGAGAAAGGACAGAGGAGACAGGGGGTGAAGTTAAATGGTTGGACGGCTTCCTGCTGATTAAGGGCATCAGGTCCCTTTGGGCAAGTTTGATCTTCACCATCAGGAGACCTGATTTCTTCTTTCTGTCTCTTTGTGCATGACTACTTGACAAACAGCAACCAACAGCATCCAAGCACCAGCCAGCAGCCAACAGTAGCAACCAACAGCATCCAAGCACCAGCCAGCAGCCAACAGTAGCAACCGCAGACCCGCCTCTCGGGAGCCCTAACATTTATATATCCTCTGGAAAAGCTCCCAGAACCCAAAACATCTCACAGTCACAGAAACTATCTGCAGCTGGCAAAGCCACACCCCTGCTAGAGCCCGAGGCAAATCACGGTCAGCTGCTGCCAAGCAGCCCCACATCCCTACAGTATCTTACTATTTATTCACTCCTTGAGGCAGCCTTAATATTTTGCCCAGGCTGTCCTCAAACCTAAGTGATCCTCCTGTCTCGGCCTGGCCTCCCAAACGCTGAGATCGCAGGCGTGCACCAGCCTGTCTGACTTCCGAGGGCCAGCGGTGCTGACTGTCAGCCTAGCTGTTGAGGACAGACCAGCTCCTTCAGAGGCCCACTACAATGACATACATACTCCAGGTGTGGCCACAGTCTTCCATTTAACACCTGACCCCCCACCACCCAACACCACACCCTTCCTGGCTGTAAAACCAGGTTGTCTATTCACCTTTCCTATTGTTATTGTTGTTGTTGTTGTTTTGAGACAGAGTTTCTCTGTGTAGCCTTGGCTGTCCTGGACTCACACTGTAGTCCAGGCTGGCCTCTGCCTCCCAAGTGCTGGGATTAAAGGTGTGCACCACCACGCCCGGCTGTCTATTCACCTTTTAAGCCACTCAGAAAAGACGTCTTCTGTGCTGCTGTACCTGGTGGTACAGCACAAGGCCCAGTAAAAGTCTCCTCTTGGTCTAGAGATTGCTCAGTGGGTAAGAATGCTTCCTGCACAGGTGTGAGGGCCTGTGTTTGGAACCCGTGGGCTGGCTGCTTTTATGCCAACTTGACACAGCTGTGGTTATCTGGGAGGACAACACCAAGACTGAGAAAATGCACCCAAAATACTAGGCTCTAGGCAAGCCTGTAGAGCGTTTCCTTAATTAGTGACTGATGGATGAGGGCCCAGCCCATTGTGGGTGGGGCTGCTGCTGAGCTAGTGGACTGAGAAAGCCATGTGGAGCAAGCCAGTAATCAGCACCTCCCCCCCCATCCCCATCCCCCAGCCCCCACCCCACCCCCATCCCCCAGCCCCCACCCCATCCCCATCCCCCAACCCCCACCCCATCATGGCCTCTGCATCAGCCCCTGCCTAAGGGCTCTTGGCCTGTCTGAGCTCCTGCCCTGACTTCCTTTGATGATGAACAGCGACATGAAAGCCAAACACACCCTTCCTCCCTGAGTTGCTTTGGTCATGGTGTTTCATCACATCGACGGTAACTCTAACAGACGCCCCAGCATCCGTCTACAGCGGGGCCTGTAAATCCAGCACAGTGGAGGGACAGCAGACAGGCAGATCACTAGACCCATGGGCAGCCAGTATAGCCCTGAAATGGCAAGCTCCAGGCTCAGGGAGAGACTTGTCTAGAGGGAATAAGGCTTCTCTCTGGTGCTCTGGGTACATGTGTGTGTGCATGCCAAGCAGCCTTCCCATACCTACTCATGATCTGTGAGGTCAGACTCTCAGGAGGGACGTCCTCTGACTTGTTGATGGAGACCTATGCTGCGTTCTTGAGTTGTGGACAGAGAGGGTGAACCCTGTTCCTGAGCCTTTAACTCTTCCCTAGGACCTCATTTGACCTCCAAAAGATTGACTTACGGCTTCAACATGAGACTTGTGGAAGGACACAGTTCTCTCCGTGATCTTTCCCTTTTTATTTAAAAAGAAGTTAAGGAAGCCGGGTGGTGGTGGCACACACCTTTAATCCCAGCACTTGGGAGGCAGAGGCAGGTGGATCGCTGTGAGTTCGAGGCCAGCCTGGTCTATAAAGCAAGTCCAGGATGGCCAAGATAACATAGAGAAACCTTGTCTCAAAAAACCAAAAAGAAAAAGAAAGAAAGAAGTTAAGGAAAAAGCCAGGTATGGTGGCACGAGCCTTCATCCCCACACTTAAGGGCTGTTAGCTGGTTATCAGGTTGAGCTATAGGATAGGATTCTATCTCAATAAAATAGTGTAAAATACTGCTTTTGTTACTACCACACAAGAATACCAATAAATGTCTTTTATAACGACCAGCTGTACCACCATCAGGTAACTTAACCCTCTTTCCAGACGTCTATCCAGCCACCCGGAGAAGGCTGCATTAGCCTCAGAAATTTGACAGGAAATGTGCTTGTAACAACTGCTCCTGGTCACTGCTGTACCTTAAACACCTCTCAAGGGTGCGTGGACCTCACCCCTCTTTGTTTCTGTAACACCCTGACTTTTTATTGATGAGACACAAATCCAGACACCATGTGTACATCTCTGGACTACTGACTTCATGTGTAATTTGCTTTGAAGATGATTTAGAAACAGAAAAATGTCAACAAACTGAACCCATTACTTTGCCTCTGTCCCTTTCTTTATTACCCACCGCTGTCACGCACACAATGGCCAGAGCTTAGGGCCATTGTTATTTGTTTTCACTCTAACTTATTTGGAGAAGAAATGTCTTCAGGTATACACACACACACACACACTATAGATTCTTTAAAAAAAAAAAAACTGCAGTGAAATTGTTTTTCCTTTGGAGTCGTGGAGACTCTCAATGTCCATGTTGTGGCATGTGGTAAACACACCAGGTGACCCGGTGAACCGCGCCCTCCGTCTGGGGTAGTAGACGCTAGGCAGTTGACGTCAGCCCTTGATACTGTTTATTTCACATGCACCTGCTTCATTGCATATTGATAAAATGGCTTTATGTCTCTTATATACCTTATATGCATGCACTATTATGTATTTATTTTTATTCATAGATCCACCTTACACACACACACACACACACACACACACACACACACACACACCATACACTTTAAGCCAGCTACAGGGCATAGCCAGACTGTGAGCCTATGGGAGGGGTCTGGAAAACCTCTAAAGTCTACACAAACACCAGCCTTTCAGTCCCATGGCAAGTGGGAAAACATTCCGCCGACGGGTTTAGGGTCCAACCAACCTGTGGAAACTTAGGCAGCAAGTGTGTGCTTTTTAAGGCTGCAACAACCGAATCCACTCATATCAGAATGCCTTATGAGTTGCAGGCCCTTCCAAATCCTAAGGTCCTTTTGGGGGCTGATCTGCAGCTACTATGTACTCAGATGTCAATTCCTCATCCCCCAAGATCCTTACTGTCTACCAGCAATTCCTCACATCTCCAGAATGACATTGTGTGGACCTTGCCTCCCAGATTATCCCTGATTGGCTACATAAAGTTGCCTGCAGCCTGGACTGGCCAGAAGAGAGGTAGGCAGAGCCAGGGTCCGGGGGCTTGGGGGTGGGGTGCAGGAGGACCACAAGGAGAGAGGACGGAGGAGGAAGGAGCAGGTCGCCATGGGTTACCGTGAACTAGAAGCTCGTGGCCCGAGGAGCATGCTCTGAGGACCAGCATGATGGAGAGAAGCAGCCCAGATGGAAAACAGGTGCAAGCACTGATGGGGATTTTGGCGAGGAACAGACAAGATCGCTTAGAGGGTTAATATCTGGCCAGCCTCGGTGAGTTAAGGCTTATTAAAAATCTAACAGGACCCGGCTGTGGTGATGCACGCTTTTAATCCCAGCACTCGGGAGGCAGAGGCAGGAGGATTGCTGTGAGTTCGAGGCCAGCCTGGTCTACAAAGTGAATCCAGGACAGCCAAGGCTAACACAGAGAAACCCTGTCTCCAAAAACAAACAAACAAACAAACAAACAAAATCTAACAGGTTTCCATGTCTTTTATTTATGGAATAACAGGTTTAGGAATAACTACTTCCTTAATAATTATATGAATCAATATTAAATGTTAATAATCATTCAAGAGTCCTGTGAAGTCTAGGTACAGCTTCCAGACCCCTGAGCAGGGCCCAGAGCTCTGCCTGTCGCAGCAGCAGGCACCATGGCTCTAGCAGGCAGGTCACACCCAAGGCGTCCTTTCTCAGAGCCTCTACTCAGGGGCAGCCAGGATCTCGACTTGTGCCACCTAAAAACACTTCAGGACAAGGGAGTATAAAGCAAAGCTGAGGGCTAGAGAGATGGATCAGTGGTTAAGAGCACTGTCTGCTCCTCCAGAGGTCCTGAGTTCAATTCCCAGCAACCACATGGTGGCTCACAACCATCTATAATGAGATCTGGTGGCCCTCTTCTGGCCTGCAGGCATACATGTAGGGTGAAACATTGTATACACAAATAAAATCTTTTAAAAAATTAGTAGTGCACACCCAAGGAGTACACATGGGCTTCTCAAGAGACAGTCATGCTGAGCAAATGAGCAATAGCTACGTAGGGCTGGCGAGATGGCTCAGCACTTGGGCACTTGATGCTCTTGCATAGGATCCAGGTTCTGTGACCAGCACACACATGGTGGCTCACCAATTAAACGTCTGTAATTCCAGTTCCAGATGATTTAATGCCCTCTGGCCTCTTTGGGTACTACACATATCATATATGTATAGACAAGCAGAAACACACAGAGAAACTAAAAAGCCAAACAGCAACAGCAAAAAAAAAAAATCTATGTATATGATTTTGTGGCTTTTGAATTTACATCATTCAAAAGATGTAATGAATACTTAGGTTTAAAAATATTAAGTAAAAAAGTTCTGTGGACACCTGGTGTAGTGGCACACTCTTTCTTTCTTTCTTTCTTTCTTTACTTATTTATTTTGGTTTTTCGAGACAAGGTCTCTCTGTGTTAGCCTTGGCTGCCCTGGACTCACTTTGTAGACCAGGTTGGCCTGGAACTCACAGCGATCCACCTGCCTCTGCCTCCCGAGTGCTGGGATTAAAGGCGTGTACACCCGGCTGGCACATACCTTTAATCCCAGCACTGGGAAGGCCGAGGTAAGAGGAATCTCTATGAGTTCGAGGCCAGCATGGTCTACAGAGTTGAGCTCTAGGACAGCCAGAGCTATGTGGTAAGACCCTGTCTCAAACAAACAAACAAACAAAACACAATAGATAGATAAAAGAGCGTTGTGGATCGGAGCAAAGGCTCAGCAGTTAAAAACCCTTGCTGCTCTCGCAGTTCAGTTTCTGCATCTGCATGGCCTCTCACAAGCTCCCATAATTCTAGCTCCAGATAACATGATCTTTCTTCTAGCTTTGGGCACAGGCACACACATGGCTCAAATACGTAAATTCAGTGACAATGTAAAGTACACATAAAATAAGCTAACACATTTTAATAAATTATTTTGAGACAGGATTTCACTCTGTAGACCAGGCTGGCTTTGAACTCACAGAGATTCCTCTGCTTTGCCTCCCCCAAGTGTTGGGATTTAAAGGCTAGCACCACCAGACCTGGTTTAAGAAGAATTTTTTAAAATCACTTTGTAGCCAAGGATGACCTTGCCATTTGTGATCCGCCTTCCTCAGCTCCCCAGTGCTGGGATTACCGGCACACGCCATCACGGTCAGTAGTAAAGTCATCTTTGCAAGGGTCTAAGAGGAGGAGCCTGGCCCTCAGAGCCGGCAGCCCCTCCTCTGCCCTTCTTTTCCACACAGCTGTCATTCTGACAAACTTGTAGCAAAGATAACAATCTCCTCTCAACAAGTATCAGAAATTTGTGGGAAACTCTGAGCCAGAAGCACTCAAAATGGCATCTCTGCAACGATCATTCACAGCTCTAAAGGGCAGGAGGAGGAGGAAGTGGACGGCCCATCACACCGAGAAGATCGCGAATGCGCATGCGCCAAGGGGCGCCTGGAGAACAAAACTAACGTCTAGTGTTGACATGGCTTTCTCCTTCCTGTCATTCCACCCTCAACACAGCTCTCCTCTCTGGCTCCCACAGGAATCTTTTTTCACTCCCACAGTGCACTCTTCTAATTGGGGCTGTAGCGTAAATCCTTGCCTGGAAATCCCACAGCCCAAGCTGGGCGTGGTGGCGCACGCCTTTAATCCCAGCGCTCAGGAGGCAGAGGCAGGCGGATCACTGTGCGTCCAAGGCCAGCCTGGTCTACAAAGCGAGTCTAGGACTGCCAGGGCTACACAGAGAAACCCTGTCTCAAAACAAACAACAAACAAACAAAAAATAA
Organism: Acomys percivali; assembly: GCA_907169655.1. Classification (NCBI taxonomy): domain Eukaryota; kingdom Metazoa; phylum Chordata; class Mammalia; order Rodentia; family Muridae; genus Acomys; species Acomys percivali. The sequence goes on along the minus strand of OU015746.1, from coordinate 638,896 downwards.
AACAAACGAGAAATCCCACAGCCCAAGTTCCCACTGCAAGACACAAGCTAGCACTGTAATTTAACAGTCCAGTTGACCTCACTCACATCTGACCTTGGCAAGTGGGCCCAGGTGCAGGTGGAAGGACCAGGTGTTTCTACATCAAAGTCTCCCCCCCCCTTTGGTTTTTTTGAGAAAGGGTTTGTCTGTGTAGCCCTGGCTGTCCCGGACTCACTTTATAGACCAGGCTGGCCTCGAACTCACATAGACCCATCTGCTCTGCCTTCCGAGTGCTGGGATTACAAGCGTGCACCATCACGCCTGGTCCTACGTCAAAGTCTTGCTTTGGTGACAGAGGATGGATGGGTATTGAAACCCATTTAGACAATTCCCATCAATGCTCAGCTACCACCCACCCACCCATCCACCCATGTATACATCCACCCACCAGTCATCCATATACCCATTTATCTATAGATCCATCTGGCTATCTAGCCACTTATGATATTCATCCATCTATTCACTCACCCACTAATCCATCTGTCCATCATCCTCTAAGAACTTGTCCACCCATTCACTCATCCATTCACCCAATCCATCCATCCACCCTTCCCTCCACCCACTAGTCTCTTTGCTCACTCAGTCAGCCACCCACCCATCCATCCACCCTTCCACTCACCACCCCACTGTGGATCCATTCGTTTGGTAAATAGCGAGCTTAGCGCCTGTGAAGGCCACACTTAGTCGGGAAGCTGTAGTGACTTCACTGGGAAGTCAGCACCCTAACTTCAGCTGTCAGCAAATGGTAGGAAGGAACTCAGAGGACACGGTCATGAAGGATGTGGCCACCTACGGGACTCGGTCTCTAAGGCACAGACTTGGTAGCGAGGAGCAAGTTTCATTACTGTTGTCCCCAGGACACTTCCTGAAGCTTGGTCCGTCCAGACTGGAAGGGGCAAACGCCCTCTTGGCGGAGGGGTGTCCTCTGAGGCCAAACCGCGTATCTGTGGCTGCTCAGGGTGGAAAGGAGGGTGGGGTGGAAACTACAGGGAGAGTCAAGGGGTTGGATGTAAGTGGCCAGTAGCCATTTCAGTCCCTCGTACGGAGGAGAAAGAACTGAGGTGGATACGCTCGTGAGCTCAAGGGGTTAAAAACAAAGCAGACAGGATGAAGACAATTACACAGGCTGTATGCCTACAATTCAAAAACGAACACCCTAAGGCACTTCTGGTTTGCAAATCTGTTACAACATTCAAAATCGAATGTCCCTAGAGAAGTATGGATCGCTAAGGGACCTACAATACGGTGTGGGAGACCTGCTTCTATGACCTTGGGCACGCCCCGGAGGAAGAGGTAGAAACGGCGGCCATGTGAATTGCTGTACAGTAAACTTATAACCCTTCTTTACTTTCCTGGCTTTTTGGAATATTATTAGCGCCATCTGGTCAGAGAAATTACTGTGTGTCCTTGTCTTTGCGGCTTTTTATCCCTTTTCAAGACATAACTCTAATTTTATGAGGCAACTCGGTTTAAAAAAAAAAAACAATCCATCATACAAAAAGTCAGCAAATCGGCAACTTTTCAGAACACATCTGTTTGCCACATCCAAGGGTGTGCACCGTCTTGGCCACCAACCTGTCTGTTTTCACATCGAACGTTGAGGCCTCTCTGGCGCCCACAGGCAGCTTCTCTCTGAGGAGTTCTCTGGTGTGAGTTTATGCGTAAAAGACGCAAAAATTCTCATCTCCTTCTTTATCATCCATGAGGAGGAATGAGAGGAAAAAGCCAATAAAAATGCAATTGCATCTGTTACCGAAACGCTTTGTGCAGATGCCGAGACTGCATTTGAGAGCCAAGCTTGGCTGTGAGGTACGCAGAGCAATGACACAAATGTTTGTTCAGAATCAAAGTTAGGGCATCACTATCTTCTTCCTGGTTTCAATTATTATAATAGATTTCAGGAAGGTTCATTTTCTTTGATGAGTCATCCGATTGTCTAAACACACTTTTTTTTTTCCCTTTTAAATTAAGGTTTGATTCCAGCTGGATCCTCCTCCTTCATGGGTCTTGATGGCTTCGTGGTTTGGACGGTTTTTCTGGGTGCCAATAGTAGTGCTTAGGTCAGCTTCTTGGACGAACTGGGAAAGGCACCAGTCTAGGGTGGCCCTGGGCCTCGTCCCAGGGATGCCACAGGTCAGCTGCTGGGATGGCCATTGATCGCTGAGAGGCAGCTTGGAAGTCTATTTGCTTGAGTGTGCTGCACCCCACAAACATCTCTGAAATTGAGGATGAGGCAAAATAGGTGCTCACAAGGCTTCTCGAAGACCTTTTCTTCTTTCCACTCCTGGTCTTAATCAGCGTTTGTACTCTCCGGAGCAGCTGGGGGCACGTGAAGGCCATGGCCCCGCCTTAGCCCTCTTCTGGCTTGCCCCAGCCTGTCCTCTCACCTATGGTGCATGCTTTCGGGTTTCTCCTCTCTGCACTTCTCCGATAGAAGACCTCAACGGGTCCAACACCGTGGAGATGCCAGACTGCTGGCACGTCCCGGGGATGGAGTCTGTCTGGGTCCTACAGACCAGGCCATGACCTTGATGACACAGAAGCCAGCCGCACCCTGTGCTGGTCGCTGCAGCTGCACAAATGTCTGGCTCATCCCTTAGGAACATGAGGTGTTAGGTCTCCTGGTAATGGCCATGTCCTGACTCCCGATGCCTCCCTATCCACTGGGTCTTTGTCCAACCCCAAGACAAGCTGTTCAACCTTCTGTTCTCAGTTTCTCAGGGTTAGTTAGTAAGAAATGCTTATCCTAGAGCCTACGGTTGGGGTATGCTTTAAGTAATAAGTGGTATTATAGGTTCAGTGGATGAACAGCCCTCCAGAAGACATTTACTGGGAGACTACAGCCAGCCACGATGGTACCCAGAAAGGAGAGAATCTTTAGATCTGAAGAAATAAGTGGAATTTCTTGCTCCTATAGGTTTGGGGGGTATATTCCCACATCACGTGAGTTAGCCTGTGTATAGGGGCCACGAGGGAACATACTAGATAATGTGTCGGGAAAGTAGGAGCCGGAGACTAAAACATAAAAATTAACATATAAAAAAGAGGCTAGAGAGTTAGCGTAGCAGTTAAGAGCACTTGTAGAGGCCCAGGGTCCAATTCCCGGCACCCACATGACTCCAGTCCCTGGTGATTCAACGCTTTCTTCTGTCCTCCATGGGCACCAGGCATGCGCACATTGCACATACACACATGCAGACAAAACACACATACACAAAATAATAAATCTTAAAAAAAAAATAAAGAAGAAAAACCTAAGACCCCTTGTTGTTGAAGACCTGGGTTTCGTTCCTTGCACTCATGTGACAGTTAACAGCTGTGATGATTAGGTCCAGTTCCAAGAGTGCCAACGTCTCTTCTGACCCGCTGGCTCCTGTGTATGGGCAATGCATATAAAGATACTCAGCACACACAGACACACACAGACAATAAATATTTTTAACAATATATAAAAGATGCAGAGAATGGGGCTGGAGAGATGGCTCAGAGGTTAAGAGCACTGTCTGCTCTTCCAGAGGTCCTGAGTTCAATTCCCAGCAACCACATGGTGGCTCACAACCATCTATAATGAGATCTGGTGCCCTTTCCTGGCGTGCAGGGGTACATGTAAAACACTGTATACATAATAAATAAATAAATAAATAAATAAATAAATATTGTTTTTTAAAAGATGCAGAGAAACACTAGGAACAATTCCCCACCTGGGATTCATATAATGAACAGAGAGTGCTCGGCTAAAATCCACGATATACAAACCTGGGGGAGGCTGGTGCTACATAAATGTAAATAAAGGGCTCCACACAGCATAGCCCAAAGCTTTCTGGGCTTTCCCCTCAGTTCCCAGCCCATCCATGCTTGTCAGTGCTCTTTCTTTCTTTTCTTTTCTTTCTTTTCTTTCCTTTCTTTCTTTCTTTCTTTCTTTCTTTCTTTCTTTCTTTCTTCAAACTGGGAATGAGAATTCCTGGCAAGAGGCTGTGGTTATAAGAAGTTCAGTGATATAGAGGGTTTGAACTGTTTTAAGTTCAGAGCCAAATTTTCTAGAGCCATCTATAGCTCTCCTTTGTATGCGGCCGTTAGATAAATCCTTCCGAACACACAGACTGCTAGTTTCCACCAGGCCTGCGGCTAAGATCTCTCCAGGTTGGGGGACCCGCCTACGTATGTACACACCAATATACCTGGAAAGCCCTTTGACTTGTGATTTTCTTTGTTCTGTTACTATAAAAATCTCATTGAACTGTTGACACACTGAAACATGGGATTTGGGATAAACTGACACCACGTCCGTGTGCCAAGTTCACTCGGGTTGGACTCCTCTTATGTGATGAGAGTTGTGTTTTTGCCTTAACAGTTTCTTTATTTCTTTGGCTTTTTAGGGGGGCTGGGAGGTGGTTTTTTTTTTTTTTGTTGTTGTTGTTGTTGTTTGTTTCAAGACAAGGGTTTCTCTGTGTCGTCCTGGCTGTTAACAGTTTCCATTTTTACTTCTGGCTGGTATCCCTGATAAAATTCTTTGTTCTGCAGAGTGGACCGGGATACCCTCTGACATCAGACTCTCAGCCAAGAACCAATCATGTCCTTCCTTCTCCTTTTATCTCCTTTTCATATTTTGGTCAAAAGCCTGAAGATGTTTTCACCGTCACTCTGGGGTTTCCTACTTTCATCTGAAGCCTACCTTCCTTTCTACCATCCAGCTACCCGCCAACCTTCAATACCCAGCATGCCAGCTTCCTTCTCTCTGTCCGTCTTCTCCATCTCCCTCTTCCTGGTAGGCACTCAGATTTAGAGCTAGGTTGGGGGGGCATCTCTGGGACAAGCTAGAAACCCAGGACAATGGAAACTCCCAGGAACCTCTGAGGGTGAGCCTGGCTAAGACGCCTAGCAATGGAGGAGATGGGGCCTGAATGGGCCATCTCTTGGAACCAGGCAAGACTTCCGATGGAGGGACTGGGACACCAACCCAGACACACAACCTTAGACTCACGGTTTGTTCTGGCCGCAAGATATGCCAGGGTAAAAGATGAAGCAGAATGTGAGGGAATGGCCAACCAAATGGCTGGCCCAGCTTGAGACCGATGTCACGACAGGGAGCCCACCCCGACACCCCGATACTCTGCTGTGCTTGCAGACAGGAGCCTAGCATAACTGTCATCTGAGAGGCTTCACACAGCAACAGATGGAAACAGATACAGAGACCCCGAGGCAAACATCAGGCAGAGCTCAGGGAATCCTGTGGAAGAGGGGGGAAAGATAGATTGAAGGAGCCAGAGGGGTCAAAGACACCACAAAAAAAACCCCACAGGATCAACCAACCTGGGCCCAGAGGAGCTCGGAGAGCCTGACCTGCCCAGAGCGTGCATGGGATGGCTCTGTGCTCTTAGCACGTATGTAACATGTGTGCAGCTGGGTCTCCGTGTGGGACTCCCAGAGTGGGAGCAGGGGCTGCCTCTGACCACACTGCCTGCCTCTGGATCGCTGTCCCGACTGGGCTGCCTTGTCTGGCCTCAATAGAAGAAGATGCACCTAGTCCTACTGCCATTTGATATGGCAAGGCTGATATCCGTGGGAGACCTCCCCTTCTCTGAGGAGAAAGAGCAGAGGGAGGGACTGAAGGGGAGAGGGGACGGGGAACCAGAGGAAGAGGAAGCTGTGATCAGGATATAAAAATAACTTAATAAAAACGTAAAACTGAAAACGTAAAAAGACGTACAGCTTGCCTGCCCTGTTCATTTTCTCTCAAATGCTAATAGTCCTCAGCTTCCTCTGAAACTTTTTTTTTCACATCCTTTTACTAATGAGACTAAGAACCCAAAGTGAGGCGCTGGACTCGCCAGTAACAATGAGAGTAGAATTATAGATATCCTTGGGCATCAGAGGGGCAGGGTTTGCTCATCATCGCCAGAGCAGGGAACAAGGCCACAGCACATTTTGCTTTATCAACTCCCGTCTGGAGACAGTGCAGGGGAATGTGGCTTGATTTGGGAGAGAACAAGACGGCAAGAACATGCTAGAGGGCAGATAAGCTGCTGACAGGGGCGGTTCTGTGGCCCCAGGAAGCAAGGAATGAGCTTCCTGGCCACCAGCTTCCATTGCCCGCCCCGTTCTGTGGCGTCTCAGCAGCCTACGCCTTGCCCCCTCCTTTTGCTTCTGCCATGAAATGTTTTAGATCCAACGTATATCAAAGGCCAGCAACTCTCTGATGCTGTTTATACACGAAAGGCGGGAGAGTTCGCTGAGAAATTTTACACACACACTATTACTACTTTTATTTATTTTTTATTTATTTATTGTTTTGTTTTTCGAGACAGGGTCTCTCTGTGTAGCCTTGGCTGTCTTGGACTTGTTTTGTAGACCAGGCTGGCCTCGAACTCACAGCGATCCGCCTGCCTCTGCCTCCTGGGTGCTGGGATTAAAGGCGTGCACCACCACACCCAGCTCCACACCCATTATACTTTTAAAAAGCCTTAGTTAACCTGGGGCAGAGCAGATATTAATCTCCTAAACTACCTGCCATATTGGGGATAAAACTTTTTTTTTAAATAAAGGAAAAAGAGAGTAGAAAATTAACAACAGCCACACTAACAGCCTGCACGGGTATGAAGGCTATGCAGCAGAAAACAGTTCAAATCAACGGGCATAAGATGGAGAGATAAGCCACGTATGGTCTTTACTGAAAACAAACTAAAATGTCAGTTGTAGATCATGTGCAAGATTGTAGCTTCCTCATAGCTCAGCCAATAAGGAAAGTGGGGAAGAGACCCAATGCAGGGTTGTAAAACCATTCTTTACTTTTACTGCCATCCCCAAATCTTAATCTCTGTTGAGGCACCTGCCTTTGCAAGGTCATAAAATAAACTGCCTCAATTTCACTACTCTGATTCTCACAGGCTTTTTCAGAGTTGAAGGGTCTTCTTTACCCACACCAGGAGCTAGAGCCTAGATCACAGGTAAGTAGGGCTTTGGCGAGGCCGGGCCAGGTGTGCGGCTGACCCTGACGGCTGGTACACACAGCACAAAGGGAATAAGCAGCATGGGGGTGTAGGAAGGGGTCCAACACACCCTTCCAAGGATCCCTCTGAACACACATTCCTGATGGGAGCCTGCGGTGGGACAAAGCTTTTCCCGAGGAGACGCAACACACACATCTACTCGCCACAGATAGGGAGCCCATGACAGAACAAAGTAGAGTCCGAGTTAGTGAGCCTTGAGTTTTGCTGACGTTATCTACAGGAGCACAGAGCACAGGCGAGGGGTTACTTATGTAGCAGAAATGAATCTAAGACATTTGTATCACTATAGTCCACCCTCAGCATGGGTGACAGCTCACAAAAGCTGGGAATCTGGACCATACCGAAGAGCCTGTAGTCAGGTCAGCAGGCTGGAGGGTGTGCCTTCCAAGTGACTCTCGAATCTGGTCAGTTTCCGGAACTTCCTGAAGCTGCTTAAGGAGCTTCCCTGAAGGAGGAAATAGTTCCGTGTAGGGGGAAACACACAACAACAGAGCTTAGCAGACACCCACTATCTCGTGTTGTCTGTCCTGCATCCTGTCTGCATGCACAGGGGACATTGGTCACCATGAAGGAACTGGACGATGCCTCATTCCCCCCACCCCATCCGCCCCCTTTTTTAGACTAAGCAGGCCAAAGTCTGTGAAATTCAACTGCCCCTTGTTATCACAGTTGCTCCTCCTCCCTACCACCCCTCCCTCCCTAGGAAATAGTTACAAACAAGCGTCCCACCACCCACCAAGGTGGAAAGTCCCAAGCCCAAAATACACAGAGGCATCACCTGCTTTGAGTTAGTTGGTCAATCAGTTTAAACATTGGCATCGCCTGATTTAGGGTAACCAACAGGTTTAAAGGTCAGCTAGCTCCACCAAAGACGAACCGTTTGATTGCTGTTGCTGAAGTCCACTTGCTCCTAAACGTATATAAACTCTGTAAAATTGTTGCTGGGGGCCGCCTCTCCCTAGGGTGAAGGTGGACCTCAGCACGCTGCATCAATAAACCTCTTGCTTTTTGCATCCAGCCAGCCTCCGTCTCTCATTTGGGGGTCTTCCGGAAAGTGAGATTCCGTCCCAGAGTCTTAGGTCCTTGGGCGTAAGAATCCCATGGCTGCCAGTCAACAGTGGTGCACACCTTTAACCTCAGCACTCAGAAGGCAGAGGCAGGTGGATCTCTGTGAGTTTAAAGTCATCATGGCCTACAGAGCGAGCTCCAGACGGCCGGGCCTACACACAGAGAAACCTGTCTCGAAAAACAAAGCAAAACAAAAGAATCCCATGGCTGCCCCATAAAGCTACCCAGCCCCTTACAGATGCCACCTGACTCAGAAGGTACAGGCTGTCTCTCTTCTCAAGTGCTCACCCACCATGGAGGGTACACTTAATCTAGAGCAGCTATCAGCAGAAACCCCACAGCCAGGCCACAACCCCGGAAACCCTGTGCCTCCCTTTAGTTTACTGCTCCCCGCCCCATTCATGTAAGGACCCCGGGACTTGCAGAGGAGATAGCGCTGGTGTCTCACATACCGCATCCAGGTGTCTGCTGGCCCCGCCCATTGGCAAAAACAGCAACAAAAAAAACTGCTTTCCTTTCTTCCTGGGCACTAAGGGCTGTGGCTCCTGCTAGATGTCATCTGAACACACATTGTTTTAGCCGCAGGAAAACTAACACAAAGTATCGGTAGAGTGGGTTATGGTCTTTTTGAAGCCACAACTTCCAGTAAGACAGTGACTGGAAACATACAATTTATGGGGTAAAGTTAGCCAGAATCAAACGGTAGGGCCCTGCCCAGCCTGACGAACTCTGGGAACAGAGGCTCCACTCTGTGAGGCTTAGCTCTCATCGTTAACTCCACACAACCTGGAGTTATCTGGAGAGAAGAAATTATCTAGATCAAACTGGGCTGTGAACCTGTGGTGGGGGGGTGGGAGGTGGGTGGGTGGGTTGTCCTGATGGTTAACTGATGGAGGATGAACCTGTGGAGGGGGGGGCGGTTAACTGATGGAAGAAGACCCAGCCCCATGTAGGCAATCCTGTGATGGCTAACGTTATGTTGATGCTAACTCTATGCTTAAAAGCATAAAAATTACTGTGCTTAAAAGAACGACACACACTTGAAAGGCAGAGGCAGAGGCAGGCGGATCTCTGTGAGTTCGAGGCCAGCCTGGTCTACAAAATAAGACCAGGACAACCAGGACTGCAAGAGAAACCCTATCTCGAAAAAAACAAAAAAAAAAAAAACAAACCAACCCCCCCCCCCCAAAAAAAAAACTACATACAAAGTGAGTCCAGGACAGCTGAGGCTACACAGAGAAACCCTGTCTGGAGAAACAAAACAAAAAAACTGGGGTGGGGGGAGGGGGAGGGGGCAGGGAGAATGGTCAGACTGGTGAATCTGTGAATGACCCCAGACCCATAACAGTATCTCTTCCTAGGCAGAAGCCCCAAACTTTACAAAGTTGGAGAAAAGCTGGCTGCAAGCAAGGAATACAAGGTTTATTCTCTTTGCTCTCGACTATGGCTGTGACGTGACTAGCTCACGGAGCTCCTGCCTTGATTTCTAAAAAACTGTGGGCTGTAAACTGGAAGTGTAAACCATATAATCCCTTTTCCCTCAGAGCTGCCCTTTGCAGGGGTATTTTATCACAGCAGCAGAAGTGAAGACACAACATGCTCTCTAACCGCATGTGAGCACGGCGAAGGGCCTTATCAGCAAGCCGGAGTAGTTCTCACCTGAAAACTTGATGAACGCTCACAAACACGACGGAAGAGAAATGTTTCATTGGGCCTTGCTGAAGGGTAAAAGATTCAAACCTACTTTCTGGGTTTGAAAACTCACCAAAACCAAGCCCTGAGTTTGCCTTGAGATCCCAGCCATCCCTGACCTGGGAAACCCTGGCTTGGAAGCCGCGTAGAAGGCATTCCTCCCAATAAATCTCTTGTGTGAGGCTTATTGTGCCCTATGTATGACTTCGTGGTTTTCCTTGGCTCCAAGCTGCCAGGTGCCTTTTCCTCACAGCTGCAGTACTTAAATCTGTGTTACCATTAAAGGCCAGAACAGGAAGTGAAGTCAGTAACACAGCCTGGCCGAGCAGACGGGAGGGGTGTGGCGCTCTTGGTTTGTTTGTTTGTTTGATTATTTATTATCAGTCCTATGCCTTCTCTGAAGTCTTCAAAAGAAGTGGTGGTGTTTCTCCCTCTCTACAGAAGTGAAAACAGCTTCAGGGGCATGGAGTGGGCACAGAGACTTGACTGGCTGAGGCGATGTTTTCCCAGAGTACCACGGGCTGTCTGCAGATGCTGTGACGGGAGTGTGTCTGCAGCTGGTTCTGTGGTGGCCCCCTCTGCAGTGGCTGCTCTGGCCTCAGAGTGACTGTGTTCTAAACCAGCCTGGCTGACAGGAGGGCAGTCCAGTCAAGCCTGCCGTGTCCAAAGCAGGGCTCCTTCAAATGCCTGCTGTTCCTGGCGGTTTAAGCTGCTTGTAGAAAGTGCTTAATATCCAATACCATAACAAACACCTACAGAAAGTTTGGCACATAGTTAACAGTTTTATTAATCGTTAACAATACTTAATAGTGTTGACCAATGTTTTGTAAGGTTTAATCCTGCCCCAGTGCCCCAGGGGAGCCGGGTCCCTCTGCCCTGTCTAACCACATCCTGACCTCCCACTGCCAGCCAGCAGAGCTGTAACAATCTCTGTTAAGCTGCCTAGCCTTGATAGTTCGTTTTTATAGCCAGGCAGACTAAGACAAGAAGCAAGCCAACAAAAATAGCTAACAACTGAGGGCCTGGGAAAGTAGCTTACCTGGTGGAACTTAGGATGCCAAGACAGATAAGGGGGAAATGTATCATTCCCTGAAGAGGTGAGGACATTGTTTAAAAAAAAAAACAGACTTTGAAAACTACTGTTACTGTTAATAGCAGACGTGTCAAGTCCTTTACTGCAAGCCCTGACTGTGATTTTCATTTTCCTGTAAATAAATAAAGATGTTGAGCGTGGGTTGGCAATTTTACTTCCTGATTGGCAGCTACTGGATTCTGGTGGCTTTGAGCAAAAGACTATCAGTCAAATAGCCAGCGGAGCTGCCCTTACGACAGCTTAAATGCCTCGAAAAAACTATGCAGTGGCTCATAGCTGGTAGCCTGGCTCCTCAAGGGGCAGCTATAGCAAGGGCTGTCTCCAACAGTTGGCAGAGAACTTTTGTTATCACAAACCTTGGTGGACACTACACGGCCCTGGCCAGGGAGAAAAGAAGTGCTTCCTCGGATGGGCTGGTAGAGGGGCGGCAGAGGCAAGGATGTGACTGGTGAAAACACGACCCTTATTTGTACGTGAGGTGTGCTTCTCTGGTTGTGTAAGCACGTTGCTCAGGCTAATTTGATGAGTTAGCTGGAGGCTACCCTGTAGGCTCTCACTGTGTAGCCTTGGTTGACCTGGACCTGACAATGTAGCAACATAGAGCAGACTAGGCTCTAAGTAACGGATCTGACTCCCAAGCGCTGGGACTACAGGCATGGACGGCCACATCTAGCTTTCTACATTTTTTTTATTTTATGTGTATACATGTGTTTGTATGTTCGTGTGTCTTTGTGTGTATGTTCACATATATGTAGGAAGGCCAGAATCCAGTACTCACCATTCTCTGTCTTCTGTATGTGAACATGGAGGTTGCGGATTCAGGCAGACATGGACCCCATGAACCCCAGAGATCCTCTGCCCCTGCGCCCCATTCCCATCCCACAGTGCTGGGGTTACAAGCACTTGCCACCACAGTCAGTTTCTCCCCCCCCCCCCCCCCCCGGGTGTTGGGGACTGATGCTCTCAAAACAAATGTTTTACCGACTGAAACATCTCCCCAGCTTTTCAGAGTTTCTTGCAAGTGATCTTTTTTGTTTGTTTGTTTTTCGAGACAGCGTTTCTCTGTGTAGCCTTGGCTGTCATGGCCTCACTTTGCAGACCAGGCTGGCCACGAACTCACAGAGATCTGCCTGCCTCTTCCTCCCAAGTGCTGGGATTAAAGGCATGCGCCACCACGCCCGGCCAAAGTGCTCTTTTTTTTTTTTTTTTTTTTTTAAAGACTTTCAGTAGTGCAGGCTGAGCTGTTAACATGAAGAAAAAGCAGCACAGAGGCAGTAGGTGGCATATTAACTTCCTTTCTGTTGCTGTGATAAAATATGACCAGAGTAACTTGCAGAAGAAAAATTTTATTTTGGCTATGGTTCCCAATGGATAGACCATAATGACAGAAGAGGAAGGTGAGAGATCACACCTATAGCCAAAACTATGAAGATGAGAGAGCAGACTGGAAGCAGGTGAGGCTCTGAACTCTCAAAGGCTCCTCCTCCAGAGCAGCCCCATCAACTGCAAACCAAGTGTTCAAATACACCATCTGAGCCGGGGGGGGGGGGGGGGGTGGCGGCACAGGCCTTTAAACCCAGCATTTGGGAAGCAGAGGCAGGTGAATCTCTGTGAGTTCGAGGCCAGCCTGGTCTACAAAGGGCGTCCAGGGCAACCAGGGCTACACAGAGAAACCCTGTCTTGAAAACAAAACAAAACAAAACAAAAAAAAAAAAAAAAAAAAAAAAGAAGGAAAGTTCAAATACAGGATCTTATTTGATCTTATTGGACTTTTCTCATTCAAACCACCACGGGTGTTAACAGTTGAACACTAAGGCCAAAAGGGAAGAGTGGGGATGGGCAGCTGACTAGCTAAGAGGAGACAGCTGAGCCGTTCACGAGCACAGACGCCAGGTAATCGAGCGGGTAGAGAGAAGTGAGCATAAAGGGTGAAGGACTACACAGAGCCAGGCAAGACTGTCGGGTTCACAGCTGCACATAGCAGCTTTACTCATAAAAGCCACAGACAACACCAACATACTCTTCATGAGGTGAGTGGATAAACAGAGCTATATGCAGATAAAAGTGTATTCCTGAGCCCTGAAGTCAAGCTTGCTTCGGGCTGCCCCGGGGCACCCAGGAAACCTAGCCTTGTGTCCTGCAAGGAAACTGGGATAGTCCTTGCTGCTTGAGGCCAGACGTGTGACATTCTGGATAGAACCGAACGGTCGCAGAGGTCAAGGCCAGGGCCGGGCAGGGCAGGACGCCAAGGGGAGGCCAGCCCGGAGGATCTGTAGAGAGAGTGAATCTGCCCTGCCCGACAGGGGCTCGCCATGGATGTCGGGGACGGACTGCGAGCACCAACTTGAGGTGCTAGCACCCTGGGTGGACCTCTGTGCTGTGAAGGCTGCGCTCGGAGCGACGCCGCTGGAAACCTTGTCTCTTCTGCCTGGTTTGTCTCAGGGTCCCAAAGTCTACAAAGGATGCTAGCAAGAGTCTAAGAATGGAAAGGCCCGAGGGGGAAAACTGAGTTTAAGCCACAGTGGAGGCCGAGGGAGCGTTTTCACGAGCTTTAAAGAACTTTTACTAAAGAGGCCTAGAATAAGGAATCCTCTTTCCCCCAGCAAGATATCCCTCGAAGCGACAGAGACCCCGGGGGCATGCGGCACCCCAAGGCAGCGCACAGGAAGCTGGGGCGCCGCGCATGCGTCCTGTGGGGGCGCAGGGCACATGTGCCTTGGGGGGGGGGGCGCCAGGGTGACTCAGCGCCCTCGCTTCCTGCGTTTTTTTAGGGCTTATGGGAAATATGTAAATGAGCTAGAGCATCATGGGCGCTCCGCCTTTATAAGGCGGGGAGATCGGCATCCATTAGCCGGCTTGCAGGGAGCTGAGTCAGGAAGGTGAACGTGGGAAGGTGCTCAGGGGCTGGTTGGGACCGGTTGGATGGGGTGGGCCTGGGCTGGCTGGGACCAGTTGAATGGAGTAGGCCTGGGCTGGCTGGGACTGGTTGGATGGGGTCGTCGCTTAGGCATCTCGGCTTCTTTCCGTTGGTAGCCCGGCCCTAGTGTGGAATTGAGGCCTGTGACCCTAAGGAAGCTTCTGAAGCGGTGGGTGTGCTGAAAGAGCCTCCACCTGCTCCAGGTGAGCCTGAGCCCCCTGAGGGCCTGAGTCCCAACACCCCTCCCCACAGTGGTCCTGGCTGCTTGCCCAGCAGGGGGAGCCAAGCCTCGTTTCTTTTGCCTTTTTAGTTTTCCAGATCCTGGAGCAAGCTAGAAGCTGAAGAAGGTTCTGGAAGCTCAAGTCAAGGAGGTATCCATTGAACTGGCACCCAGTTCTTGAACCGCCGCGGGCCCGTGTCCTGGGGCCCCAACACCCTAGGCCTCCTGTAATACCCCCGCTGTCTCCTGTTTCTCCCACGCTCAGGTTTCCCCGCCTGTCCCCAGCATCTCACGATCCTGGAGACCTCAGCTACTGAGATCCCACCGAGCAAGTCCTCCCCTCTGCGTCCCGTCCAGTTAGCTGCAGGCAGGCTGCTTGGCCATGTGTCCCCCAGTCAGTGTCCGCCATGGCGACAAGGGCATGTCCTGCCTCTATGCAGCCTGGCTGTACCAGCTTGTCCATGGGGACCAGATGAAGATGTGCTTTGCTTGCTTCAAGGCAACGTTCCTGCTGTGTAAAGAAAATCTGGAAGAAGCCCCTGAGGAGCCGTTGGCCGAGCTGGATCTGATGGCGGGGTCGGGGTCGGGGTCGGGGGCATGGTCGGGGGCGTGGTCGGGGGCGTGGTCGGCGGCGTGGTCGGGGTCCACATACGGGTATTTGCTATCGACTGACTCCGAAGAAGGAGAGCCTGAGTTCCTGAAACCAACCCCACAATGGATACAGGAAATGGAGGTACCCAAGCTTTTTCCCACTGAGCTGGGGCCTGAGGAAGTTGTGCCCCTGGATCTGGGCCCCGAGGATGCTGAGTGGACCCAGGCCCTTCCCTGGATGTATGAGGAGCTTTACCCCTGCCTGCACAAGCTCATGCCTCCAATGTCCTTGTGGGATATTGTGGATTTTAACCCGGCTTTGAGGCAACCTGTCCTGTTGGAGGTGAGCGCCATCTGGCCGGTGAACGGCTATGACGCAGGAAGCTTTTTGCTAAGCCTACAGTTTTTCGTCCCGTTGATGATCCGTCACGGTATGTGCCACTTGCTGTCGATGCGCGTCTGCTGGGTTGTGAGGATTCACACCCAGCGCTGGCAGGTGTTGCTCGATCCCGGTGAGGTGATGGCGACCCATCTACCTCACACATTTTCTACACTGCTGAATCCACACTGGAGGCTGATCATCCTGGAGTCCTCACAATGTGTACCGGAGCTGGTGCCTGCCACCTGCAGCCTGAGGAAGAAAGGCTTCAGGCTGCATTCCTACCTGCCCTGGCACAATCACATCCCAGATGACTGGAGCAGACCGACAGAGGTCAGGTTGTTTGTCACAAAACCTGTGCCTGTGAACCACCTGTTCTACTAACCACTGCCTTGCCCAGTCCTCCCTCCCCTGACTTCCCCCTCTCCTGATCCTGACTCCCTCCTGCACATAACCGATACCCAAGCAGTCCCCAGGGCTCCAGCATCTGTGAAGAGCCAGAGGTTGCCTGTCCTGAGCAGCAGAACAGCTGGTCCAGGATTTGAGAGGAGCATCTTGAACGGCTTAGGGATTTAGGGGCCTCAGAGGGAAATCCGGCATGTTCACATGAGGCGTGTAGTTGTTCCCAATTGTCCAGTGTTTGGAAGGTGAGGTCGAGCTGTCTGAGTAGACAGAGTGTTGTGGGAACAGGTCACAGAACTTGTATTAGTATGTTATGGTCTCTGAGGCACTGGGTGACCTGGTATGTTACATACTTAGATACTGTCTTAGGCATCAGGAGAACTGGTTTCAGGGTTAATCTTTGGTTTTACTCGTATTCCTTTCAAATTGCTTTTGTTGAATAAAGTTGGTATTTTAAGATTTATTATTTTATGTGTATGGTTTTGCCTCTACAAAATTGCCTTGGTACTTGGTACTTGCAGCAGCCAGTTGAGGGCCTTAGATCTCCTGAAGCTGGAGTTGGTGACAGTTTTGAACCACCATGTGGGTGCTGGGAATTGAACATGGGCCCCCTAGAAGATTAACCAGTGCCTCTTAACTGCTGAGCCACTTTTGTAGCCCCGGTTGCCAGTGTTTAATGGAGGCCGTTTTCCTAAGTGGGTCTTGATGGGGCAACCTCCTCCCCAACTTCTGGCCTTGGGCTGGCGGGCTTGTAGTCCCACAGAGCTGGGACCCAGGCACAGAGGGTTTTGTGTCTCCAGTGACAGGTTCTCTCTCATAGCCGCCAAGTGCACAAGAGTTTAAAATAAAAAAGTGCCCCGTGTGGAAGGGTTGTACGTGCTGCAGAAGTTGGCAGAGATCTGTGCACCCATGCGCGTGTCAGCTCTGCGCTTGTGCGCTCTCACAGATGATGAGGTGCCCGGGTGCCTCATCAGTGTACACTAACTGGCCATTGTCATCTTCCTACAAGTGATGCATCTAGAAACTTCTGCAGTTCTCTGGGTACCTCTGGCTGACATCACCTTCTGGTGATACAAGTGGTTCAGTTGATAAAGACAGAAAGGTCCCCGTCCTAGGGCCATATTGCTGACCAGTTCACCACATGATCGCATCCAATTATAGGTTTTTTTTGTTCTGTTTTTTGAAATAAGGTCTTACTATGTGGTCTAGGCTAGCCTCAGGCTCATGATCCTCCTGACCACAGGGATTACAGGTGTTTGCCATACGCCCCACCTCGAACATTGCTCTTCTACCTAACTTTTCAGTGTCGCTTTTCTTTTTCATATGTCTTAATTCTTAAGTCACTTAGGGTTCTGAGGCTCGTTCCTGGACGCGTGGCGCTGCACCGTCGGTGTGGCCTCCTTCAGTGGCCAGTGGATCCCCAAATCTCCTCCGTAGTGGGGGGGGGGGCTTGTCCCTCCCGGCTACGCCAGCAATCCCAGCAGGCATCTTGTTGTTGTTTTGTCTTTGTTATTTAATTTTGCTTTTATTCGTGTTTGTGTTTGAGAGTGTGGAAACACACATGCCACTGTCACACGTGGCGGTTAGGGGACACCGTTCAGGGGTTAGCTCTCTTCTCCCAGGAGTGGGCATTTAGGTCATCAGCAAGAGGCTTCACCTGTCAGGCCATCTCATCTGAGGGAGTTTTTTTTGTTGTTTGTTTTTTTGTTTTTCCTGGTACTGGCTTTGGCTGTCCTGGAACTCACTCTGTAGACCAGGCTGGCCTCAAACTCATAGGAATCCGCCTGCCTCTGCCTCCCCAGTGCTAGGATTAAAGGTGTAAGCCACCACCAACCGGGCCCCCTCTTTTTTTTTTTTTTTTAAGAAGAAGAAATGTATTTGTTGGTTGATTTGTGATTATGTATGTGCCCAAAGCCCAGAAGAAGGTCCCAGTTGTCCTCTGTTGCTGCCTGTCCCTGAGGCAGGGCCCTAGTGCCTGGACCGTGTGGTTTTCTCAAGTAGGCTGGAAGCCAAGTCCCAGGTATCGTCCTGTATCCACCTCCCTCCCTCCCTCAGGGTTGCTGGCATGAATTAGACACATGGTTTGTTGAATGGGCACTTGGATTTAAAGTCCAGCCCATCTCTCTGGCTCCCAGGCTTTTACATTTTTAATTATGATCATGAAGGAGAGATAAACATGTTGTTTGTTATGATCCCAAGGGTGGGATGAGGAATGGACTTGTGAGAGAACAGGTGATGTTAATCCACTAAAAGACAAACCACCTCATGCAGGAGCTTGATTGTGGCCAGCTGAAAATCATGCCGCCAGACTCTGGGAGGAGCTATGTATATGAGGCCAAGGCTTCCAGGCTTGGGCTGAGGGTTCCAGCAGAAGAAATCTTGCTGACTACGCCAGGAGAATCGTTCCTCGGAACTGATGTCCTTATGGTTTCATTATTGTATTCTTTAATCTTCTTTTCCTTTTGCCTAGGTTAGTCACGTTATAAGTGAGGTACTCTCGGTTTATAAGTTCATAATAAAATATAATTGTTAAGAAAATTGAACCTGAACCCTGTCTCAAGAAAGAAAAAACAAAACAAAATTGAGCCTATGTGTTCATTTATTGTGGGGATTTGTGTGGGTGCGGGTGCAAGTGTGCCACACCACAGCATACATTAAGTTGAGGTGGCATTCACAACAAAATTATTTGATATGAAAAATTCGACAGCACTTCACATGTAGGGTTATTCTCCCCTTCCACTTGCGGAAGACTGACCTCAGATGGTCAGTGTGGCTGCAGCTGCCTTTATCACTGAGCCATTCACTGGCCCTTCCAGACTTCTTCTTTAGATAATGTCACCACAGTGGGACATTCTGGGGAGGGGGGTACATCATATGGAGAGGCAGCCCCAGGATATCGCTATTTCTGTCCAGCAAGATTGTACTGGCTCCTCAGTTCTTCTCATGTAAAAATAGGGAGAAAACCATCTGGCCCGGAGTAAA
The DNA here is from genome assembly GCA_907169655.1 of Acomys percivali. Lineage (NCBI taxonomy): Eukaryota > Metazoa > Chordata > Mammalia > Rodentia > Muridae > Acomys > Acomys percivali. Next base: position 620,506 of record OU015746.1, on the reverse strand, counting down.
CTTCAGAAGAACTCTGCACAGGTATGTTGGTATTCTTAGCAGCGTTGCTCACAACAGTAAAGATTAGAAGCAAATGCCACGAGCAGGTAAGTTGTGGGGATCCAGGCCCTGGGGATGTTAGTGACAAACAGACAGCGTGGGCTCATGCCCGCAGCACAGTCAGACCTTAGAGCATCATGCTGAATGAAAGAGCTCACACTGTTCGCCATGTTTTTATGAGACATTTAAAGTAGATCAGCCGTTAGGGAGAGAGGCCACGAGGGGCTGGGAGGCTTCCAGCTCTGCCATCAGGTGGGGGTGGGGCTGGCTGCGCATACCGTGAGCTCATTAAGTGCCCCTGAGTTCGTCATATCGAATCATTGTGTTGTGTGAAAGTCACCTCAGTCAAGTGTTGCAGTTCTAGGGTGCTGGCCCAGAGATGGGATCCACCACCCTTTCCTAGAGCACCTGTGGGGAAAACCGAAGCAGACACACATCTGAGAGCACAGCCACTGCCTAGGGAGACACACTGGCCTCTGTGCTCCCACAACCCTATGGTTCCTGCATTCGAAGCTCCTGTCACTCTGATTTGCACTCACAGCTTTCCAGGGCCGTAAGGTCTGTTGTTCTAAGCACACACAAAAAAATTGTTGTTGACCGGAAATTCAAATTTAATTGAGTTCTGTACTTTATCAGACAATGCTGCCTGGATCAGTAGAGTAGAGCGGATATGCTTCTGTTCAGTCTGGACCTCTGGGGCTAAACAGAAAGCAGGAGATAAGGACAAGTATCGGAGCACCAGAGCCAATGGCAGCATATCCTCGGCGCTTGTTACCAGGGTGTCAGGGGTCAGAGGCAGGGCGCTAATGCTCTAGTAGCCCTGACTGGGCCACCGGTCCTCAACAGGCCAATGAAACAAGAACAAAAAGGATAAAGTCATTCTGGATAAAAGATGTGTCAAGTATTAAACTGATTAAAAAAAAAAAAAAGATATCAGCCACTCGGTGGTGGCGCACGCCTTTAATCCCAGCACTCAGGAGGCAGAGGCAAGCGGATCGCTGTGAGTTCGAGGCCAGCCTGGTCTACAAAGTGAGTCCAGGACAGCAAAGGCTACACAGAGAAACCCTGTATTGAAACCCACCCAAAAAATTGCAAAATGTGTCATCTCATTGTCTGTGGCATTCTATTTATATTCTTCCTAAACACCACGTGCCCTCTCGTGTGTTTGTTTTCAGCAAAACATCACGTGCCCTCGCACAAGACAGCTTCCAGCAAAACGCCACATGACACAACTGAGGTTTTAAAGAAACCAGAAACTTCCACTTCAACTGTCACTTAATGATCTAGACGTAGGAGGTGTCTTTTACTTACTATAGGAATGAAAAACAGTGGTTACGGTCATACTGCTAACGGTGGTGGTGACAGACATGATGATGTTGACAATGGCTGTGACGGTGGTGACAAAGACAAAGACGGTGGCAACAGTGGTGGTGATGCCGATGCGGTAAGGATAGTGAAGAAAAGCCCCTGGGAGGGAACCTAGAGAAACAAGGGTCCTGCCCCTTAGATTCCAACTGTCACAAGGGCTCCTTTATTGGTTTTGGGGTGAAGGCCCTCGCACTGCTGTTAGACATGAGCTAGCTGGTGCTCCTGCCTAACTGTCACCACTCAGGGAACAGAAAGGAGGCATCGGCCATGCTGAGGGGAGAGAGGGTTTGAAGTTACATGGTCACAGGGTCAGCGGTATTAGCTTCAGTATACTTCTTGAAGGAAAATGTGGGCGTTTGCAGTCACTCCACCTTCGCAATACCCAGAAAGGATCCCCCGTGGCTCTGTGTGCAGGCTCTTTGCCCAGGATGTAAGGGATTCGTAGGTCCTAGACTGAGACCTTTTCCCAAAGGTCACTCGGCCTTGTGGGACCAGGAGACTGCAATGTTGGGGCCCTTATAATCCCTCTCCACAGCAGGAGGCCCCTGAGGTGGACTCTCAGGGAACCGAGGGCGTCCATGTTTCTCTTTGCACCTGTGTTTCAGCTTTCACTAGCTTGGGCGCTTCCAGTCTGCACTGGGCCCGCCTGGCAGCCTCAGGCCTCCATCACTTGATTACCGAGACGTCTGGGGCTGCCCACTAATCAGCTGCCCGTACCCCCAGCTGCACATGGGTACGGTCTCTAATTGATTTCATTGTGGGTGTCATCTCTCCAGCTGTGTCTCAGATGGAGGCGGGGACACCATGTCGGGAAGCAGGAAACTACTGTGCCTGAGCAGCTTCTGGGGCCACGGTGCGGCTGCGGGCTGTGGAGTGCTGTCGCAGACATGTGTGCAGAGAGAAGCCCAGCTGACGCTGGTGGGCTTCAAGAGCCATCTCTGCCCCGAGCACTTTTGGTTCCCCGGGGGGGGTGGGGGGTGGGCTGCCTAGAATGTTAGGAGTGCACAGAAGCCTAGGCTGCCAGACTCTTGGCTCGTCCCTAACCCAGTGTCTTCCATAGCAAATCACTGCTCTTGTGGCCTGGAACAGTGAAGAAGGGGCCTGTGGTCTCTAAGCATCTAGTGGTAGACGCTTACAAAGCATCGGGCTTCTTTAATAAGTCAAAGGGCACCTGTGTGTGGGGGCTGGATGTACACCTGAGGAGAGATAGCCCCACAACTGGCTTTTCTGAAGAGTGTGCTAATGCAATTGGAAATGAGTTCTTTGATGAGAGAAATTATCATTCTCAAATGTAATGAAGCCATTATGTGCAGAACAAAAGCTTTGAAAGTCACATTCGGTGGAAGTGCAGGCTGCACGAGCAGCGTGCGATCTGATGGTCCGTGGAGTGACTCACAAACAGGTAGGGTGCTCCTTCACAGAGCAACTAGATGTGGGGGGTGGGGGGTGGGGAGCATGGAAAACATTTGCCTCTGGATAGCCCAGAGCACTTGAATCCTGTGGACACTCAAGCGCCCCTTTAACGGGCCACCTGTGCGATGAGAGAAGGGTTCTCAGATGGCCTCCCATTTCTGGCTCTGAAGTTTCTCTTCGACCCCTTTCCGTGTGCTCTCACCCCTGCTAACCACCTTTGGGATGATCCAGCAGCCTCCCTGCTCACAGGGTCTGTCCAGCGTCCGCATTACATAGGCGTCTGTCCTTTAGAAATGGTGTTGCCACGTTCCTTGGGGCTCTGCAGGGTGAAGAGATGAGGGGCTGGGCTGGGCCTCGGCTCCGTGGTGGATGCTTGCCCAGCTGTGCTAGAAGGGAGAAATGACACCCAAAGACAAGGGCTCACACCTTCTGCTGCAAGTGCAGAGAGCCAAGGAACAGACGACGATGACCATCTCGGTTGTCTGCGTGTCTGGCCTGTGGCAGCTTCCTCAGGTAGGCTATCGACGTCTACAGGCCTTTCTCTCTAGTCTGTGCTCCCATCAGGCCAGAGCATTGGCTAAAGGGAACGAATCTCTGGTTCCTCTGCTGCAAGGAGAGTGCAGATGTGATTGCTCACCAGCCCCTGTTACCTAGAGCTTTCCAGTGGCCAGGGCTTCCTTTCTACCTAGGACAGAGACATGGTTGAATCCAGATAAAGATGCCGGCCAGAAGGTCTTCTTTCTGTCCTGACTGAAAGTGCTGAGCCTGAGGTGGGAACCAGGGTTTAAAGGGATGTGGGAATCCGATGGCTTTGTAGACAAGTGGCTTTGTGAACAAGAGAGGAATACGGCTCAGACAGAAGTGAGACTAACCCTAACCCTAACCCTGAGCAGAGGGGATGAGGCTGGGGCCCCGCCCACTCTGACGTCATTGAAATCCCGCATCTGAGCTCCAAGCAGGAAGTGGATCCCCACAGAGTAATCTCTTCGGATTCATCTCTGTGCATTGGGTATGGTCTGGCTCCCTGTCCCAGAGACATGGAAGATTCACTTTTGTTCAGCATGTGACCAACATGGACCTGTCCTTCTGAGCACTACCGGTTCATCATCTCAGCTGGGGTTAGCCACGTCACAGGGTGCCTTTTCTAACACTGATGGGGGCAGAGCGCAGAGTGATCCCTTGCATCCCAAGTTTGCCTACGCGATCTCTCCTAGCGGGCTGAACGCAGCAGCATCATTTGCTGCATAAGACCTCAGGGTTGCTACCCAAACCCAGGCTCCTGTTACTTAGAAAATAGTGAACCTTCACCCTACCTGGGCCATGAGCGCAGGGCATGTTGCTCACCTTTACAGTAAGTCGTAAATCTTTGAGCCTCAGCCTGACACTGGTGGTTACATGAGGCGTGGAGAGGATGAGCCCTCAGCATACACAGAGGTCCTTCCTGCTCCCTAGCCTGGCAAACACCTCGGTGGCCGCCGCGACCTCAAGCCCCGAATCCGGTGCCCATCTCTGCTGAGGAGCCCTCACAAGGGCCGCGTGGCCGGTTATTAATACCCAGACCGGCGCATTCCCAGCTGGCAGTGGGACAGGTGGCAGCTGCAGAGCAGGAGCGGGCGTGGCGTGGGACTCTAGGGAAGCCGGCGACCCGTATGCCCTGAGCCCAAACCGGCTCAGAACCCGGAGCGCGCCGCCCCGACTGCGGGGAGCAGTCCGCAACACGGCTTACTGCGCGCGACATTAGCCAATCTGTGCGCGGTGATGGCCACTGGGTCTCGATCATCTGAGTGACAGGATGCAGCGCCTTTCTTAAGTCCGGGGCTGGGAGGCAGCCGATGACTTCGTGACAGAGGTGAGAGCACAGGCTGCCGGCTGCACAGCCTGGGACGCATGGCCAGGGGTGCACCGGGGAGCGCCACGCTGCCTGTGAGCTTCGTGGGGCTTCGCTGGCTTCGCAGCAGCAGCTGGCACTGAAAACTTTCACCCTTCCTGAACCGGTGGCCCGAGGGCAGTGGCTTCTGCGCCCTTTCGCCTTCCTTGCGGGGCTGG
>OU015746.1:600640-613140 GCA_907169655.1 Acomys percivali | reverse complement strand
TGCAGATTTCTGTGAGTTTAAGGCCATTCTGGTCTCCTCAGAGAGTTCCAGGCCAGCTAGGGCTACATAGTTGCATGGGTTTTTCTTTTCATCATTTTGTGGGGTGAGGGGCTGGTACTGCTCAGTGGGTAAGGCTGCTTGCCTCCACGGCTGATGGCCGGAGGTAGAGCCTGGAGACCTACACAGAAGGGAAGGAAAGACTCAGTCTCCAAACGCTGTCCTCTTAGCTCCACATATGTACACACTCACACACGCACACTAAATACAAATGTAATTTAAACAACTTTTTAGAATAAATCTTTTCCTGCTGTGCCTCATGGTTTCTTCCAAGGCTTTTTGACTGGCTGCCTCCATCACAGTCCATGTAACATTAGGCAGGGGCACAGGCTAAAAGCCAAAGACCTTTACCTGTTTTTCTATTTGAACTTTAAAGCTCAGTAGCTGTTACTTTTGTGACTGAAAGAAATAATTTTTTAAAAAGCGTACAAATTAGGAGCTGAAGAGATGGCTCAGAGGTTAGGAGTGCCAGCTGCTCTTCCAAAGGTCCTGAGTTCAATTCCCAGCAACCACATGGTGGCTCACAACCATCTATAGTGAGATCTGGTGCCCTCTTCTAGTGTGCCAGGTGTACATGGAGGCAGAACACTGTATAATAATAATAATAAATGTTTTTTTAAAAAAGTGTACAAGTAACATGAAATGGGAAACGGGACTCTGAGGTTGTAGGGTTAGAACTTAGGGCTCTTGTCTCTGCCCACAGCTGACCTCTGCTTTGCTGTGCTCAGCTTTTCAGAAAAGCAAAGGTCTTACACTTGCCTTGGGGTGGGACTTGGGGTCCTGCTGGGGAATGTCCTGGGGGACAGAGGGACCCAGTGGCTCTAGGGTCCCCCTGTGTAGCTGAGGAGGTAACAAAAAAGTTCTTTGGGGGGTTCCAACAGGGGACAGGACTTGGTGAGCCTGTGTCCCTTTGCAGGGGAACAGGGACTGTGTCCATCATGGAGGCCGCTAGGGCGTGGATGTGGGTTGCTGCCTCGAACCTTTGACCCTACTCTCCTCCCACAGGACAAGCTTCCCACGGGCCCTCTTCACTGAGCACTGGGACTCCCACCGGAAGCCTGGTGTGAGGACAGAGATGGCGCTGCACCTGGAGTCTACAACCCACTTTCCCATCCTGGCCGTGTCAGGAAGCACTGTGTCCGAGCTGCCTGGTGGCCCCAATGTGTCCCTCAACAGTTCCTGGGCCGGCCTAACAGATCCCAGCTCCCTGCAAGACCTTGTGGCCACGGGTGTCATCGGGGCAGTGCTCTCAGCCATGGGTGTAGTGGGCATGGTGGGAAACGTGTACACTCTGGTGGTCATGTGCCGGTTTCTGCATGCCTCAGCCTCCATGTATGTCTATGTGGTCAACCTGGCACTGGCCGACCTGCTGTACCTGCTGAGCATCCCCTTCATCATAGCCACCTACGTCACTAAGGACTGGCACTTTGGGGACGTGGGCTGCCGTGTCCTCTTTAGCCTGGACTTCCTGACCATGCATGCCAGCATCTTCACCCTGACCATAATGAGCAGCGAGCGTTACGCCGCGGTACTGAGGCCTCTGGACACAGTGCAGCGCTCCAAGGGTTACCGTAAGCTGCTGGCCCTGGGCACCTGGTTGCTGGCGCTGCTGCTGACCCTACCCATGGTGCTTGCCATCCGGCTGGCCCGTAGGGGCTCGAAGAGCCTCTGCCTGCCCGCCTGGGGCCCGCACGCCCACCGCACTTACCTGACACTGCTCTTTGGGACCAGCATTGTGGGGCCTGGCCTGGTCATTGGGTTGCTCTATGTCCGGCTGGCCAGGGCCTACTGGCTGTCTCAGCAAGCATCTTTCAAGCAGACCCGGCGGCTTCCCAACCCCAGGGTGCTGTACCTCATCCTTGCTATTGTCCTCCTCTTCTGGGCCTGCTTCCTGCCCTTCTGGCTGTGGCAGCTGCTGGCCCAGTACCAGGAGGCCATGCCGCTGGCGCCCCAGACTGCGCGCATCGTCAACTACCTGACCACTTGCCTCACTTACGGCAACAGTTGCATCAATCCCTTCCTGTACACGCTGCTCACCAAGAACTATCGTGAGTTCCTGCGTGGCCGCCGGAGGCCACCAGGTAGCGGAGGCAGTGGTCCAGGGAGTGCTGGCAGCTTCCTGCCCGGCCCAGTTCAACTCCAGCAGGACTCTGGCCGCTCCCTGTCCTCTAGCAGCCAACAGGCCACAGAGACCCTCATGATGTCCCCAGTGCCCCCGAGTGGGGCTTTTGTCTGAAAATGTCCTGTGTGACCATGGTGGGTAGGAAAGGACCCAAAGCCAGAACACTCAGAAGCCCATTCCCAGAATCCCCCACTCAGACCTAATTAGCTTGTCGGTCTTAAAGTTCCCTTTCTTTTTTTGCTGCTCAACTCTATCACCATCTTGCCTGCAAAGCCAACACACTCCTCCTTCAAACCTATCTCTGTGAGGCTTCAGAAGCTGGGCCCCAGACCCTCTTCTGAAGACCCTGGTGACTCAGCCGGAGCAGCTGGTGCCAGGCTGTAAGCCTGCCCTCAGCCCTGGGGACCCGCCCCCATTGGTTGGTAAGGGGCCTGCAGGCAATGCTACCCCTCTCCCTCCGCTAGCCTTACCCCACCGTAGCTTCTTGCTTCCAGATGCACACAAAACAATAAACCCTGTACTCTGCAGTCTGTCCTGCCTCAGTGCTGGGGATGGAAGTTAGCGTGCAGTGGGGGGGTCTTGGACTCAGGGATCCCCAGCATGAGGCAGCTGAGTGTTTGGTGAGGGCCTGTCTGCTTTCCAAGCCTCCTCTTACTTAGGGCAGGTGGCTGAGAGGTGTGAGAGGCCGGGGTGGGCTGGGCTGCCTGTGGGAAGCTAGGCCACCTAGCACTGAAGCTCGCATAGAGGAAGGGGGCCCTGCAGGCTGAAGTTCTCGGATGAGGCAGCACAACCCACAGGGGCTCACGTTGACAGCGATGAGGCCTTGGCTTCACTGTTCCTGGAAAGACTGTTCCCCCGTCCCGAGAACTATCCTCTGGACACCCTTCCCTGTTGACCGTCTCTCTTACCATGGCCAGAGACAGCTGTCCACCCCTTTTCGGGTGACTATCAGAGGCTGGGACAGCACCTTGGTCTGGTAGTGTTCTCGCTGAATGTCAGATAAACTCTGGTGGTAGGACATGGAGTGCAGGTCCCTGGAGTGACAGAAGGTTCCAGAAATAGGTTCTAGTGCCACAGTACTGTGTGCTTCACCATGGTTATGATAGGTTGATCTTGCTATTTTTTTTTTTTTAAAAACATGAGGGCTAAACATGGGTACATACATGAACACACCCACACCCAAATGAATGGGTTGGGCCTGTAATCCCAGGTGTTGGGGAGGATTTAGGTCAGGCTGTGCTACCTATCAAAGACTTTGTCTCTAAATTTAAAAAAAAAAATTTTTTTTTTTGAGACAGTGTCTCACTATGCAGCCCTGGCTGGCCTTGAACTCACAGAGATCCACCTGCTTCTGTGTCCAGAGTGCTGAGTGCTGGGATTAAAGGCCTGTGCCACAAAGCCCGACTCCAAAAAATTTTTTTAATTCTTTTAAGGTGTGGGAATATAGCTCAGTGTCAGAACTCTTGCTTAGCATGTGAAAGGCCCTAGGTTTCAACACCAACTCTGCAAAGCAAAACAAAACAAAAACGGCTGGTGGCTAGTGAATTCACTTGAGGAGTATGTGGGTGATGAGGCAGAGCATCCTAAACCAGGCTGGAGACCCCTATCCCTGCCCTGCCCCTCCTTTGCCCCAAGCCCCACTGTGTCTCTGATGCTGGACTTCAGCTTTAGAAAGCCCCTTCCTTCTTGACAAAGCCCAGTTCCTGGTCGTGTCTCTAAGAAAGTGGACCTACCACTTCACTTGACACTCACTTATGTTGTGGCCTCAGGCCTGGGCAGGGGTGGCCTTCAGTCCCGGCTTCTTCATGCTCCAGAGCTCAGATGCCTCAGAGAAGAGAGTTTCTGCAACTCTCAGAGTCAGCACACCTAAGGTCCAGGACAGTGTGCCAGGCTCCTGTGCCCTTGGGATGTCAGGTCCTGTCACCCCGGCTCCACCTGGAGGGAAGGCTGCCCACTCTTGGAGGGAGGAGGTCTGCCCACGCCTGCCTGGGGCTCTGGCTTCTCATGCACCAGACTCAAGTGGGAGCTCCTGGACAGTTCAGCCTGGCTGTGGACTCCTGTGTCTGAGCCACGGGATTTGGATGGGGAGCCAGAAGCACATTAGACATAGTAATGGACAATGGCCAGGGGAGCAGAGGCTACACAGCGTTGGTGCCACTTTCCTTCAAGGTACTAAACATCTGAGCACAGTAGCCTTCCACTGGGGCGGCCTGGCTTAGAAGGCCCTGAGACAAGAGAGTTGCCTTAGGTAGATGGGGCACTCCACCAGGCAGAACAAAACTCAGGTGGCATTTTAAACATTCCTGTGAAATACAAAATCATAAAAGAATGAAAGAGAAAAATGAGTGCTCATATTTCTAAAATAAGGAAAAGAGAGATGATTGGAAGTCTGACCCAGCAGATGGTGGTGGCGCACATCTGTAGACCCAGCACTTGAGAAGCAGAGGTAGGCAGACCTTTGAGAGTTCAAGGCCAGCCTGGTCAGTCAGCTGGGGCTACTTAGTGAGATCCTGTCTTAAAAAAAAGAAGTCTGACCCAGAGCCATTTAGAAAAAAAATTATATATATATATATATATATATATTATATATATATATATATATATATATATATATATATATATATCAAGCCAAAACAGAGATCCTGCAGTAACAAAACAAAACAAACAAGAACAACAAAAATTTGACCTTTTTCATCAAGAGCCCTGTGGGGCTGGTGGGTAGAACATTTGCCTAAGAGGCCTGAGGGACTGTGTCCCCTGTCCAGCACCACAAGACAAATAGGTAGGTAGGTATATAATGGATACGACCAAGATACATTGTTTACATGTCATGAAACTGTCAAAGAATAAATCAAAATCTATTTTAAAATTCAAATACATAAATAAATTGAGCCACGCCAATGTTTATAACTCCTGCCTGAGCAATCAGGGCTTTATCCTGAGATCCAAGTATCAGGTGTGGATAAGGATTTATGCAGTGAGGAGCTAATTTCAGCATTGTCATGGAATGCCCCACAGCTGTTAACATGGCATGGCATCTTCAAAGAGCAACGTTCTCTGGGGTCAGGAAGGATGAACCTGAGGCACCGACCCAGACTCCACTGACTCCACTGTCCAGTGGTCGTGGAGAGGAACCAGGGCATAGGACTGTATAGCACAATCTTGTTTCATTAAAAAAAAAAAGTATTTGTGCCTGTGTGGTTGTATGTAGGCATGCATGTGTGTTCGTATAAGTGTGCCTGTGAGCATGACTCCTTGGTATGTAAACATACATGCACATATGCAAAAAAAAAGAAAGAAAGAAAGAAAGAAAGAAAGAAAGAAAGAAAGAAAAATAGTTTTACAGAAATGCCTTAAATATCAACAGTTAGCTCTTGGTGGGAAGACTTTAGAGGTTTTTCAGTGTTTGGTTTTGGTTTTTTGTTTATTTGTTTTTTTGTTTTTAGACAGGGTTTCTCTGTGTAGTCCTGGCTGTCCTAGAACTAGCTCTGTAGACTAGGCTGGCCTAGAACTCAAGGGACCGGCCTGCCTCTGTCCCGAGGTGTGGGATTAAAGGCGTGCGCCACCACCTCTCAGCTAGTTTTATTTAATATTTATTTTAATCTTCTACTTTTCAAAATTTCTCCCAGAGGATGCATGCACACAGCTTAAAATCTGGCAGTGTTACTTAAGCATTCCTGTGTCGCAGGCCTCCACTACCAGCCCCGGCTCAGGTGGATGACGGCATCTCCTGGTAACAGGGCCTGCGCCACCCCAGGTCTCCTATGCTACCACCCCCCCCTACACCGGGCCCGTCGGCTACACCATAGGCAGAATGGAACGGACTGAGTACAGAAGTCTGGGAACTCGTGAGGTCAGAGCTAGGGTCCAGCCCGTGTTGCCCAACCGCCAGGTGTGCCCTGCCGCACCCCGCCTAGGCTTTTCTTTTCTCCGATGTCCACCCACTATTTAGGTCTGGTCCTGGGCTCCTTTGCTTCATGAATCTCCATGAGCACTGGCTCTACTCTATGAAGTGAGGTGGGCGAGGGAAAGGGTGGTCCCTACATACCAGGCAGCTAGTAAAATCTGTCTACCCCAACCAGAGGCTTTCGGCAAGAGGCTTTTCTGCCCGTGGTAAGCACCTGGCTCTAACCTGCCCATGACATCATTGTCTGTGAGACAGGGACCTGGACATGACCTGTGGGCATTCCCAGCTACTTCGTCCTAAAGGTCCAGCCACCCCGAGGCTGCAAGAGGCTATGTTCCTGCTGTTCTCTACAGATTTCCAGACAGCGGCTCTTCCCGACCTTCCTGATGCGGCAACCCTTTAATAAAGTTCCTCCAACCATCAAACTGTTTCATCGCTACTTTGTAACTAATTCTGTTAGTTATGAATAATGTAAATATGTGATAGGCAGGCTATCTGATACATGACCCCCAAAGCGGCAGAGCCCCACAGGTTGAGAACTTCATGCTGGGATCTCACACCTGTGGCCCTGGGCCTGCATCGTGTTGGTTTCCAGACAGGTGCACGCTATCAGTAGCCACAACTCCCTCTCCGTGGCTCAAGGAATCTGCTGATAACAGCCTACAGGTGGACATGTGGATTTATACAGTGCACGTATCAACAAGGTTGCCAGAGGCGGCCACAGTGGGGCCCCCCACAGGGCCAGTGCTAGTCTGGACTAAAAGCCACTGTTGTAGTGTTTGGGTCATGACTGCTCATGGTGTTCTCAGCCTTCACCACGGATCCAAGCTATTCCGGTGCGGATCCAAGATATTCCGGTATGTCTGAGAGGAAATTTCTTCTCATTGAATGCTGATGGGTGTTCCACCGGAAGACACTGACTTAACTGGGGTTGTGTTTTGTGAAAAGCAGAGTTAAAGGCTGAGGGTGCTAGGGGCAGGAGACTTGCCAAGTATGGGACAAGGAAGCCTGGAAGCTGGGTGGCCTGGCTGGACTGAGTGTCCGTGTGCCTCAGGAGGGGGCCACAGGGACAGACATACCCTTCCTGAGCCAGGAGTGGTGACGGTACCCCGACAAGCTGTGAGCCCCACACGCAGGACAGTGGAGGCTGCACTTAGTAGATGAATGAACGGATTGAGTGAATGATTGAAGAAAGCGGTTCCACTAGCAAACCTGGTAGATAAAACGGTTCATAGGCACGATCCCATCCCCCAGCCAGAAGCAGCTTTATTATAACTTGAGTCTGGCTTCAAATCATCTTACTTCCGCTCTGGGTTAATGCTACATCTCCCAGGCTGGATGTTTTCACAGCTCCAACGTGGAGAAGGTAGGAGGTGCCCAGCTGACTGTGCGGGGTGCATCAGCGCCTGCGTTAGTCACTCATTGATCGGAAACCACCCGCACCAAGGTTTCCTGCATTCATAATCTTTCCGGGAATGAGGTCCTTTGGGAAGAATCACCTACAGGCAAGAGCCTCTGCTCTCCTGCTGTGGGCAGTATCTCAAGTACAGGGAAGCACAGAGGCCCCACCTGGACTACGGGGACGCCCTGTCCTGCAAGGGCAGCAGGAGCAGATGATTGACTGTCACTGGTTTGTGAAGGCCTGCACTGCCCCTGAACCTGTACACAGATGGGGTGGGGGAGGGGCGCTGATCTTGCTGGGCCCCCAGAAAGCCAGCAGGGGATGGGGTAGCTAGGTTCTCAAACACCCTTGGGTAGGGCCTTGGGAACTGGTCCCAGCCTGTCCTGGCACCTTCCTTTACCACATGCATGTTTTTCCATTAGAATTCCAGACAGATGACGGGTGAATGGAAGCCAGGCTGCTGGAGCCAACGGCAGGCACCTCCAGACTCAGGCCATTTCTAGGCCAGTGAGAAAACCTTGTCCCATGTGGGGTCAGGAAGGCCAAGTCCCTCCAAGGGATCCTGTCCCTGTCCCTGTCCCCTAGGCAGTGGCCTAAGGCTGAACAGTGGTGTACTACAGCGCTCCTGTCCTGGAACCACAGATGCTGGGTGGCGCCGAGGCTACAGAGGGCAGGAAAGCAGCACAGGGCAGCTGCTGAGGAACCTTCCTGCCTGCTGTCTCCTACCAACACAGCCTGAGATGCCTCCGTGACCTCTGTCCAGCCCAGGGGTCACCTTCTGGGGGTGCCCCTTCCTTCCCTTCCTCCCGTAGCCGGCTTTTTTCACCTGCAGTGCTCTCAGGCTACATAGGTTGGCCAGCCGGCTGTGCCTTCCACATATTAGTGACCATGCTGGCTGTCCCGATGCTAGGCCACTTTATATTAAGCCCTCTTAGCTAAGGCACCAGGGGCTTCGGGGGGGGGGCACCCCAGCTCTGTAGGCAGGGGGCATGGGAGGGGATATACAGATGCTATGTACTAATGGCTCTTTGCAGGGTTCTAGCAAAGACACTGCCTAGATTATGCTAGTGGGGCCTGCCATGAGCCTGGAATACAGCTACTTTGGCTAGCCAGCAGGGACACAGTGGGCCTTTCACAGCCTCTGGCAACTCACAGCATAATTGAAAGTCCAGATCCTGTGTCTCACTCCATAAATATGCATCAGTGTGAAATTCAAAAGTACCGCAGGTGCCTGAGGCGGTGCCCTGAGCACTGGTAGTCAGGATTGGCTGGTCCATGCCAGGAACTCTTGTAGAACTGGGACCCTGAACAGGGTTGGGCCTGTGGGCTGATGGGTGAATCAGCACGCACATACAGTCTGAAATACAGGCATAGACCAGGTCTGTCTGGGTCTGAGAGGGGCCTAGAAACACGGGGGAAAGAGACACTGGTGGAAATCCTTCCCAAGCCCACCCTGGGATTGGCCCCACTGACAGACAGAGAGGGGGGTGGAGTTAGGGGTGTTTGGAGAGATGGCTCAGCAGTTAAGAGCATTGTCTATTCTTCAGGAGGTCTTGAGTTCAAGTCCTAGCAACCACATGGTGGCTTTTAACCATCTGTACTGTGATCTGATGCCCTCTTCTGGCCCGCAGATGTATGTGCAGATAGAGCAATCATACATAAAATAAATAAATAAATCTATTGCTGGGCATGATGGTGCACGTCTTTATCCCAGCACTTGGGAGGCAGAGGCAGATGGATCTCTGTGAGTTCAAGGCCAGCCTGGCCTCCAGGGCTACACAGAGAAACCTTGTCTTTAAAAAAAAAAAAGGCAGAAATGGGGAGGGCTCATTGGTCTGGCCCTAAACATTGCCAAGGCCCCCCACTTTAAGTCCCCCTAGTCTCCCCTGTAGGTAACATGGGAGTGTTCTTGGGCTTCCATTTATATGTGTATATTGGGGGAGGTGCCAGCCCTTCTCCTGGGGGTGTGACCTGGTAGGAACTGTGCTGATGGAACTGGAGTTGCTGGGGCCCAGGCCTCCCCCATGGCACTTTTGTCCCCAATTCCTCTGACTGTTGCTGATGGGGAAAGAGATGGTGCCAGAATAAGGAGGGGACAAGCATACTGCCCCCACTGGGCACGGGGATGCTAAGCCCCTCCTCGGCAGGGGCACACCTGAACCTGTTCTGGGGATAACGCCAGTGACAGGCAGGCCCATCTCATCTGTCCTAGGACTGACCGACCGTCTTTAGTGGGCTAAGTGGGCTGGGGCAAGACGTCTAGCTCCACTAACAGACGGGTGCTTCTTCCCTCCTGAAGGATGAGGCCCGCCCCCCCCATGGGGAGTGGCACCCAGAGCACACATGCAGAGGCCCCTTCCTTGATTTACTCACAGATGAAAAGATTAAAACATAAGCAAATCAAAATTCAGGCTCATTCATAAGGCACTCTGTGCAGCAGCAATGGGCTGAAATGGGAGGGATGAGCAGATCACGCACTCCGCCTGGCCTGGGCGTGCCTCACTGACAGGGCTGTGGCACCTGGCCTGGGCATGCCTCACTGACGACAGGGCTGTGTCACAGTAGGGTGCCTTGAACAGGCTTCCAGACACGGTGCTGAGGACTCAACCTAGCTGGTTACGTGAGAACGGGATCCGCGATGCCATGGTCAGGGTTGCAGGTGAAAGCGATGGTGATGGCATAGCGGGTGCCCCAGAGGACCTTCTCCACTCGGTGCAGGTTCTCAGAGCCTGAGGTAAAGAATGAGACTCGACCTGGAGGGAGAGAGAAGAGAGTAGGCCTCTAGGACACACTTACAGGACGAACGCAGCAATGAGCACAGCAGCCCTGGACAAGATGGACAAACCCTGACCCCCAACTACCGTCACAAAAGCCAGAGGAGTTAGAGTGCAGAACCAGCAGTGCTGGGTCTATCAGCTGGGGCGCATGGCACCCCAGGTCTGTTCCTGAGTACAGTGCCCGTCCTGGGTTCCTGAGTACAGTGCCCGTCCTGTGTTCCTGAGTACAGTGCCCGTCCTGTGTTCCTGAGTACAGTACCTGTCCTGCGTTCCTGAGTACAGTGCCCGTCCTGCGTTCCTGAGTACAGTGCCCGCCCTGCGTTCCTGAGTACAGTGCCTGCCCTGCATTCCTGAGTACAGTGCCCGTCCTGCGCTCCTGAGTACAGTGCCCATCCTGCGCTCCTGAGTACAGTCCCTGTCCTGCGTTCCTGAGTACAGTACCCGTCCTGTGTTCCTGAGTACAGTGCCTGCCCTGCGTTCCTGAGTACAGTGACTGCCCTGCATTCCTGAGTACAATGCCTGCCCTGCGTTCCTGAGCACAGTGCCTGTCCTGCGTTCATAAGAGCAGAGGCTCATCCTCAGCACCACAGAGGGGCATAAAGGAAAAATGAGGACACATCCTGAAACATCACAGCCTCCTTGCCACAGGCTGAAGGAGATGCTGCCAGCTGGAAACCCAGATCCAGAGAGAGGGGTTAAGTACTAGAAAAGGCAAGCATGTGGGAGTTGGGGGGATGGAGACAGGGCGTAAACCTCCTGCTAATTCCCAAGAGAGGGAAGGAGTCGTTTAAAAAGGGGGGAGGATCCATAGCACATTGCTTGAGTAGAAATAATGAAAATGAAAACACAAAAGTTATGGAAGCACTTTGGGAGGTGGAGGTGGGACAGCCAAAGACCTTGGTATTTTGCTGTAATTAATCCACAGATTCAATGCAACGCAAAACAGAATTGCTGAGGAAATTAACAACTAGACTCTAAAATTTGTTTGGATAGGAAGCCAAAAAAATTGGGCACCCAAATCACTTTTAAAATGAAGAATAAAGACTAGTGCAACCTGTTCCTGATTACAGAGCTGCAGCAGTCACAGAGGGGACACGTTGCTGGGTGGACAGAACAGGCAGAAGCAGACGACATGGTCTAAGGATCTGGGGCAAAAGCTCCAAAGGCCGCTGGATGGGTAAAACGGTCTCTTCAGCAGATGATGTAGCAACATCTAGAAGCCACATGCGACCCATAGCCCAACTGCACACCACACAGCAGTAGTATTTCAACAGAGATCAGAAACACAAACATAAACGCCATAAGGAAAGTCTCTACACGTAAACACACAAGTCCCTGTAATCTTAGGGTGGCAAATATTTCTTAGGCATTATCTTAAAGTATGAATACTAAAAGAAAAAGACCAGCAAGTGTGGCTTCTTAAGAGCTTCAGCTCTGATTTCCTTCAAGAGATGAGGAAATGAAGCCAGGTGTGGCAGTGTACAACTGTACTCTCAGCACTTGGGAAGTGACAGCAGGAGGATCGGCCAGCCTTGTGGCACTGTCTCAACCAACCAACCAACCAGCAAAAACGGGGGGGGGGGTGTGAGTGGGAGGAGAGAGACCGAGAAAGACAGAGAGTGTGAGCCAGGGAGACAGCTCATGGGGTAAACATGCTGCTGGCCTGACCATCAGGAGCCCATGTGGACAGTGCAAGTGGCTGGAGAGTCCATAGCTGCGGGGCATGTGGCAACAGGATTAGCCTTCAGCCGGAGGCCGCCTGGGACCTGGGTGAAGCCTCTTGTGTGAGCAGGTGACTGGCGTCGGCCAGCTGATATAGAGAGACCCAACCCCACACAGGGAACAGTTATCTCCACAGCTGCACACTGCAGCTCACTACTTTGTGAGGGAAAACGTGTCACCACCTTCCTCGCTGCATTAGCAGTGCCGCACACCAGATGACGTGGTGATGCTGAGAGGGCTAGTGCAGGCTTTGGACCTCATCTCCCCTTAATGAACGCCACTTAACCCTGGCAGCTGGGAAGTCCCTCTCTGAAATGACATGAGAGGCCTTGGAGTCGCAAAACAGTAGAATCCTTATCAACGGAGTCAGAACGTCGGAGCAGAGACAAGGACAGACTGACGAGGACAGACTGACAAGGACAGACTGACGAGGACAGACTGACAAGGACAGACTGACGAGGACAGACTGACGAGGACAGACTGACGAGGACAGACTGACGAGGACAGACTGAC
>OU015746.1:586965-600630 GCA_907169655.1 Acomys percivali | reverse complement strand
CTGACGAGGACAGACTGACGAGGACAGACTGACGAGGACAGACTGACAAGGACAGACTGACGAGGACAGACTGACGAGGACAGACGAACATGATGATGAGCAAGGATACCCCAGTTCTCCGAACAGGGTATTGTATGACACCCACTCTTCCTGGGAAGCACTGTCTGATGGCAACCAGTCTCCTCAAAGCAGGACTGCTGACCTGGGTTGCGGGCCCCACCACAGAGTCTAGCCAGCGGCATGATTTACAGCAGAGCCGAGAGCCATGTGGACTGAGCCCAACCTCTGAGGGCTAGAGACTTACGTGGGTTTGGGGTATCAGTCGCACCCTCCTAACCAACATCCAATAAAAACCCTGCATACTAGGGCTCAATGGGTACCTGGTTAGAAGTACTCTGTGTGTGTGCGCGCGCATAAACGTGTGTGGTACGTGCATGTGTGTGTGTTGCTGAGTGCCAGGGCTGAGGTTTGCAGTACATAGCAGGAAAGTTGCCTGGCTCAGCACGATCCTACCCTTCAGCTTCTTCCCTGGGTGAGTTATAATTTACAATGAATACACGGTGAAGAGTGAATGGCTTGGCTACGTTCGGAGCTCCAGGCTGGGCCACAGCAGACATGAGGAGAAGAATACAGAGAAGGCAGAAAAGCTGCCAGAACCCCAGGAAGAAGCTACATTGTCCTGACTGCAGGGAACTCATGACTAAGATTCATTAGTTTTAGTATTTATGAAGTTAAAGATTTGTTCTTTCTAAACTTTAAGTTCTAACACGGCTTTTAAAAGGAGGTACTAGGTACACTCCTCACAGAAGAGGCACTGGTCACGTGCTGGGTACCTTACTTACCTCAGTGGACAACGGCAGAGGCTGACATGCCATCAGCTTTTACTCCCATCTTAGGAGCAGCCTGGGTCCTGATCACCAAACAGCCCTAAACAGGTCCCCACAGTTCCAAAACAGGTCCCTTTTGTCCCAGGAGACCATGCTCCCATCAGGAGCCCTAAGTGGTAAGCAGCCTTGTGGTGGTTGGAAGGCCTGGTCACCAGGGAGTGGCACCACTTGAAAGGATTAGGAGGTGTGGCCTTTTTGGAGTACGTGTGGCCTTGTTGGAGGAAGTGTGTCACTGAGGGCTTTGGGTTACAAAGACCCTAAGCCAGGCCCAGTGGCTCTCTCTTCCTGCTGCCTGAGAATTCAGATGTAAAACTCTCAGCTCCTTCCCCAGCACCATGGCTGCCTGCGTGCTGCCATGCTTCCTGCCATGGTGACAATGGACTAAGCCTCTGAACTAAGCCAGCCTCAGTTAAAGGCTTTCCTTCATAAGAGCTGCCATGGTCATGGTGTGTCTTCACACACCGACTAGGACATGCCCCCACAGCTCATATCATGCAGCAGCCAGCTCTTGTGCCAGCTCTTGGGTCCCAGTCTGCAGGGTGACCAAGGCACTGCCGTCTCCAGCCTGCTCGGCCTCCGTGGTGGACACCGTTGATTCTACCTTTTTATTTCAAAGCTATTTTCAGGGGTTGGAGAGATGGCTCAGCAGTTATGAGCACACACTGTCCTTGCAGAGAACAGAGAACCCAAGTTCAGTGCCTAGCACCAAGGTCAGGCAGCTTACAACCGCCTGTTACTCCAGTCCCAGAGAATCTGACGCCTTTTTCTGCCCTCCACAGGCACTGTACTCGTGTGCACAAACCCATCCTTCCTCTCTCTCTCCCCCCTCTCCCTCCCCTCCCCCCTCTCTCTCTCTCACACACACACACACACACACACACACACGAACCCCAATTTATTTATTTATTTTAAAGATTTATTAACTTATTACTTATACAATATTTGGCCTGTATGTGAGCCAACAGGCCAGAAGAGGGCACCAGATCTCATGAATTGAACTCAGGACCTCTGGAAGCACACCCAGTGCTCTTATCCTCTGAGCCGTCTCTCCAGCCCCTTATGTATTTATCACACATACACCCATAAACCCCCCTAAAATTAATTAATTAATTTGGTTTTTCCAGACAGGGTTTCTCTATGTAGCTTTGGCTGTCCTGAACTTGCTTTGTAGGCCAGGCTGGCCTTGAACTCACAGAGGTATTTATCTCTGCCTCCCTGGGGTGCTGGGACTACAGGTGTGTGCCACCACCGTGCCTGGCTTAAACCCAAAAAATTTTTAATTTTAATTTATTTTTTAAAATTTATTCACTTTACATCCCAATCATAGTCCCCCACTCCCCTATCCCACCCCACCCCTGTCTCCTCCTGGTTAAACCCAAGAAGTTTTAAAGCTGTTTTCATGTTCAACCCTGTGGGGGGACTGAGTCCTAAATGCGCATGTAGTGTTGCTGTTTCCCTTGAAACAGTCTCCATAGCTCTATCTGTCCTAGAATTCATCTGTGAGATCTGCCTGCCTGTGCCTCCTGAGCGCTGACACTGAAGCTGTGTGCCAACACGCCCAGCCTGAGTGTGCATTACTGACATGAGCGTGGCCGGGTCTAGGGCTGCGATGCTTCAGGCCTTTCTGAACGGCAAATGCTTTCTCTGGTGCAAACACAGGTGCTACCAATGACTGACCTTCAGGTTAAACTAGTGTGCCATGTGCAGCGTCCTCCTCCCTGAGCTCTGAGGCAGGCCCCACGGTGCCATGCAGGACACAGTAGAATGTGGCACGCCATCTCTAATGTTGCACTGGAACTATCACTTAATGTTTATTATACTATTGTCTTTGTTTTGTGGAGCGGATAGGCACTCTGAAGTTGCCAGCGGCCCTTCATAGAAGGTATCGGGCAGGAGCATGCAACAGTCTGGTGAGATCCTTAGGAGGCTGGCTTTGCCAGTCACCTGCAGAGACACTGGGCAGCTGAGTAGCAAAGCTGGCCTCTGGGTGTCACAACCAGCAGGTATACTTAGACAAACCCAGAGCCAAGCCTAAAAGATGTAGAATAAGTGTTCTACAGATGTAGTGTTGCCTGGAGCAGAGCCCACTCACCCACAATGTGCGTGTGCGTGTGTGTATGCATGTGCGTGTGTGCGTGTGTGGGTTCTACAGATGTAGTATTGCCTGGAGCAGAGCCCACTCACCCACAGAGTGCGTGTGTGTGTGTGTGCATGTGCGTGTGTGGGTGTGGGTATCTGTGCATGTGGGTGTGTGTAGATGCTTGTGAGCACACACAAACATCATCAAGCTGAACTACAGGCCTGTACCCCACCCCAGGCAACCCACCAGCCCGTGTCCTACCAACTCTGGGCTCCACTGTCTTGTTGGAACCTTCCTCCATGAACACAAAGCGCCCTCCACCGAAGTCCTCTAAGTAATCCGATAGGTAAAGCAGCGATGTGTAGTCAAAAGAGCCATAGGTTACCTGTGGGGTGAAGTGTAAGGGTCAGATGTGCCAACTCTTACGGGGAACAAGGCTCTTCAAGTGCCTGTGTCTGTGTACACCATGTGTGTTGAGGCGCCCAAGGAGGCCAGAAGAAGGTATCAGGTCCCTTGGAGCTGACGTCATAGGCTGGTGGGAGCCGTCCAGTGTAGGTCCCCTCTACAAGATCAGCAAGTGCTCTTAACCTTTGAACCGGCTCTCTGGCCCCAGAATGAGGCTCCTGGACACAGCTTCGCTCCACAAAGCTGCACAGGGAGGCGGTGAACACAGAAGCTGGTGCAAACGCTCCGACCTGAGCACAGCAACGGGAGCAGTGTACTGCTGCGGAGAAAAGCATGTTAACTGTGCTCAGCTATGGGGCAGTGCCAAATGTTCTGTAAATAGGGTAAAACAGACGTAGTATCAAGTCTGCTTTCGACCATTCTTCCGAGCACTATCAGCAGCACTGAGCACACCACCTTGTGTGCGGCCATCTCTACCTTCCATCCTGGCCTCTGCGCCTTCCCCAGCTGGATGTCGCCACAGTGACCATAACTCCCCACCTGGCCCCTGGCAGCCACATTCTGTGCTCTCTTTGAGAATGTGGCATTCTGGGAGCCTTAAGAGCGGCGCAGACCGCTGGGTGGCCTGCGTGCTCCACTGGGTGTGGGAACAAGCTCTCTATGCTCCTCCATGCTTCAGACCCTCGCTTTCCTGGAGCACACACAGTAGGAGGCCTCATCGGGGCCTTGACAGGGGCCTTCAGGAGGTGGCAACGCTGCCCAAGCAGCCCGTGGGCACAGAAGAGGCTGCTCCGCCTCTCAGGTGTGCTGGGCTCCAGGTCTGGTGGGTTGATGAGCTTCCTGAGGCCTTGTGGCCTTTTCCTCAGACGGAGGTGACACCAGCCCCAGAATACAGAGGTTTGTACCCATAATCCCCAGAGATCCAGTGCTGAAGGCAGGAGGAGCATCCCTCTGTCTCATACAGCCCCACTGGACAGAGACCATGCCGCAGCCAGTCAACTGTGGGAAGAGCTGCACCCTGGAGCTCCCCTGCCCCATCCTACTGCTCCTGCACAGACCCCTCCGAGAACTTCCCACACCTTGCTCTGGCCTTGCTCTCGTGATCCCAAACTAAGACAGTCAAGAGAGCAGAGCAATTGAATGTAGGAAAAACTTCAGCAGAATGCCTGCGAAATAACACATCAGAAAATCTGCTTTACATCAAAGTGACGTGAGTGTGGAAAACCCTTTTACAGCAACTCAAAACATAAAAATAGGAATACATTTAACCAGAAGCACAGAGTAAGCTCTGCATGGCGAGCATGCCTGCAGTCACGGCTCTTGGGAGGCAAAGATAGAGTCCAAGGTCATCCTCAACTACATATGGAGTCCGAAGCCTCAAGCACAACACAACGAAACAACACAAAACGCAACCACACCCGCAAAGGCGGGTATAGGAGAGGGCTCACGGGGTAACGGTCTTTGATATGCTAGTATGAGAATCTGTTTGAGTCCCTAGTGCTCACATAAAACCTTTGACATAGCTATGCAGGTGTGTCTGAAACTACCGCACCATTGGGGGGTGGGAATAAGAGGATGCTCGGGCCTGCTGGCTGCCAGCCTTGCTCCAGGCTCAGTGAGAGACTCGGCCTCAAAGGAATAAAGTGGAGAGTGACAGAATGGGACACCCAGTGTCCACCTTTGCCCTCCACGTGCACAGATAGTAAACACACATACACATAAGGTATGAAAGTAATGCTACCCTGAAAAACTGCACAACAAATGCTCTTTCAGGAGAACGGATCCGTCACAGGACAGCTGTTGGAACGCTCCTGGAAGCCAGGCATGGTGGTGCACACCTGTAATCCCAGCACTCGGGAGGCAGAGGCAGGCGGATCTCTGTGAGTTCAAAGCCAGCCTGGTCTACAAAGTAAGTCCAGGGCAGGCAAGGCTACACAGAGAGACTATGTCTTGAAACAAATGAAAGAAAGAAAGAAAGAAAGAAAGAAAGAAAGAAAGAAAGAAAGAAAGACTCCAGTTTGCCATCTTCTGGCCTCTGTGGGCACACATGTGGTACACAGACATACATGCAGGCAAAACACCCAACCACATACAATTAAGTAAATTAATTTTAAAAAGAAAACATATTAGAACAGAAGAGAGAATTTAGAAACTCACATATGAATTTATGGATAACTGGCAATTGTATGTGTGGTACCCCCCAGATTTATGGGGAAACCACAGATGACTTTTTTTTTTTCGAGACAGGGTTTCTCTGTGTAGCCTTGGCTGTCCTGGACTCGCTTTGTAGACCAGGCTGGCCTCAAACTCACAGAGATCTACCTGCCTCTGCTTCCCGAGTGCTGGAATTAAAGGTGTGTGCCACCATGCTCGGCTTCACAGATGACTTTTAAAATGGCCTCGGAGCAATTGACCTTCATATGAAAAAATGATAGGCCTCCACCATCAACAGACATGGCAACATTTACTTCTCATAATTCACAATGTATGGACAGCTAGAACATACAAAGAAAAAAACAGTCATATTAACACTTTGTAATATTAGCACATAGGAGAAGGACAAGGCCAGCCTGGGCTACACAGTGAGCTTGAGGCCAGCCTGGGCTACACAGTGAGCCTGAGGCCAGCCTGGGCTGCACAGTGGAAGTCTGCCTGAGAAACAGAGCAGGAAGGAGGAAAGGTGGCAGGAAGAGGGAGAAAGAGAGAAGCTTGAAGAAGAATGGTGGGTTTTTTTGTTTGGTTGTTTTTGTTTTGTTTGGTTGTTTGGTTTACTGTTGTTGTTTGCTTTATTTTGGTTTTGGTTTTTCCAGACAGGGTTTCTTTGTGTAGACCAGGCTGGCCTTGAACTCAGAGAGATCCACCTGCCTCTGCCTCCTGAATGCTAGAACTAAAGGTGTGCACCACCACCACCCAGCTAAGAGAATGTTTTCTAAACCTCCTTGAGTCAGGGGAATTTCTACCTAGATTCCAGAACTATCCCTTATTCATCAGCACATTCACACACACACACACACACACACACACACACACACACACACACACCAGACTGATCAGGGGTCACGCGCCCTGCCATTGGACACAAAGGTTATGTGACTGTGAGTGAAATGCAACATTGTCATAAGTAGAATATTCTTCCCTGTTCCGGATTGAAATCTGTGTATCAGCCCACAAGAGTCTGCTGCTGGTGAGAGGGGTGCTGGAGAGCACGGCGGTTACAGGACACCTAAGGGCCAGCACGGAGGCTCGGTGGGCAGAGGTGCTTACATGCAAGCATGGTGGGTGAGCTCAGCCCCCTGAGCCCATGAAAAGGAAGAAGAAAAGAACCAAACTCACAAAGTTGCCCTCTGACCTCCACACATGCTCACACACACACATACCGTGTATATACACAGACACAGACACACACATGGGCATGCATGCACAATAATAATAATAATAATAATAATAATAATAATAATAAGTTTTATTTATTTGAAGGCTATCTCAGCATCTAATTACCTAGTTTCCATAAAAAACAATGAAAGGGATGAGGTGACTCAGTGGGTAAAGCCTGAGTTCAGTCCCAGGAACGTGTATAAAGACAGAAGGAAAGAGCGAGCTCTACTTAGTTATCTTCTGAAGCCTGCACGTTCACCACGGTACGCCTCCTCCAGTAATAATCACGGTTTTAAAGAGCACTACAGGTACAGACCTGCTGATAGCAGTGTGGTGTGTTACTGCAAGATGAAAGTAACAGAAAAAAAGGAGACAACCTGAAAAAATGCTGTTCTCTACAAATGACAGAACTCAGTATTTTATGCATTTGTTTTTGCATGAAAGTAGTTGGAGATGGCAGGGAGTGGTGGCATAAACCTTTAATCCCTGCACTCGGGAGGTAGAGGTACATGGATCTCTGAGTCCCAGGCCAGCCTGGTCTACAGAGTGAGTTCCAGGACAGCCAGGACTACATAGAGAAACCCTATCTCAAAAAACAAAAAACAGAAAGAATAGTAGTTGGATGTCGGGCTGTGGTGGTGGCACACGCCTTTAATCCCAGCACTGGGGAGGCAGAGGCAGGCGGATCGCTGTGAGTTCGAGGCCAGCCTGGTCTACAAAGTGAGTCCAGGACAGCCAAGGCTACACAGAGAAACCCTGTCCTGAAAAGCCAAAAAACAGAAGTTAGAGAAGGGACCCTAAAACCTGGCCAATGTGTTGACCTGGGCAAGTGAGGGGCTTCTGCGAAAGGGGGAGCTTGTCTTCTCATACTCTTTCCACTTTTGAACCTTGTGGGGTACATTACTCTGCAAACAACCCAACTTCAGACAAAGCCGCTGGCTGGAAGTCGTATGGCATGAAGCAGAGCACGTGGCCGTCGCCCAAATCTCCACCTAATTCTGTTTCACTGAAGCAATTTTTTTTTCCAAGACAGGATCTCATTATGTAGACCAGGCTGGCCAAAGCAAATATCAGATTAGCAACAACAAGCCTCATACGCTGGGCTGGTTCCCCGACAGACAGGTAGAATTTAGTCATGGGCCACAGGAAACTTGGAAGACTTTAAGTCACTGCAGGAACCACAATTTACCAGGCAGAGACACAAACTATGTCACAGCTCAAGAGGAACTGAAGAGAGCCAGGCATGCTGGTGCTGGCCTGTGATCCCAGAACTCCAGGGGTGGAGCGAGCACCTCTTGGGAACACACCTGAAGCTCTAGTATTCTGTCACCCAAGAGAAAAATTAGTGCAGAAAAACATTTAAAGAAATAATGGCCCCAAACTCTCCAAATGCAGTAACTAAGCTCATACTCTACCACTGAGAAGTAACCGAGCACCAGAAAAACCACTTTAAAGCTTTCAAAAAGCATTTAAAATTTCACATAGAGGGGTTTCAGAGGTGGCTCAGTGGTTAAGAGCCGGGCAGTGGTGGCGCACGCCTTTAATCCCAGCACTCAGGAGGCAGAGGCAGGCGGATCGCTGTGAGTTCGAGGCCAGCCTGGTCTACAAATCGAGTCTAGGACAGCCAAGGCTACACAGAGAGACCCTGTCTCGAAAAACCTAAACAAACAAACAAAACAAACCCTGTCTCAAAAAACAGGTTGGAGAGATGGCTCCATGTTCAGAGCACTGTCTGTTCTTCCAGAAGACTCAGGTTCAATGCCCAGCAACCACATGGCAGGTCACAACTGTCTGTAACTCTAGCACCTATGGCTTTGACACCCTCATGGCAATGCACATAAAATAAAATAAAATAAATTTTTATAAAAACAAAACAATACGAAAAGCAACAACAACTGGCCAGGTGGCGGCACACACCTTTAGCCCCAGCACTCTGGAGGGCGAGACAGGCGGCTCTCTTGAGTTTGAGGCTAGCCTTGTCTACTAAGTCAGTTTCAGGATGGATAGCCAGGGCTATATAGAGACCCTATCTCAAAGCCAAACCAGAGAGAGAGAGAGAGAGAGAAAGAGGGAGGGAGGGAGGGAGAGAGGGAGAGAGAGGGAGGGAAGGAGAGATATTGAAATGGACTGACCCAGCAGGTAGAGGTGTTTGCTAACAAGTCTAAAGACCTGAGTTTAATTCCTGGGACCCACATGCTGGAAGGCAAAAACAGACTCCAGGAGGCTGTCCTCCACCTCCACACAAGCACTGTGAAATGTGCTTTCACATTCATATACCCTCTGCCAATATAAATGTGATTCAAAATATATTATTAAAAAGTCTATATTGTAGAGAAAAGTTTTTTAAAGATTTGTTTTATTTTTATTTATTTATTTTTTTTTGTGTGTGTATGTATGTGTGTGAGTGCAGGTGCCTACCCAGGCTAGAGATGTCAGATTCCCTAAAACCCGAGTTACAGGTGGTTGTAAAACACCTAATGTGGGTGCTGGGAGTTAAGTCAGTTCCTTGCAAGAGCAGTGGGTGAGCACCCTTTACTGATGCACCTCTCTAGCCTCAGGAGAGCATTCCTACTGTGTGACACTAGGAAAGTGACTTGACCTCTCTGAGCCTTAGTTCCCTGCTCTGCAAGAACAGGATGACAGACCAGGGCTTGGTGGCACATGCCTTTAACACGGTATTTGAGAGGCAGAGACAAGTAGATCTCTATGAGTTCAAGACCAGCCTGGTCTACATAGTGAGTTGCAGGCCATGTAGGGCTACACAGTGAGACCTTGTGTCCAAAAAAAGGAGAAAAAAGACTGAGTACCTGTTTTCTTAGACTGGTCAGGGTTAGTTCAGGAACTGGGTGAGCAAAGCGAGACCCTGCAGCGGGAGAGCTGCAGCTCACCGGGGTGCTACAGGCGAGAAGGGTCTGTGGTGCTGTGTGGAGAACATACCAGGAGTATGAGGTGTCACTCTACCAGCTAAGTGTCTAAAAGGGCAGATCCCCTGCAGTGTCAGAAGTCTCCTCAGTATGTCAGTTCTGTGCTGGTGCCTGGACACATCTACTCACCCAAGGGCCCTCCCAGGCCATATTTTGTGAAATAAGAAGTGTGGGCCAGCCAGGTGTGGTGGCGCACGCCTTTAATCCCAGCACTCGGGAGGCAGAGGCAGGCGGATCGCTGTGAGTTCGAGGCCAGCCTGGTCTATAAAGCGAGTCCAGGACAGCCAGGGCTACACAGAGAGAAACCCTGTCTCGAAAAACCAAAAAGAAACAAACAAACAAACAAACAAACAAAAAACAAAAACAAAAGAAAAACAAACAAACAAAAAATGTAGGCCCTTGTCTGCAGACAGAGGAGACAAGAGGAGACAGAGGTAAGCTTAGTGCTCAGACTTAGGTGAGCGGACCCCCCTGCTGATAACAACCATCAGACCCAAATGTGTTAAAAAGCTAGTTCCTTGCAGACCTTAACCCACACAAAAGGTGTCAAAAGCTGGCTCTTTGAAGAAAAACACATCACAGGTGCCCAGGAGACAAGCCCCCCCCCAGGTGTCCTGGGAATGTCTCCTGATATTCAAGCACAGTTAATTTAAAACCCCAGGAGCTGGAAGGCTTGGCAAGCTCACTCCCCATTTCTCCCCTGTAGCTGCCTGTCCTTGTCTTTTTCTTTTTCTTTTTTTTTAACATTAAGCTTAGTGAATTAAAATCTAGTTCTTTGACACTTGCCTGTCTTTATTTATTTTATTATTTTTTAAATTTTTTTATTTTTTTGAGACAGGGTTTCTCTGTGTAGCCTTAGCTGTCCTGGACTCCCTTTGTAGACCAGGCTGGCCTCGAATTTACAGCGATCCGCCTGCCTCTGCCTCCCGAGTGCTGGGATTAAAGGCGGGCGCCACCCCCCCTACCCCCCAGCTGACTGTCTTTATTTTAATCAAGTGCATTAGGCCTTCTTGGTGACTGGTTCTCAGGACAGAGCCTTCTTCAGCTAGCTTCCAGAAGGCTGAAGAAAACTCTGTGACCAAATTCTGAGCCCAGCCTCCTGGAGAAAGGAACCCACAAGGAAGCAGGAGATTCAAGCTCCCACAAGAAGCACACCAGGCATGACGGCCATTTCTGAGCAGCTACACGGAGGACGCTCAGAACAAAGTGCAGATGGCGGGTGCTACAGGAGCTTCCAGTGCCCTGTTCAAGTGCCTGCCACATGCAGAGCTGTTTTCAAGGGATGTCAGAAAGAACACTCTGGTTAATAAAGGTGACTAGTGAGATGTGCCACAAAGACAGTGATGTGTGACGTGCACAGACTTTCAATCACATTAGAAGACCATCCAGCCTGATGCATCATTCAGTTAGCGAGTCTGCAGTGAGAGGTTAAGAGGCTCCGAGGCCCAGCTGCAAACGCTAAGCCCCCACCACCCGCCTGTGCCGTCCTCCACTCCCCTCCTGAGTTTAAAGACAGAATCAAATGATTGATCGGCCCTGCTGGCACAGGCCCAGTGAGGCGTGGACGATGCAAGACTCCTGCTTGTGGGTGTCAGTCTGCTGGCGGACCCAGCTTGACCTTGTGAACTGAGTGCTCCCCACCCCAGCATCAGCCCCGTGGGCTAACACCAAAGGAACACCAACAGGGCAGACTCCAAACGCTTCAGCAGTGACACACAAGGCAAAGAAAGCAAAGATAAACCACACCAACCCTCAGAAGACCAGGCAGAGCCAGCAGCACTAGGAAGTATGTGAGGCTCTGACGCCTTAAAAGCCTCAGCCCATCCTCACATACTGCAAACCTCCTAACAGTTACCAGCGGCCACACTCAAAGGGAAGGGTGGGGGCAGACTGCTACACAGAAGGGTGACACTGCACTTTCTCATGGTATCCTGGCAGCCACCAGGCACTATGTGAGGAGAACTGGGTGGTGGGTAAGAGTGAGTCCTCACCTGCTGTGCACAGTTTAGGGGGAAGAGACCTTCACAGAGAAGGCTCCTGTCACTGACTGGGCAGAACTGGCCACCAGGGACTGAGAAATCTCAGCAGGGCTGACCTAAGCAAGGCAAGCTGACTACTTAGGAAACAAGCCACGGGACGCGAAAGGCCCCTCAGTCTCTTTGCTCTGATTCTCACTTCCCACTGGCTGGCACCCCAGGAATTTTCATATTACTAATCAGACCACCTGCAAAATAGCCGTACCCACTATAAACATCCCAAGTCATGATTGTTAAAATGGCGAATGAAGCAAGCCTTACGGGGCCTGCCTACCTGTGACACATACAGAGAAAAAGGGCCTTTAATGAATAAGGCTGTTCGTCTTTTCGCTGTTTTGGGACAGTACCCTGCAGCCACACTGGACTCAAGCTCTCCATGTAGCTCATGGTGATTGTGAACTCCTTTGCTTCTATTCCCCCAAGTGCTGGGGTTACAGGTAGGAGCCATCTTGTGCAGCTGGTGTGATGCTGAGGATTGAACCCAGGACCACATGCGTGCTGGGCAAGAGTCTACCAGCTGGGTCACACCCCAAGCATGAATGCTTTATCTCCCTTCTCAGCAACAAGACTGCCCAGTGTACCTAAAATGAACTCTCCTTCAAGGACAAAACCCTGTGCCTAAGAAAGAAGAGGCCAGCACAGACTGTCCTCAATGTCTAAGCCTAGGAGCAGATCACGCGGCTTCCGGGCGAGCTCCCAGACCACAGTCACGGTGACTGCTGAGGCGTTCCATG
Source organism: Acomys percivali (assembly GCA_907169655.1). Classification (NCBI taxonomy): domain Eukaryota; kingdom Metazoa; phylum Chordata; class Mammalia; order Rodentia; family Muridae; genus Acomys; species Acomys percivali. The sequence goes on along the minus strand of OU015746.1, from coordinate 588,189 downwards.
TGTCCCCATCCTACCTCCCACACCGAGTCTCCTCAGGTGCATCCTGTCTTCCGAGTTCATCAATAAACTTCCTGACTTTGCTTCCCTCAGACTCATCCTGAATTCTCTTCTGTGGTAGAGGTCAGTGACCCTCATGGCTTCCCTGCTACGGTGACAAGGTCTTAGGGAGGAGACGAAGAGAAAAGAAACGAAGGCTGTGATGGGGAGAGGACACCCTGTGGAACGGAGTCCTGCACCCCACCCCCTGCTTACACAGCCCAGTCAGAAAGGCTGTACATGAAGCCTTGGGAGCAAGTATAGAGCAAAGGCCGCCACAGCTGTCCCAGCCCTTGACGCTCATGAGACAAATTCCTAAATTGCATCACCTAATTCAGAGTGCACCCTGGGACCTCAGGAAGAAGAGCTCTAAAACAGCGGATGCTCACCTTGTCCACGTGTGCGTGCCAATACTCATCGTGAGCCGTCTGGGCCGCTGTGCTGTTTATTCGGGAGAAGAACGTGGGCTTTGTCAGGTACAACAAGGAGGCACTGACGCCAAAAGCTTTAGCAATGGTGAGCTGGACCTTCCGCCGGACGTCCCTGCACAGGACACAACGCAGCAGGCTGACAGCTCTGTACATTTTAATTATTTCAAATGTTTTATAGAGTGAAACATGTCAGAATATTCTTTCCACTTTTCCTCCTAATTGCAAATCTCTCTCTCTCTTTTTTTTTTTTTTTTTTTTTTTTTTGAGAAAGTGTTTCTCTGTGTAGCCTTGGCTGCCCTGGACTCACTCTGTAGACCAGGCTGGCCTCGGACTCACAGCGATCCGCCTGCCTCTGCCTCCCGAGTGCTGGGATTACAGGTGTGCGCCACCACGCCCGGCCTTCCACTTAACTCTTCAACCTAACAAAATATAGCAGACCTTTGGATAAAAACCTGTACTTGGTGTTTTCCACCTTTAATTCTTGGAGGGAGCAGCGTCTGTGAGGAGCAGCCTGAGGCTGGCACTGCTCCTCAGGCCTCCTGTTGCCGTCAGCCATAAACACTCGTCCCATGTCCATGTGAGCCGGCTCCTGGGCCTGTGTGTGGAGGGAGGCCGTGTGGAAAAGCTCTCTCTGCTCTCTGTATGCAGTTCCCGGATGTCTGTGTCCATGATGCTCAACAAGAACATACAGCTCAATCTTGTTTTCCTGTCACACTGTGCGCACCTGTGTGTGTGTGTGTGTGTGTGTGTGTGTGTG
>OU015746.1:572067-586565 GCA_907169655.1 Acomys percivali | reverse complement strand
TGAAGGCAAAATATCAGCTGTGGTTCCAGGCAGCGATGCTGGAGGTGAGAAGATGGGTGGGCACGGGGCTACAGGACAGCAGGAACTCAGTGCCCTGCTGGCAAGGTCAGTGTCGTGGCTAGTTCAACACTCTATTAGGTGATAAAACCACATAAAATTCAACACACACATGCCCGCATAGGGCTACAGGACCAGAGTGCTGTACTAGTGCCCACTCTGGGGAGTGATGTCATACTGCAGTTAGGCAGCATTGGTGATGGGACTAATTCAATACACAGTGGATAGAATGTCCCTGGACTATAAGCCACATCTTAACAATCTTTAAATAAAAGCTTTAATTTCAAAATTCTCCAGATAGGCCAGCTGCCTCAGGGTGAGGACTGTGCAAGAACCGTGTGACAAGTGCTGGACTGTGACCACTAGCAGGACATGTTTGTGGCAGGACCAAGAGGGCTTAGAAAGTATTAGGGGAGGTGCCCATCTACCAGAGACAGGCTGAGCTTTGTCTACATCCACAGGTCTTGATCGCTGACACAGGAGCGATGGTCTGGCCTGATGTGACCTCAGCCCCCTTGGCTCTTCATCCTCCTTACCTATATAGCCGGAAGTCCTCCTCAGAGAAGATATTTTGTATTTTATCTCCAAAGTATCTGTGAAATAATAAGAGCATTAGCAGGAATGACATGTTACTAATCTTTCCTTTACTTTTTGTTTTTATAAAAACAGGGCCCCACTCTGTAGCTCAGCTGATCTTCAACTTTGAGGTTCAGATTACAGGTATACACCACCATGACCGGCACCCTTGTTTCCTCACGCTAACCAGCGAGCCTCCACACGTAGGTCTGACCCATCATCTGAGCATTATCCCACTTCTACAGCAATAACTATGTGAGCAAGGAGAAAAGTGGGGCAGAAAGTGGGAGGGAGGGAGAGAGAAGGAGGGAGAGGGAGGGAAGGGGAGGAAGAGAAAGGAGGAAGGGAGGGGAGGGAGGGAGGAGGAAGAAGGGAAGGAGAGGAGAGGGAGGGACGGAGGCCAATCAGCAGTTGACAGAGTAATGACATGGAGGCTGAGAGCTCTCGGGTCCCTCCAGCCCTTGAGGAACATCACAGCTTTGAAGCCCATGCAACTGCCAGACACGCATCTGCACCCTTCCTCTTCCTCTTCCTCCAGCCTCTCACCTGTACAGGTTCACAAAGTGTTTCCCAACAGACAGAGCTCCGGAATGCAGGTCCAGGATAGATGCCTGGAAAAAAATACACACACACACACACACACACACACACACGTGATAGTCACTCAAATAGCCAAACCCTAGTTACCACAATCCACTGTATAAATGTTCTAGCTCTGCCTTGAGACAGGGTTTCTCTGTGTAGCCCTGGCTGTCCTGGATTCCCTTTGTAGACCAGGCTGGCTTTGAACTCACAGAGATCTGCCTGCCTCTGCCTACTGAGCACTGAGATTAAAGGTGTGCGCCACCATGCCTGGCTTACCTCTGACTTCTTCTTTTTTTTTTTTTTTTTAAATAATTTAATTTCTATTTTGTGTGTATTGGTGTAAGGGTATCAGATCTCTTGGAGCTAGAGTAACAGACAGTTGTGAGCTGCCATGTGGGTGCTGGGAATCAAACCCCAGGTCCATTGGAAGAGCAGACAGTGCTCTTAACCACTGAGCCATCTCTCCAGCCCCTATCTCTGACTTCTTAAAACCCTGCCTTGTGCACTGTCTGCCTAGACAGATATGTCTTTGTCTCTCTGCTGTCCACATAGAAAACCAAACTCTTAGGCCTAACATCTTTAGAAATAGTCTCCAGACACATTGGGAATGCTTATGGTAAGTCACACTGCTGACTCCCTCCTCCCTTCCTTCTACTAGGTCTATAGAGGTAAAAGTTTGGCACATGATTCTGTCCCTGTGTCAAGTGTGCCTAGTTTCTGCATAAGTGCACACTTCTGCATATACACCAGATGCCACCCTGTGGGACCCCTCTCTGCTCTACTGCCTCTTTCTACAGCCCATCCTGGGCATCTGAAGCTCTACTTTCTTAGGGAGCTGCCATGTTCTATTGAGGCAGAGAAATGGCAGAAAGACCCTGTGGTGGGGCCGGGCAGTGGTGGCGCACGCCTTTAATCCCAGCACTCGGGAGGCAGAGGCAGGCGGATCGCTGCGAATTCGAGGCCAGCCTGGTCTACAGAGTGAGTCCAGGACAGCCAAGGCTACAGAGAGAAACCCTGTCTCCAAAAACCAAAAAAAAAAAAAAAAAAAAAAGACCCTGTGGTGGGCATGACTCACGCTGTTCATCCCAGCTAAGCACTGAGGCTCCACCCCATGCATGTGGCAAACCAGCTGGCCTGTCCCCGTGATAACCACAGGTGCATGCAGGCAGCTCGTGGGCTCCCACTTAAACGCTACATATAGAACAGCACCTCAGTAACTTTTGTTTTGTTTCTTTTGTTTTGTTTTTCGAGACAGGGTTTCTCTGTTTAACAGCTCTGACTGTCCTGGACTCACTCTGTAGACCAGGCTGTCCTTGAACTCACAGCGATCTGCCTGTCTCTGCCTCCCAAGTGCTGGGATTAAAGGCGTGCGCCACCTTAAGAAACTGCCAAAGTGTGTTCTGACCCTAACTGCCCACCTCTGAGTCCTTCCCCGTGTTCCAGGAAGAAAGCGGCCACCAACGTGGACCATTTTCCCCCATGCACGGTGGCCAGTGGTAACAGACATCAAGCCCTTTTCTTATTCCTACAGTGACTTAGCTACGGTGTGGACACAACATGGGCTCAATGTTTACAGAACTTAAAGGTCTCCAGACTATTACGTGGGGGCGCTCAAGGGAATGCTGAAGACTGAGTGAGGGACAAGGCTCTCACTGATAGCCCGTTAGCAAATATTTCCCTGAACTCATCAGAACAACATAAAAGGAATTCCACTTTGAGAACTCTAAAGAAAGAGGTAAAAGCCTGGCGTGGTGGCACACGCCTTTAATCCCGATGCTTGGGAGGCAGAGGCAGGCGGATTGATGTGAGTTTAAGGCCAGCCTGGTCTACAAAGCGAGTCCAGGACAGCCAAGGCTACACAGAGAAACCCTGTCTTGAAAAAAATGAAAAAAGAAAGGAAGAAAAAGAAAGAAAGAATTATATATGAAGTCGTGAAGTCATGCAGTCACATAAAGTGTGAAATTATAGTCAAGTCTGAAAGTCAACCTTCCCAGTGGCATCAGCTCTGCAGATTTGATCTGGGCCCACCACAGACTACAGTGCAAAGGCTAACAGGCCTCTGCTGGCCTGCTGCAGTGGATCCATGGACACATCTTACGGGGCTTTGCCTTTCCCAGCAGCCACCTGGCCACCAGGCTCCTGACTCCTTTGTCAGCTGCCTCCCTCTCCTGTCTCTCCACCTTTACCCCACCCCTCCTGGCCCTGTCCACAGTCTAAGGTGCCCATGTGACCTGAGGCCAGGCAGCCCATTACAACCTGAAGAGACAACCTTGTGTGACGTAATACACTATAGAGGGATAAGTTTTGTGCTACTAGGCAGAAGGAACACAACACTGGCCACTGTCTAAGAAACACTATGGATGCACCAGCCCACGCCTCTGGAGGGAACAGAAGGGACCCCATGAGTCCAGCACTTTCTCCTTTCCTTCCAAGGAGAGAAAACTTAAAATGTATCAAGAGCTGGGCGGTGATGGCCCATGCCTTTAATCCTAGCACTTGGGAGGCAGAGGCAGGTGGATTGCTGTGAGTTCAAGGCCAGCCTGGTCTACAAAGTGAGTCCAGGACAGCCAAGGCTACACAGAGAAACCTGTCTCGGAAAAAAAAAAAGTATCAAGAAAGTAAGAATGGAACCCATGCCGACTCACCCCTCCATCTGATCCTCCTAGAGAGAGCCCCTTCTCCGCTATTCTGTGGAGGCAAAAACAACTTAAGTTAGAATTTAGCTGACAGCATTACCCAGAAAGTATCTAGGCAAAACACCAACGGTATGGCAGTGCCTCGTGCATGGTTAACATTCATAATGTCAACAAACGTGGAATCGCAAAACCGTAGCCTTCAAAGCTGAGGACGGGTATGTCAGCGTCCTCTTGCTGCTAACACGGTCTGCTCGGAAACCACTGGCCTTAAACCCTGTGCTCTGACGGCTCCCCCGCAGATGGGGAGTTTGGTAACCACAGCTCAGGAAGTGAAAGAGCCATCCCAGCGCCGAGAGGACCACCCTACTGAAGAGCAAGCAGCTCTGACAAGGCCACCAGGAGAGCTATGCCCTCAGTAAAGCGTTAGTAACTGTCAAGCGTGGGGGAGCTAGAGGCTCAGTGGGCAGCAGGGTACAGCGGGCAGGCTCCCTGCAGCAGGCCTGGCCTGAAGACAAAGGGCAGTGGGACGCAAGGGCCAAACGAAAGGCCACATGCTAGATCTGAACAACTGGTCAGAAAACGGTATCTTTCTTTTTTAAGATCTTGATTTTTAAATCCTCACAAAGAAAACTCCAGCACCAGCTGGTTCTGGGCTAGCATTTATGATTACCTAATGATTGTCAGCTGAGGCTGAGCCTCTAGACTGCTCAAACAGCAGAAACATTGCTAAGGCCACAGCATTTCCTCAAAGAAAGCAGGAAGCAGGAAGCAGGGAGCCTGCCCTCTGACCCCCTAAGCCCTTGAGCATGCATGGTCCACGGAACTCTGCGTTCTGTCCACTCTGTTGCTGGCCCGGCTCACCCCCCAGTCACTGTTTAACTCAGCTGTGGATGCTCTAGGCAGGGCGTAGAGATGCACCGGTACCTGCGAATCTGCTCTGCCTCCTCCCTGGTGATCACCACGTCAGTGACTCCACGGCCACACTTCCTGGGGGTGCAGCCTGGAGGGAGACAGCCAAGGAGAAATGCTGACTTCCAAAGCCTCTGCCCCAAGATTGTGTCTGAGCTGGCAAGGCCCTCCACCCTGACAGGGGCCAGTTTGGCTAACACACCTAGTTAAAAGTCAACTTCAGATAAACAGTGGTGACTTTCCACCAGAACTGCCCCGAGACAATGACTGACATTTTGATTTTGTTTTGTTTTGTTTTGTTTTGTTTGTTAGAAATATGCTCACTAGGTAGTTCAGGCTGCCTCAAATTCAAGGACTTCCTGCTTCCTGAGCCTCCTGAGTTCTGTGAGATCACAGGCCTGTGCCAACACACTAACAGTCTGACAACATTCCTTATCTTGCCCACTGGTGTGCGCACTCCTCACACCCACTGAAAAGTTCTGGCACAGCCCAAGCTGAGCCTGTTACTCTGGACACCATCTCTCTCCAGGACCAAAGCACCTGCCCTGCTGGCCGGCTGTACTCACTCCTGCATCTCCTCCCACCCTGGTGTCATGCAGAGGGAGGAAGTCAGGATGGGGAGAGGGTGAGTGTGATGGCACTCAGGCTTGTGGGAGAGATGGCCTGGATGGAGGCAAGCTCGGCAAACAACCAGTTCCTGTATTCTGGCAGCAAAGGGCCAGTTTCCTTGGCCCTCACTGATGATATGGGACTTTAGACCCTGGGGCCCTCCCTGTACGATATGCTGGCTGGAAGCTGCCATTTATAGCTCTCTCTCGCTCTCTTTCTCTCTCTCCTCCTCCTCCTCCTCCTCCTCCTCCTCCTCCTCCTCCTCCTCCTCCTCCTCTTCTTCTTCTTCTTCTTCTTCTTCTTCTCTCTCTCTCTCTCTCTCTCTCTCTCTCTCTCTCTCTCTGTGTTAAATTAGGATGCTGGAAGTAAAGTCCTAGCACAGAGCATCCAGCACAATAGAAACACGTTTATTTCACTGACTGCTGGAGGAGAGATGGCGTGCCTGTTGTCCCTGGCTACCCAGTCCACAAAGCACTCTCCTGCCACCTCCCAGGTGGATGAGTGCTGAGTTCCTGTGCATCACAACAGCGCCCCTTTGTGGAAGAACGTGGAATCTTTTTGCCATTCAAGTCCAAAACATTACTATGAATTTTTTTTTTTGAAAAAAAATTGGGCTGGAGAGATGGCTCAGCGGTTAAGAGCACTGGCTGCTCTTCCAGAGGTCTTGAGTTCAATTCCCAGCAACCACATGGTGGCTCACAACCATCTTCACCCTCTAATCCCCTCTTCTGGCGTGCAGGTATACATGTAGATAGAGCACTCATATACATAAAATAAATAAATAAAATATTTTTTAAAAAAATTACATATATATCCTTATAGAGCCAGGCCCAAATGCTACATTTGAGAAACAGAATGAATCTGGATGGCACAGAATGTTCAGGAAAACAGCCCAAGGAAGCCTGCACCACCGCACCCCTTCAGCCGGGATGTGGGCTCTCCAAGTGCTGCCCTCTACCTGGCCCAAATGCCAGGGCTCCAGCTTGTACCCACCTGGCTGCTCCTTCCTGCCTCACCCAGTGCCATCAGTAGAGCCGCAGAGCTGACCCGGGCTGGTGTCCTTGTCATCACATTTGCTGGGTGTTTGGTCTCCCACTTATCATCCTCATTATCCTTTTCTGGAACTTTTTTTTTTACATTTATTATTTTATGTGTGTGGACACATGGCATGTGCAGAGGTCGGAGGACCACTTACAGGACTTGGTTCTCTTCAACCACATGGGTTTGGGATATTGCACTCCAGCCATCCGGCTTGCTGTTATTATGCACTTTTAATTACCCAGCTGCCTCACCGACCCTTTCTCATCTTCCAAGTCCTGTTTCTTTGCAGGCAGCCGCTAGGCTAAGGTGCTGTGTACACCTGAGTGGCTCAGCATTTAAGAATGCTTGCTGCTTTTCCAGAGGACCTGAAATCAGTTCCTAGCACCCTTGCCTGGCAGCTCACAACTGCCTGGAACTCCACCTTCAGGAGAGCCAACTTCTTCTGCAGCAGGCACTTCCTACACACACACACACACACACACACACACACACACACACACATCGCCTTTTGCTACAACTGGAATCGGCTGAAAACGTTCCAGGTGGGCAGGCGCAAACTTTCCCTTCCAAGACAGGCAAGCCCACACCTCACTGAGGAGCAAAGACGTCTCAGGGTCAGCCTTCAACCACGACCGGTCACCCTTTATTGAGAAGCACATACCTTCGAACCTTCGGTGGCCATCATAGTCCTCAGAGCAGGGGACTTCAATGAATCTGCCTTCTAGCACCTCACCACGACGGGCCACAACTTCAGCAACATCATCATCATTCCCAAGGCTGCTCCAGAGCAGGACTGTGACCAGAGCAAGGCTGACCCCAAGGACCACAGCCTTTAGGCAAGTCCTCTGTGCCTCCCGAGGCAGCCAGTCCTTCTTGGTACTGGGAATAGAAAACAACCTCTGGATGTATGCCAATCAAAACCACAGGGTGTCCATGCCTGGTGTCACTAGCCTCGGGCTGTGCTGACATTTGACCTCTGATCAAGATGGATGGACCCCCATCAATCCTGAGATGCTGCAGGTACCCATGGGCTGATTAAGAAGCAGCCGGTGGGAAACAGGGGCGTCTACTTCCACCCACAGCCCACCGAAGCTTACCAGGATGCCTACCACGCACCACCGCTCAGAGGAACCTCCCAGGCAGTATGTGCCTTGTCTTCTCTGACAAGACAGGGCTAAACACGTGCTTCAATGGGCAAAAGACCATGGGCTGACCACAGGTGCTTTCTGTCCAGCCCACGGAATGCAAGTCTCTAACCTTACCCATCTATAAGACTGTCCCTACAAGAACTGTCCCTACAAGAACACATGTGTACTTGAACCAACACACATGAATCATATCCATATAACTCAATTCATAAACCCAGGGCCAGAAAGAGCACAGAAAAAATGTCAGAAATGATATGTGAGTTAAGGTGTCTCTGCGAGCCAGGTCCGTGTGGTCCAAACAGTCCCCGATGAAGCTGCATCAGTGCCTCTGCACATCTGTGTGTGTAACTGGGGTATCTGAGCTCTGCTGTCCAGGAAAGGTCTCGGGAGCCATAGGTCTTGAAATACACGCAGAATTGTCAGAGTTAAGTCCCTGTCCCTAAAGGCTCCATCCCTTAGCTACCAATTCAGGTTCAGGTTTGGACAGGCTTGGTGTGAAAGGTGTGACAGCAGGGATGTGAGGAGGTAGGGCATGCACACACAGCAGAAATGGTCCCTAGAGAGAAAAACCTGCTCACATGACTGAACGCGGATCGACTCCAAGTAGAAGCTCCCTGTGGGCAGGAGCTCTGTGCAGAGCTCAGAGGTGGACAGCCACGTGGACAGCTCACTATGGGAGGGTTGCCGCAGAATACTGCAACCAAGCCACGCCCACAACACATCACGCCCATTCTCCAAGTCGTGCCAGGTCACACAGCAATAGGGCTGGTCCCGCCCCACACCTCCAGCCAGGAGCCAACCCAGACACAAGCACACCTGTACGGAGGGTCAGATCCCGCCTTGTCAGAACCGTGCCCGCCCCTGTCAGGCCAGGCCCCGGGACGGCCACGCCCACTCTGCCGCAAGCGCCGCGGCTGTGACCACGCCCCCCGGGGTGGCCACGCCCACAAGCCCCCAGTCAGGCCCCGCCCGCTGTTGCGCGCGGCCTCCTGGTCCCTACGGTCCTCGCTACCTGTTCGCGCGCCGGCGCTCGGCGACGCTGCTTCCTTCGGGAACTCGGGGCGGTCCCCTCCGTTGAGGCGCCATCGGGCCAGGCGGAACACGGGAGCCGCCGAACTCGGGACAACAGCCGCGACAGCGAACGCGAGGCTGGCACGGTGTGGAGACGCGGGAGCGACGCGCTCGGCCCTCGGCCGGCTCGCGGCCAGACGTGAGCAATCGGAGGCCGAGCGGGGGCGGGGTGGGGGGAGCAGGTAGGCGGGGCTTCCTCGGCCCGTGGCGCCGCTCCCCTTAGGACACCTTCGGAGTTCAGCAGCAGTGGCGTGGGTGAGCCAAGGCCGCAGCCCTCTCGATCCTGTCGGGGACTCTTGAGCTGCCTGACCGGTCTCTGGACAAATTCCCTGCCTGAGAGTGGCCGGCCCGGGTTGAGGGGTTGAGGGCCAGGGGGAGCGGTTCCTAAGGCTAGGGCTTTGAGTCCTTGCACAGGATGAGCAGGTGAAATCATGGAACTGAATGCGCGACTCAGTAACTCTGCTTTCCTAAATAACCTCTTTGTGATTTTACAGGAGGTAGGAAAACTGTTTCTTTAAATTCCTGGCTGGTTCAGTATCATCCATAAATGCAAACTGCAGTCAGCTATGAGATGTGCAGAGCTCATTCCCTTTTCAAATTATTATTTGTGGTGCTGTGGATGGACCCCAGGGCTTCCGGCACAGTGAGCATGGGCTGTATCATGGAGCTAGCCACACTTCCCATCTCCCCAAATTACCATTGCCTTAATCGTTTTTTCAGTACTAGGAATTGAACCTAAGGCCTTATGCATGCTAGACATGTGTTGTGCCACTAAACGATATCCCCAGGCTGCCTTTTACCTACTAGTACGAAGGCATGGTCTCCTTAATTTTCCAAGGCTAGCCTTGAACTTCCTTTATAGCCCAGGCAAGCTTTAAACTTTAACTGTCCTTCCTTAGGTGGGATGGATGGGGACGGTGTTACAGGTGTGTGTCACTGCCATGCTTGCAGAGTTTTTTGTTGTTGTTGCTTTAAGTCATAATCATCTCATAAATTAGTGCTTTCCTATTTTGGGGCAATTCAAAAATACTGTATTTAAATGTGGGAATAAACCTTTTGGTTTATTTTCATATTAGTAAAATGGTTTCCCTCTAGTAAGAAAGGGGAGAGAGAGCTGCCACTGCTCCTAGTTGTAACTTGAGTTCTTTCCACCAGGAAGAGGTCACAGACAGAGAGCCTGTTCTAGGAGTTTACAGGAAATACCAACATGTCGAGTGACTCGCCGTTCAAGATGAGATTCGTTCATTTGGACCTTAAAGGAGCACCGCCAAAGGTCTCATATCTCTCTGAGGTAAGGGCTCCCTTCAGCTCTAAGAGAATCACTTTTTACAGTGAGGGTGTGCACTGGTGACATCACCTTGAGGCCCTAAGGACCCGGCAAGGTAGTGACAGAGCACAAGTTTTTCATTTTCTTCCAGTTCCCCTCAAAACCAGACAGAACAACCAGGGTGGCACAAAGAACAGAGAAACCATGACCTCTTTGTTGAGGCTGAGTTGGACCCACCAAAAAGATAAGTTCAAGCCTTAACACTTAGTGCCGGTGCATGTAACCTTAACTCAAAGGTCCCTGGAGAATTGACCATCTAAGATGAGGTCATACTGGATTTCTGTGAGCCTGAGTAAGAAGTGGGCTGTGTTGGGGGGGGGTTGTGTTTGGGGGAGCACACCTTACACTCACGTGTGTGTGTGTGTGTGTAGATGACAGGTCGACAACACGTGACTTCTTGTATCACTCACCATGCTTCCTTGTTCTGAGCGGGGAGCTCTCAGTGAACCTGGAACTCACCATTTCAGTTAGACAGGATGGCAGCAAACCCACAACCTGCTGTCTCTGCCTGCCAGAGCCTGGGTGACAGGCACCAGTCAGTGAACGAGAAGGATGTTTGTAACTACCAGCAGCTAGAAAAGGCAGACAGGCCTCTTTCAGGGAGCCTTCGGAGAAAGATGCCTTGCCAGTGTGTGGGGATGCCGGCCTCCAGAACCGTGAGAGGAAATCCCTGTTCTTTGAAGCTGTTCCATTTGTCATTTCTCAGAACAATCCCAGAATACCAATACACTCTTCAACACGACGTGGTGACACTTCATCTGTAATCCCAGGACTTGGGAAGTAGAGGCAGGAGGTTCAGGAGATCAACGCCAGTATTGACCCCCATAGCAAATTCAAGACCATTCTGGACTACATAAGACATTGTCTCAAGACAGAGGGAGTGTGGGGAGCTGGGTCTCATTTCTAGGGCTTGTGTAATAGAAGGAGAGAACCAATTCCTGCAGACTGTCCTCTGACCTTCACACACACACACACACACACACACACACACACACACACACAGACTTACACACAGACACACACACACAGACTCACACACAGATTCACACACAGACTCACACAGACTCACACACAGACACACACACAGACTTACACACAGACACACACACAGACTCACACACAGACACACAGACTTACACACAGACACACACACACAGACTCACACACAGACTTACACACAGACTCACACACAGACTCACACACACACACACACACACAGACTCACACACAGACACACACACACAGACTCACACACAGACACACACACAGACTTACACACAGACACACACACACAGACTCACACACAGACTTACACACAGACACACACACAGACTCACACACACACAGACTCACACACAGACTTACACACAGACACACACACACAGACTCACACACACACAGACACACACACAGACTCACACACAGACTTACACACAGACACACACAGACTCACACACACAGACACACACACACACCACTAAATAAATCAATGTGCTGAAAAGGAGTAAAATTTAAGTGTTAGGTATCTCCATAGATTCTAACCCTGGAATAAGCAGAGCCGTACCCAGACACCATAAAGGCCTTGTGGGGTGAGCAGCCCTAGCAGAAGATAATAAAGCAAAAAGAAAGGGAATTCTAACAACGCTGTGACAAAGGACCTAGGAAATACCGCCAAATAGATGTTACCCACATCAAGAAGAAATTGGGAGGAGTTGTTAACTGGCTGAATTTGAAGATGGGTGTGAAAACCGAGTCAAGAAGATGAAGGGGCAGTGGAGGACCGTACGCTCGAGTGGGCAGTGGAGGGCCGTACGGCTCAAGTCAGAGGCCTAGTGTAAAGACAAACATGGGGAGGTAAGAGAACGTTCAGACAGCAGGGCACAGGAGACAGAGACCCGCGGTGGCCTCAGGAGTGAGCATGGCTAGAGGGTCTGATGCCCATGGCAACAGTAGCCTGGTCAGAGGCCCATCTCCATTCCTACAGGTACCTGATCCTAAACACGAGCGGGAACAGTGGGACGTGAACTTCCCCTGTACAGCGAGTGTCTGCCCAACATGCATGGAGCCCTGAGTTCCACCTGCAGCACCTCAGTGCCTCACGTGTAGGGGTTGGAGTTAAACTCCATCTGAATATAGAAGGGCACTGCAGCAAAGGAGGCAGTATTCATGGCATGACAACGAGGTGCGGCAGACTGTGCCGTCCTGGGGTCCTCAGGTGAGGTACAGGGTTTCTAGGAAAGACCTGTAAGAATCAGAAACAAGACTCGGAAATGGGATAATTAGACAAAAGGATGTGAAATCGCTCCCTGCCAAACTCCAGAGTAAACCAAGGAGGACAGTTCAGAGGTGAGGTGAGTAGCATAGCGAGCGCGGCATTGGAAGTAAGTGGCTAAAAAGCATGCGCTCGTCCTGTAACAGCCGGAGACGACTTGTGAAAAGAGTCATTTGGCCTAGAAAACTCTCATCTGGCCTAGAAAACTCTCATTTGGCCTAGAAAACTCTACAAAAACAAATCAAGAGTGTCATGTCAGCCGGGTGTGGTGATGCACACCTTTAATGCCAGCGCTCAGGAGGCAGAGGCAGGCAGATCGCTGTGAGTTTGAGGCCAGCCTGGTCTACACAGTCCAGGACAGCCAAGGCTACACAGAGAAACCTTGTCTCAAAAAACAAACAAAAAAAAAAAAACCCAAAACAAAACCAAAAAAAAAAAAAAAAACCCGCACATTCAGAAGTCAACCAAAGGAACGAATGGTTCAGAGGTTTCGAGTACTTACTGCTCTTGTCGAGAACCAGTACTCAGTTCCCAGCACCATATTAGGTGGCTCACAATTGCCTGTAACTCCAGTTCCAGGGGATCCAATGCTCCTTAGCCTTTGTGGGGACCTCTGATCTGCATAGCAAGTTCAAGGTCGGCCTAGGCTATATGAGACCCTGGCTAAAAAAAAAAAAAAAAATTACTTATCAGCAATGAGCTTAAGGACTGTCTGGTCTGGTCACTGAACATGTCCAAGTGAGTAAAGCACTGAGATGCACTTACAAAGGCCGTGTAGGATTAAGCCATGTGATCACCCCCTGCCACATCGTAGATGGTCCTCACTGAAAGGACCACACTATCCCTAAGTCAGCAGAGGCACCTGTGAAGCAGAAGATGCCCCAAGAAACAAAAGCAAGCATTATAGGAACAAATTCTACATAAGATAAATACAAATACTTCTTAAAAACTAGTTTATGACTTAGACCAGATCCTAGCACTCGGGAGGCAGAGGCAGAAAGACAGGAATTCAAGGTCATCCTTCCACTAACAGTGACCTTGAGGCCAGGTTTTACTATGTGAGCACCCCTTAGTGACACACACCCCTTTTGCCAAAAAAAGGGGAAGAGGAAATAGGGAAGGAAAAAGGAGAGATATCACTCAGTAACCTCATGAATACTAGCTGCAGTATCTCAGGGCAGCACAGCCTTGGGAAGAGTCACCCTGGGATTTGAGAGGCTGGGACAGGAGGAGGCACGTATGGGTGACATAGTTCTAGGCCAGCCTGGAGTGCAGTGTGATACCCTGACTCAAAAACCAGTGTATAGCCAGGGAGTGGCGGCAGTTAGATTTCTGTGAGTTCCAAGCCAGCCAGGTTTACGGACTGAGACCCTGTCTCAAAATTAACAAAAGATACTGCTTTAGAAATCTGCCCCCCAGTGAGACGATGGGTCAGTGGATACAGGTACTAAATACCAGCCAGTGTGAGTCTGATCCTGGATCCTACACAGAGAAGAGAATCACTTCCCAAATTCTCTGACCTTTACATAGGCAGCATTCCCCCTGCCCACACACATAAACACACACACACACACACACACACACACACACACACACACACACACACTAGATGTTTGTAAAAATGTTATCTGTTCCAGGGGCCAGGGGATGGCTTACACCTGTAACCTCAGCATGTGTGAGGTAGACTTCTGGCCTACTCGTATACGACCACACATTAACACATACAAACAAACAAACAAAAAACTTACTTAAAAATGTATAAATCTGGCCCAAGTCACTGCTTTTTGAAGCAGGAAAATGTAAGAATGAGCAGTATTATGAGCTGTTATTGATTGGCTTGGTGGGGTTAGGAGCATGGTTATTGTCTTTTAAATTTGTAGCAAACCATTTGAAATATAAATTGAAGTATTTACAAGTGAAATGATGCTTGGGATTTGCTTTACAGTATTCCAGATGAAAAGAGAAGTTAGTGTGCTCGCTTGGGCAGCACATATACAAAAAATTGGAACAATCCAGAGAAGACTAGCATGGCCCCTCTGCAAGGATGACACACAAATTCATGAAGCGTTCCATATTTTAAAAGAAAAGTTAGCCGGGTGTGGTGGTGTGCATGCTTTTAATCCCAGCACTTGGGAGGCAGAGGCAGGTGGATTGCTGTGAGTTCGAGGCCAGCCTGGTCTACAAAGTGAGTCCAGGACAGCCAAGGCTACACAGAGAAACCCTGTCTCAGAAAACCAAAAAAAAAAAAAAAAAAAAAAAAAGTCTGC
>OU015746.1:547551-566411 GCA_907169655.1 Acomys percivali | reverse complement strand
AGCGGGAAATCCAGTCCAGAAAGGCAGAGTCTCCTGTGGAAAGCAGGAAATCCAGTCCAGAAAGGCAGAGTCTCCTGTGGAAAGCAGGAAAGCTGAGCTGCTTTCTCGGTCTCCTCTGTATGTGTAGCCCCCCAAGATTTAGGGCAGGTGGGTGCTCTACAGACGGAAGGATGACAACAGATGCAATCCTACCCTGTTTCTTCTCCTAGGTCTACTACTTAGGTGAAGGGGAGACCTCGAAACAGTGGCTACAGCAGGAACAGAACAGCCACGCGAAACTGTGTCTGTCCCACATACATGCAGTAGCCAGCCACGTGCTGGCCCAGCACCCTGGCACAACACCCTTGGTGTGGGATGACATGCTACGGGACATCCCCCAGGAACAGCTAAAAGGTTGGCAGGGCCTGTGTGGATGGGGGCTGACATGTGGCTGCTGGCAGGCCCACAGGAGCTGTGGGACAGCTTTAGCCCAGGCGATCTGTGCAGCCAGGGCCAAGGGTTTACACTGGCCCAACGCTTGGAGATGAGAGCCGAAGGGGACCTTTCCCAGCCTGGAGACCGCACTTACACACTTCACTTAGCGCCACTGAGCCCTGCGGTTCACTGCAGAGCTCCAGGGCCAGCTGTGCCTGTACTCTGAGGCTAGTATAGGTTTTATGTTGATGAGTGAGAGTCAATTAGAGACCTGCTCCAGGGCCCTGAAGCCACAAGGCCAGCAGCTGGGAGAAGAGCTTAGTCTCTCTTCACAAAAGCAAGCAGCTACAAACATTTGTAGTTCTGGTGTTTGTGGCCAAAAAACTACCACAGCTGCAAGCTGTACGTAGAACCCTGTAGACCCAAAAGATAGTTTATGTTCCCACTTTAACATTAAAAGAATGTGGCTGGACGTGGTGGTGCACAACTTTAGTCCCAGCACTCGGGAGGCAGAGGCAGGTGGATCCCTGTGAGTTTGAGGCCAGCCTGGTCTACACAGAGGAACCCTGTGCCAGATGAGATGAGCACAGTGGCACATGACTGTACTGTCAGTACTTAAGAGGCTGAGGCAAGAGGATTGAAGTCCAAAGCCAGCCTGGGCAGCAAAGTGAACCCTTGTATCTAAATATGTCTAAGAAGCAGGGGTGTGAGCCGGGCGTGGTGGCGCACGCCTTTAATCCCAGCACCCGGGAGGCACAGGCAGGCGGATCCCTGTGAGTTCGAGGCCAGCCTGGTCTACAAAGTGAGTCCAGGACAGCCAAGGCTACACAGAGAGACCCTGTCTTGAAAGAAAGAAGAAAAAGAAGGGATGTGGTGAGCGTGGTCCTTCCCACGCTCACGGCCTTGCTCTGTTGGCAGCATCTGGGGTGCCGCAGCTGGTGCAGCCTGTGCTCTGGGACTACGGAGCTGACCTGGATGTCCACAGCAAAAGTCAGTATGGGTTGCTCACGATGCAGTCCTCATGGTGCATGCGCCTGTGTGACTATTTCCCAGTCCTTCCTAACACTATAACCTGAATTACTCAGCCTGGGAAAACAGGCACCTCATTAGCTTGGCTGACTAGCATGGAGCAGAAAGTCTATGCTAAGCCTCCTGTCCTGGCATGGGATCCCCTGCTGCCTCCAGGTCCTTTCCAGCTCCTCCTGAAGAGTTTACCCTAGTGAGTGATAAACCCCAGGCATTGGGACCGGTTGGTCTCCTCAGCGAGCACAGGCATGGCTCTCGGCCGCCCTGGTCAGCCCGTGCGTCCAGGGCCTCTCTGTGAGAGCTGCTAATCTGTTTGCTTTCTTGCCTAGTCTCCCTCATGGGAAAGTACCAGGAGTGTGGCTTCCAGAGGCTGTGGGCTGCCAGTGCCTTTAAGGGGGCCACAGGGGCTAGTCAGGCCCTGACCCCTGTGGAGCATCACGTCAGAAACCAGGAGCAGTGGCTGCAGGTGGCAGGCAGTGGGCCAGTGGATGCCCTGCAAGGAATCATCCTGACTGGCTGGCAGAGGTGAGTGCTCAGAGGCTTGGGGTCAGGCAGTGGCAGCAGCTGCTGTCTAGTGTTGGCCTTGCCTTCCCAAGTCACACCCTTCATGCCTTTCTGGTTGCCTCAGTAACTGTACTGAGGAGACACGTGAGGGCCCAGAGCCGCAGGCGTGCGGCCTCTAGTCTCTGATCTGCATGGCTGTGAGTGACACTGCCTCATGTGTTGCAGGCATGCAGATCAGTTAGCCTGGCTCTTCAGGGTGTCACACCCTTAGGAAAATAGAGTGAACCCCGCCTTTGGTTCTAGCCACCAGGAAGAGCTGGAAAGATGTCCCTGTGGGGCCTTCATAGGGTTCTCAGCCATGTGAGGCTGTCAGGGGGGCTATAGGAGTTGCTCATGGCTTCAATGCCTGCCTACTGTTGGCTTCAGAGATGAGTCTAGATGGTTTCTGCAGCCTCCTCAAGCATTTGCCATTCTGATAGAGTGGATTGCTGTGTGAGTCAAGCCCTTTCTACGCATTGGAAAGTGGCTAGGGACTCACAGAGGTAAATGAAAACTGATGGGAGTGATGTGACCCTGGCCCCTGGCCCTTCTGTCAGCCTCCATCTGCCACACTTGAGCTGAAGGAATGGAGGCCAAGCCAGGTGGAGGCTCTCTGTCCAGCACTGAATGGATCAGATGCCCACTCTAGCCTAGGGCCACAGGTGGAAAGCATGAGCTGGCTAGACAGGATCGGGCCACAGGCTTCCAGGACGCAGGCCAGAACTGGAAAATGGCTAGTAAGGCTCTACAGGAGCTCCACCTCAGGCACACTGAGTGGACCCAAGTGCTCAGAGCCCATTTCCCCATACAGGCTCCTGCCTGCGGGGGTGTCCTCACAAACCTAATATGGAGTCCCCATGACAAGGAGCCCACTATGCAAACCCTGAGCCAGGATACGCCAGGCTGCCACAGTGGTTCCCATAAATGTAAGAAAGGGCTCCCCAAGTCGGGACACCCTCATCAGGCTGAGATGGCTGAGAGCTGCGGGGCTGACACTGTTTCTGGACACAGGTACGACCACTTCTCTGTGCTGTGTGAGCTGCTCCCTGTGGGAATCCCTTCCCTGGCTGCCTGTCTACAGTCACTTGTACATGGTATGTCCCAGCCAACAGTCCTTGCCCTCCTACCTACCCTCAGCAGCTTCCCCCAGTGACTGCTCTGCTCTCTCTGGGCTGAGGAAGGCTCGTGTTTGCTTGACAACCACTGGTCTAGGACTGCCTGTATATACCCAGACGCTCAGCCTGAGCCTCGGGTAGATTAGGAAGTTAGAGGGGATGTGCCCACAGATTCAGAAAACCTATTTAAGAAACAGGCTTCAGATGCAGGTGTAGAAGGTTCTCTTTGCTGTGTAAGTGTCTGAGAGATGTGAGGCAAACTCTGCAGAACTGGGTGCCCCATACCCAGATGACCTGAGGAAACAGCTGCCCACAGAAGGTAAGCATGGGCACTGCTCAGCAGGTGTAGGCCCTGGGGCCGTAGTGAGATGACCACGCCCAGCTAGACTACAGAACAGCTCTCAGTGGATGCCCACATACACACATTTAGCAGCTGTGGTTAGAGGAAGGGTGTACAAGTTGTCTTATCTCAGCTTTTTTACTGGCAGTTGTTCATTGCAAACTATGTGTAGAAAAACAAGGAAACAATGCGTACAAACAGCCTCACCCACACCGAAGAGGCACTGATGTCAGTAGTATTGGCTTTAGCTCTTCCTGGGTTTTTTTTTGTTTTGTTTAGTTTTTTGTTTTTGTGTGTTTTTTTTTTTTTTTTTTTTTTTTTTTTTTTTTTTTTTTTTTTTTTTCAGGACAGTTTCTCTATGTAGCCCTGGCTGTCCTAGACTCATTTGTACACCAGGCTGGCCTCTGCCTCCCAAGTGCTGGCATTAAAGGCGTGCACCACCACTGCTCGGCAGCTCTTCCTGTTTTTAAGGAGTGACCCAGGCCCCCCAGTGCAGAGCTAGGAACCCTCTGTCAGTAGCGTCACGCTACAGCCTTTTGTGCTGACTTGTAGGTGTGTCTGCTCTGGTCTCCAGCAGTCTCCAGGCGCTCTAGGCTGCTCCGCCCTCGATTGAGCCTGGACAGGTGCACATGGCCTGTGTAGTGAGGCTGAGGGCTCACCCAGCGACCTTTAACAAAGACCCTTCACATGCGCAGTGAAAAGCAGCTGGCGGGGCTGGAGGGGCTCCCCAAGCTGCTGTGCCTTTTGCCCACAGCTCCCAGAGGGAGGCTAGGAGGCCTCCTGACCCCTTCTGCCTGCGGATGTTTCAGGAGGCTTTGCTGAGGACGTTAAGATGAGAGTGGAGCGCCTCCTTGGGGTTTCAAGCCTGGAAATAACAGATGCTGTGAGGTAATCCCACCCTCCCTGACACTCCCCCACCCCTCCCTCTGGTGACCACTGTTCTCAGTGTGACTCTCTGGCAGTGAGGGAGCTGGCTCCTTCCCTGGCAGTGACATCCATGCCCTCGTCACACAAATCAGCCTCCACCTGCGCAGCTCTGTGGCTACGCTTCTAGAGAGGAACCGGTAAGCAGTCCCACAGCTCCCCAGCACTGTTCCTGCAAAGCTTTCTACAAAGACTTGTAATAATCCCTGCCAGATTCTCGAGTTCCCCAGCGATCTCCTGGCCACTCCTGGCCACTGACAGCCACTGTCTGCACTTGCCGCAGATACGTCACTGGCTGGTTCAGCCCCTACCATCGCAGGCGGAAGCTTATCCACCCAGTTATGATCCAGCACATCCAGCCCGAGGCACTCAGGTAGCTGCCATTGTCATCCTCATGTCCTCCCAGGGTTCCACCCCGGGACACCCAGTTCCTTATGAACACAACAGTAGCAACGCATACGGTCATCAGGGTTAAAGCAAGACAGGCTCTCCAGTAACACTGCCCTAATGTTATGGTGGGTGAGTAGACAGGCCACTGCTCAGTAACAGTACCCTAGTGTTATCATGGGTGAGTGGACAGGCCACTGCTCAGGAACACTGCCCTAATGTTATTGTGGGTGAGAGGACAGGACACGGCTCAGTAATACTGCCGGAGATAGCAGCAACCACATGGCCAGTGTGCCCTAAGGCTCATCTTTGGAATCAGACAACCGAGGGTCCCAGCTGTCCTGTCATTCCCTGGTGCAACCTGGCAGAGTGCCCTTGTGGCTGGAGCCCCGGGCAGCCTGCACTGAATGCAAGGTGCTGCCAACAGCATGACCAGTTCATGGCTGTGAGAAAAACTGCCAGGCAGTGGTATGGTTTTGATTGTTAAAATATGACCAGTTGGCAGGCAGTGGTGGCGCACGGCCTTAATTCCAGCACTTGGGAGGGGCAAGAGGCAGGTGGATTGCTGTGAGTTGGAGGCCAGCCTGGTCTACAACGTAAGTCCAGGACAGCCAAGGCTACACAGAGAAACCCTGTCTCAAACTTCCCCCCACCCTCCAAAAAAAGTGACCAGTCGCTCATTTATTTTTGTCCCAATGTTAAACTGGGGCATAGAACATCCTGGCTCAAGGGGCTGAGAATATGAGTGTAGCTATGTGAACTGGAGTCTTAGCAGGAGCCCTCATCAAGTCAAACCATGGCTGCTGTTGCCCTCAGCCTTCTGAGCAGGTGGAGCAGCCTTGTGCAGCGGTTGGAGGCGGCCCTGCAGCTGGCCTTCCACCCGGACACCATCGAGGAGTGGCTGGAGGAGAACGTGCTTCCAAGCATGCAGCAGTTGCAGAGTCTTCTGCAGGACTTGGGTGACGTGGCTGCCTCACCGTCACTGGCCACCAGCCCAGGCTGGGACACAGGTCAGAACCCCTGAGGGGCTGGAGCTCTGTATAACCTGGACAGCATCAGCATTTCTGCCTCAGTGGCCCAGCCCTGTGGGGCCTGTGCTCTTCCTGCTGGGCCCTGGACACCTGTGCGAACAGGCTCCCAAACTGTATAAACAGTAGCCTTGGGCAGAGCAGACACCAGAAAAAGGCACATTTGCAGTTTGCATGTAGAGCTTTATGAATTTTGAAATAAAAAGACCAGTAGAAGCAGAAGTCCCACAACAGAAAGTTGAATGAGCTGTTTACCAGCACCGTAGCTTACAGAGCGTCTCGTTCCTTCACCCAGGAGTGAGTCCCAGCGCTGGGCGGTATAGGAAGGAGATGTGATAGTACGCAAGAGACAGACTTCTCCCTTGTCTAAAGTACCTTAAGAGTCTGTTGGCATCAAGCAAAGACGAACAAGCTATGCATCACACTTTAATTGCGGGGAGGGGGAAGGGGTGGGGTCTTTAACTTGGCCATTTTTAAAGCTCACTTTGGCAGTTGGGAGGTGGTGGTGCACACCTGTAATCCCAGCACTCAGGAGGCACAGGCAGGTGATCTATGTGAGTTCGGGGCTAGCCTGGTCTACAGAGTGAGCTCCAGGACAGCCACAGTTACACAGAGAAACCCTGTCTCAGAAAACAAAACAAGCTCTTGGCATGTTCGAGGACGCGCGCCCCCTAAGTCAGGACTGGAGACAGTCGCTTCAGAGAAGACATACTCAAGGTTCTGGCCTAACCACCCAGCGTGGGTACAATGGCCTCAAGGCGGCCTTGACTTCTTTGTCTATATAACTCTTCAGTTTCCCAGTTCTACCTGGCCAGGCATAGGCATGCAGCCGTGGCGGGGCTGTGTGTAGACCAGAGGTGCACACCACTGAGGCCTGGAAGCCAAGCTGGGAACTTAGTGAACACTGTACTTTTGAGGGACTTGAGTCCACTCAGAAGAAACTAGAACAGAGAAGGGCCTTCGGTGGCTCGTGCCAGCTGTTATTACACAGGCAGTGGCCTAGGCTGGCCTGGAACTTTCTTCCTGCCTCACCTCTGAAAACTGGGGTGTCTAGGGGTGTGTCTTCTTCAGGTCCTTTCAAGGCTCAGAGAGGCAGGAGCTCCCAGGTCCTGAGGCTGCAGGTGTAAAGAGGCGTCCTTTCCTCCACAAGCAGCTTCTTCCCAGGCTGAGGTGGGAGAGCCTTCTATCCCTGACAGATGTGCTACACTGCTGGGGTCTCAGACAAGCAGGGCAGTCGGCAGCACCCAGAGAAGCCTGCAAGGAAGCCCCTGACCACTGACGATGTCCAGCTTGAGGGATGGTCAGGGAGAGACGTCAGGATTTACTGCAACACATGTGTCCTCCTCACATGCATGTGTGTGTCTCACTGTCACTGTGGAGTGTAGCCTTGAATGAGTGGCCTGCAGTGGCAAGGCCTCTTGAAGGCAGGCACTAGGTCTGTGCTGAAGGAAGCCTGGCATCTTACGCTTCGGATTGCCCGTGGGTGAGCTTACTTGGACCAGGCTAGGCTGCCCGAGCCAGGGCTGCGTTCTGACTCTGGGGAAGGCACTAATTCCTGAGACCCTGCCCTCCCCTGGACGTCCTGATAGATGCAGTCTTTCTGGGTTGTGGAAGAGGTCCAGCCCATGGTTCGGCAAAGCGTAGAAGTGTAAGTAAGCAAAAGGCAGGTGGTCCACACTAGAACTGCCCAAAGAGTCACAGGCAGATGTCCAGAATGTGCTTGTAGCCTGACAATTGGCAAGACAGTTGGAGACGTGTCAGGAGTGGGTGACACTTGCCAGCAGCCATTCTGCGCTGTCAGCTCTGGCCACCAGGACTATCAGGCTCACTGTCGCTGCTTTGTGACCGTTCAGAGGGGCTCTCCAGGCGGTGCAGCTCCAGGAAGCTAGTGATGAGTCTGGCAATGGCTTCCACATCACTAGGTCATCATCAAGAGAGCAGGTCACCTCAGCAAACGGTGCAGCTCCACAGCACACCACAAGAGACCTACACTGTCTCACCCTCACAGAACACCTACAGCAACCCGAGGGGCTCCCAGATGGGCCTCAGTCCTCTCAACAGGCCCCAGCTCTCTTCTGATGGTTCCCCTACAGAGGGCCACAACAAAGCTGCTCCTGAGCACACGCATCCTTCCCACAGCCCCAGATCCTGTCTGTGAATGTTTAGCTTCTCCCCTGTTGCCCTGAGAGACACTAAGGAGTTTCCCAGTCTTACCTGCGTCGGCCCATGACCGCACTCTGAGTAAGAGGATGAGAGAATCCTGTTGCAAACCGGAGTACCACAGTGTAGCCCTTCCCGAAGTAACGGACCTTCTCCTCCTCCACGTTCACGTCCTGGATGTCCTTCAACAGGACCACCACTGGGGACAGGGGTTTACAGATGAGCCGCGGTCCCTATGTCTCACCCTAAGCTGGAGGCCAGCCTGCTCAACAGCAGGAGTGGCATTAGTGGCACACGCACTTGCTGTTCCACATTATGGACTGTGGATCCAGAAAACCTTCTGGATAAGGAAGCACTCAAGAGGCCCACCACACCTGCAGTTTGCTGCAGAAGCTGGCTGTCCTGGGCTGGGGTAACTAAGCCCACGCTGCCATCACATGTCCTTTCTGCCCCATTTTTACCTAAGGCTGGAAAACCTGTCTAGGTCAAGTGGGACAGCCCTGCCATTTCTTTGCACAGGAAAACCAATGCCTAAGTAATATACGGCTGATGCTGCTTTCTGAAGAACCACTGGAAAACCTATCTCGTCTCATGGCCACAGTGACACGGGGTAGGCCCTGTGGCGTGGTACCTGTGGGGACCAGCTCCCAGATGTGCAGTGCACTAACTCACAGCCCACAAGCCAGCTCTTGACTTCACCTATGCCACATTAAGCTGTCCATTGCTGGCACTCCAGCAAGTTAGAGGTCTGAACCCTTGGGGCTTAACTCCTCATGTTAAAAGCCTACTGAGGGGCCTGCGCACACATAGTTATTTGCACATTTGTAATGCAGTGTAACAGGTGCACTGGACACGTGGGGGAAGAGACCTGTGAGAATCTGCTACTTCACAGCTTGGCTAGTTACCAAGCTTAGAAATTCAAGGTTTGGAAGCCTCCCACCCATCTTCACTGCAGGGCTAGCATAACTGACAGGAATCAGGTTCAGGACCTGGGCCTGAGAGACGCCGAATGGTTCCTTAAGACTAGAATGGCTCTGTTCTAGTCTGCCTGGCACAGTGACCCACTCCTACCACCCTCACCCAACCTAAGCGAGCTGCTAAGGAGCTTCCATCCTGCCTGGCAGGCTGAGTCCTGAAGTATGCAAGATGAGGCCTCGGCTTGGATCCAACACTGCAAGCCAAGATAGGCCTGGTGACCCTCATTCCCTGAGCCGGGGAACTTGGACCCAAGCCTTCACCCAACTGCAGCTCCCCACATCTTACCTTGGTCGTGGCCCGCTCTGAGAAGAGTCAGCAGCTTCTTGTAGAGGCTGAATGTTTTCAAGATGACCTTCCCAGTGCTCTTGTTGAAAATGGCCTCCTGTAAACCAGTGCACGCTAACCACACACAGCTCCAGGGAGAGGCCCATACCCACCCACACAGCACAACTCAGGATGCCCAGTGCAAACTCAAAGCCTCAGGACTCTTCCAGAGGCAACGCCTGTGTCTGAGCTCTTGCGCTCCTGTGGGTAAGGAGCCCATGGGAGAATGCAGACAGAGTGGGTGCCAGGCTGGGCAACCAGCTCAGTGGTACAGCACTTGCCTAGCAGGTGCGAGTCCCTACGTTCAGCCCTCAGTACTGGGTATAAAAGAACAAACGTATAGGATGGCAGCGCAGCCCTTAAGCAAAAAGGAGAAGCCTGGGCCAGGCGGCATCAAGGATTCTAAGGCCAAGACCGAGGAAAGGGCTTCCCCAGAAGCTGCATCTGGCTCCCAGGCTCAGGTTCTGCTCCTGACCCCTGTCAGCCATTTTAGGCCTCCAGTGAGACCTAGATGATCAGAAGGAGCCCCAACCCTCCAACTTCAAGGCCTGGGAGCTGGTCCAGCTGTGAGTCAGCAGAATGCTCTCTCAGGTTCCTGTCCTGTGCAACCAGCCCAGCAAAGGACAACGCAGACTTGCTGCCACAACCCCAGAGAAAAGGCACTGCCGTGAGCTAAGGCTGAGGCAAGCCTGCAAAACACAATGCAACACAGCACAGCATGCCACGCAGAGCCTTGGTGAGACACAACATGCCACGCAGAGCCTTGGTGAGACACAGCGTGCCACGCAGAGCCTTGGTGAGACACAACATGCCACACAGAGCCTTGGTGAGACACACCATGCCACGCAGAGCCTTGGTGAGACACAACATGCCACACAGAGCCTTGGTGAGACACAGCATGCCACACAGAGCCTTGGTGAGACACAACGTGCCACACAGAGCCATGGTGAGACACAACATGCCACGCAGAGCCAATGTGAGACAGAACATGGCATGCAGAGCCTTGGTGAGACACAACATGCCACACAGAACCATGGTGAAAACACAACATGCCACACAGAGCCAATGTGAGACACAACATGGCATGCAGAGCCTTGGTGAGACACAACATGCCACGCAGAGCCATGGTGAGACAGTTGTGAGTCTTTTCTAGATGAGCCCAGGGATGTTACAAGACAGGACCGAGGAAGGGCTGAGTCAGGTGACCCAGTGCCTCGGGAATGGGACAGGTGCTTCCAGAAGGGAAGGGTGCTACTGTGCCATCTTACCTCCCAGTCCTCCAAGTTTTGTACAGCCACAAACAAGCAGCCTGTCACATAGAAGAGCTTCCAGCCCAGACTATCTGTAAGCAGACATAGTGTATCAGCCCATTAGCTACAGAGTGACGTGTCCACAGGAGGCCCTTCCCAGCCCAGCCTTTCCTTTGGCTCAGGTTAAAGGTGCTTTTGTCCCTGCCTGGGTCAGTGGTGACACGTGCGTCCCAAACTCTGCCTAAGGCCACCTAGGAGATGGGTAGATCCATACAGCCTTGTCACGGAAGATGAGACATATGACTCCTCCCTGTAGCAAGGTGGCAGGCAAGAGGACTTTATAACGCAGGAAGAGACTTAAAATGCAAGACACGGGCCAGGCTCATCTCCTACACGAGGCAAAGCAGAGGCTACCCCAAAGGCCACACGCACTAAGACTGCTTACAGGTCACTGGTTTTTGTTCATCTCCAAGTGCAAGGAGTTGAGGGGTAGCATACTTTACCTCCACTGTAGTAGGCAGCAGCCAAGCCAGTGGACAGTATCCCTGTAGAGAGAGGAGTGTACCATGTTAGCCAGCTAAGGGAGCCAGCAAGCAGGCCTGCCTCATGGGGCAGCAGGCAGAGGCTACCTATTACAGAGTTGGTGCGACAGCCAAGAAGTTTATTTTAAAATGGAGGACAGCTGGGCACGGTGGCGCACACCTTTAATCCCAGCACTCGGGAGGCAGAGGCAGGTGGACTGCTGTGAGTTTGAGGCCAGCCTGGTCTACAAAGTGAGTCCAGGACAGGACTACACAGAGAAACCCTGTCTCGAAAAACAACAACAAGAACAACAAAGGACAAGGGGACTGGGAAGATGGACAAGGGGACTGGGAAGACAGCCTATTGGTTAAGCGTATATACTATTTTTTTAGAGGACCCAGTTCAGGCTGTAACTTCAGCTCCATGAGATCTAATGCTCTTTTGGGCTCCACAGGCACCTATGTGCACCTGCATAGACACACATAAATGCATTTTATTTATTCATTTCAGTTTTTTGAGACAAGGTTTCTCTGTTACACAGAGTGCTGGCTGTCCTGGACACTTTGTAGATCAGGCTGGATCCGCCTCCCTCCCAAGTGCTGGGAATAAAGGTGTGTGCCACCATGCCCAGTTCTAGATACACATAATTTAAGAATAAAAGTAAATTAAATAAAAAGCAGGATACACTATCCATGGCATTCGCCGTTTTCATTTGAAATGTACAGATGGCCCTGATGTAGGCATTGTCTGCACATGGTGAGGAATGAGACAACGCAACACAGCTCAACACGCAGGTCATGTGTAGACCGTGAGGGCAGACTAAGTCACCGCTAGTGCTTCCCCTCAACCCTGTACAGCCCAGCCAACAGGTGCAGCTGGCCCGGACATGCAACAGCCTTCTGATGAGCAGCGGTGTATCAAGAGGAACCATGTGAACCCACGGTCACCTGCCACATGGATGAAAAACTACAGATAGGCTGGGAGTGCATCTCAGTGTTGAGAAAGGTTGCCTAGCATGCAAGGCTGCATGACTTCTGAAAGAAATGGCACACCGAGGGTTAATGAAACGTGCTTTATCAAGGCCTTGAATTGAGAATTGCTAGTAGAATCCAACGAAGCTGTTCACATCACTTTTTTGATTTGTATTGGGAAGCCTTACCGACCAGTAGGGACCAAGACCGGATGCCTGGAGCCCTCTTCAGATGGAGGCGGGTGCTGGTGCGTGTCTCCACCTGCATGTACATCCCTGGACCTTGGGCTCCACTGCACAGCTGACCAGGCTTGGGGAAACACAGCTGAAGCCTGAAATCACAGGCAGCCAGGGGAAGATCACAGCTGACTCCCCAGCCCCTTTCTCCTGAGACCACCCCCCACCCCCCGCTCACAATTATACACATGGGCACTGGGGCTATAGCCCACAGCCTCAGTGTTGGTCTCACTTCCGAACCCTCCTCTTGAAGTTGTTACATTAGCCCCCCCACAACTCCCCGGTTTCCGGCACCTTACCGGAAACTTCCAGAAACCCCTTTTTCCACCAAGAAAGGGAACTGAAAGTGCCAACGTGCGTGAGTCTACAGTCATAGCTGTGAGACCCTGACTGCTACTGACACCGACTACCAAACAATGCCCCAAATGCATTAATTAACGGAACACTGGAGATTTAACACCCAAAGCCCCCAGTTCTGAGTGGCTCCTTGGATACCCTGCATCATCAAGAATCCTAGCTAGGCACACAACTCGCCTCCCTCTGGCCTCAATTACCAACGAGCTCCACAAGAGGCCAGTTCCGCTCGCCCCTCCGAGGTGCACGCGCGGGTTTGCTCAATCTACGCTCACGGAGCACGAACATGAGACCGGGAAGCACAGCGGGTCGGAACCTGAAAAGCCGCGGGGCGCGCACCTACATGGGCATGGAAAGACGCGCAGAATTAGCGGGACGGAACAAGGGAACAGCCTCTCGAACTTCCGGACTTCTGTCGGGCGGACTTCCGGGATAAGAGCTGGGTAGGGACTTCCCAGGGGTGGAGACTGATTACGTAGTCTGGGTTTTACCTCTGCTTCCTCCCGGGGCGGGCGGCCCCTGGGACACCTGAATTTAACCTCCTGGCTTGCCAAGGATGACATCATTCAGGGAGGCGGTCTACCTGTGCTGTGTGTGGGCGTGGTTTAGGAGCCTGAGGTGTGGATCTGAATTCTTTGGTTTTAGGGAGTGGGTGGGAATTGTCGTTTTGGTTTTTATAGATTCATTTATTATTTATACAGTATTCTGTCCGCATGCCTGCGCGCCAGAAGAGAGCACCAGATCTCATTATAGATGGTTGTGAGCCGCCATGTGCTGGGAATTGAACTCAGGTGCTCTGGAAAAGCACTCAGTGCTCTTAATCTCTGAGCCAACACTCTAGCCCTTGTTTTGTTGGGTTTTTGTTTTTTTCCGAGACAGGGTTTCTCTGTGTAGCCTTGGCTGTCCTGGACTCGAACTCACAGCGATCCGCCTGCCTCTTCCTCCCGAGTGCTGGGATTAAAGGTGTTTCGCCGCCACACCCGGCTAGTTAACTCTTTAAATCACTTAACTTTGGAGGTCACACACCTAGTGATTATTTCTCGAAGTAGGTTTGCTATAGGCGACACCTCTGCCCATACCTGTAGGGTGAAGAGTCCAAGCCCACTTCTGGCTTTGAAGACCTACCAAACCCCACAATCCCTGGGCAACTCCTCCCTCAAGACACTTTGTATTAGCCCGGCTCCTGCTCAAACCACTTCTCGCCCAAAGCAGAGACAGCCACCTTCTTGGGGCTCTCTCAATAAATCTCTTGTGTGAGGTTTGTTGTGCTGGGTTATTCTGTGGTATTACTTGGCTCCCAACTGCTGTTAGAGAGACCCCACACAGCAAGCGGTCCCTTTGGGCATGGACTAGGCACAAACCACGCCCAAACATCGGTTTTCACAGCGAGCACCTTTATTAATCAGGGAAGACAAGTCAAGGTGGCTGCTTTCTGACTCAGGCTGGCAGACAGCAGCAAATGACCTCGCAGGTGCAACTTTTCAGAAGAAAATAATGGGAGGGCTGCATTAGACCGAGTAAGGCGGGGTGGTGCGTTTTGACTGCCTGGGCATGTTACCTGGGTGAACCAAAAGACGCTTTGATTGCTGCACTTCAGTACTTGGATAGCCAGACCTTGGCAGTCAGCCTCAGGACAAAGAAGCGGCCAAATAAGGGACTAGATATTGGTGGCTAGCTTTAGGGATGTAATCTAGTGTTTTGGTTTGTTTTGTTTTAAGCAAGACAGAGGGAATGGAGTTAAGGACAGGGTTGCCAGAGCCAGGATCACCATGTCCAAGCTGGCCAGAGTCCCCTCACCTTCTAGGATGCCTTTCTCCTCAGAGCTGCAACACCTCCACGGAGGAGGCCTTTCCTCGCAGACCTCTGACACAATGCTTATGTGGTGAGCTAAAATTGTAGAGCATTTGCCTGCCATACCGAAAGTCCAGTGCCTTTGTGAGTGTCGCTGAGAGTCTGGAGGTAGACCAAAAGCAAACTGCATCGTCAAGTGTAAGGAGTTTTATTGTTTATCCAGCCTCCATGCTTAATGAAACTGAACCATTTTTGTACCTCCCAGAAAGTGATGCTGGCTATGCAAAATTTATTTATAATTATCCACTCAACAGTGCTATAACAAGTACATAGGACAATATATTCTAATTTATTTTTTTTTATGTCCGTTGGTGTTTTACCGGCATGCTCTCCCTTGAACTGGAGTTACAGTCATGTGGGTCCTTGGAGTTGAACTCCTGTCTCTGGAAGAGCAGCCAGTGCTCTCAACTGCTGAGCTATTTCCCTAACCCCCAATATAAGTACTTTATCAGAAAAGTGCATGCTTATTAGCAGACTGTACAGCAGTTTCCGTTATTGAAACATTCTCTCCTGACAGAAGTTCCTTAAGCTGAAGGTAGACAACTCAAAATAGCTTCAGGAAGCCGCTGAAACTGACCACATTCTCTAGGCTTCATCCCAGCTGCAATAATCAACAAAAGCTAAGTCTCTCTCAGATGGAAGGAAGCTCTGAGACAGCAGCTGCCTGGAAGAGGGTTAGGGCAACGGAAGCAATGCTTAGAGAAGACACTCTGCAGCCTGAGCAGTGTGCTCCAGGCCCCAGCTTTGGGAGCTGTCACCCAGGCTGTGGTTGGCTTTGGTGCGGCAGCTGTCTTTGAGTCAGCTCTGCTCCTGCAGGTAACCCAGTGCAACTCACTGGCTCACCAAATTGTACTTTGGTGATATCCATACTTTGGTCTGTCATAGGTGAGTAGATGTGTGTGTTATGTCTTCCCCAGTGGTAAAGAAATAGTACAGCCGGGCGGTGGTGGCACATGCCTTTAATCCCAGCACTTGGGAGGCAGAGGCAGGAGGATCTCTGTGAGTTCGAGGCCAGCCTGGTCTACAAAGTGAGTCTAGGACAGCCAAGGCTACACAGAGAGACCCTGTCTCGAAAAACAAAAACAACAACAAAAAAAGAAATAGTACAGGTAACTAATGTCGAACTTTCTTGATATCATGCCACCTCTATCTGAATTTTGAGAATAAAAACACTTTTAGGGGGAATGTGCTGACAACTCATGGGTGTAGCTCAAAGTGTAGAACACAAGAAACTTCCCAATTAGACAGTCTCATGGCTCCTGTCTTCAGTTCCTTTTCCTAGTTGTACCTAACCTTGCAGTTAATCAAGAGAATTAAAGCATCAGTGAATGGCTAAGTTGCTAAAATTCACCTGAGTTTGATCCTTGGAACCAAGATGGTAGGAGAGAACCAACTTCCACCTGTGTGCACACAAACACACACACATGCACTATACGTACATATATGGAAAAATGGCCAAAGATACAGAAGAGAGTGAGAGAGAGAGAGAGAGAGAGAGAGAGAGAGAGAGAGAGAGAGAGGAGATAGCCTTTGCAGCAGAGCTCTAGGGATGGAATCTGGAGTTTCTCAGACCCATACCCATGACATTACTAAGAATAACTTTAGTGAACTAAAAGTCAGGTATTTAAATGCAAAATGGTATTTTAAAATGTACTTATTTTATTTTATTTATTTTGTTTTTTTGAGACAGGGTTTCTCTGTGTAGCCCTGGCTGTCTGGAACTCACTTTGTAGACCAGGCTGGCCTCGAACTCACAGTGATCCACCTGCCTCTACCTCACCGAGTGCTGGGATTAAAGGTGTGTGCTACCACACCTGGCTTAAAAATGTATTTATGTTGTGTGTATGTATGCCTCCACAGTGGCAAGTGAAGGAGAGGACAACTTGCAGGAGTTTACATACTAAACCATTTCACTGGGCCTTAAATTCATAATGATTTTTTTGTTTTGTTTTATGAGTGTTTTGCCAGCATGTGTGCAAATGCACTGTATGTCTGTTGCCTCCAGAGGCCAGAAATTGGCACTGGACCATCAGAACTGGAGCTAGGGATGGTTCTTAGCCAGTCAGTCATCTGGGTGGTAGGAACCAACCTCAGTCCTCTGGAAGAACAGCAGTGCTCTTAACCATCAGCCATATCTCCCTAGCTCCCTTAAATTCCTAATGATGCTTAAACTCAGTTTGTAGAAATACTGAAAAGTCAGGTGGTGGTGCACGCTTTAATCCCAGCACTCAGGAGACAGAGGCAGATGGATCTCTGTGAGTTGGAGGCCAGCCTGGTCTATAGAGAGAGTCCAGGACAGCCAAGGCTACACCCCCCACCCCTCACACACACAAACTCCATTTAACACACTAACCTGATGGCACTGCTATTGCCTGACCAGAAATAAACTGCCCTATCCCAGTCATTAGAGTCCCTTTCTGGAGAGCCCGGTGCATTAATTTACAAATAACTCCCCCATAATACCTCTTAAGGTATGGCGCCTCTTAAGGGCCATTGACCTTTGACCTGGAATGTCTGTGAGATCCGAGTAGCCAGCAGGTGAGACAGTGGGATGGTATTCCTGCTGTGAGAGATTTAAGTACCTTTTGCTGGCTGGGATGAAGCAACCTTTTTATTACTATAAAATGTGAAGGAGACACAAACAATTCCGTGACCAGCTGTGGATTCTTTGATATGCTTTATAAACCCTCTTTTGCCTCCTCCCAGCATGCTGTTTGGCTCTAGTACCAGTAAGAATAAATTCATTTAATCTAAGTTTGTTTAACTTGACTCCAAGTCTTTGGTCTTTCCCAGTGTTAGGGCTCTCCTTCAGTCCCCCTACCTGTGATGTCATTGCTGGTCTCTCTCTATTCCCTCCTACTCTTCTTTCTTCTTCTTCTTGCTCTTCCTGTCTGTCTGTCTCTCTCTGGGGTACCCCTCCCCACTTTCCTTCTCTCCCCACGCTCATTTAATAAACCTCATATAACATAGTATCTGGTACCTTGTATCTATCATTATCTTATTCTCATCTATAAACCCCAGTGGATTCGAACGCCACAAAAGGTTGAGGCATTTAGTCTGCCTTTGAAACAGGTCTCGCCAACATGCCTACCTACCCCACTTGGTTTTCTGTTTGTAGACAGGGTTTCTCCGTGTAGCACCGTGCAGACCGGACTGACCTCGAACTGAAAAGATCTGCCATGTGCACCCGACCCCCCCTTCCCAGCCCGGAACTGCCTACGTGAGGCCTCGCTGGATGGTCATGGCGGCGGCAGAGGGCGGCGCCGGCCCCGCCCTCCAGGGCTGCAGTAGAGCCGAGCTGCTGACGCTGGCCCGACCGGGACGCGGCCTCCTCCGCTCGGACGGCGCTCACTTCCTGCCTCATACACCACCTCGGCCGCCTTCGGAACCAGACCGCCACCGGGCAGAAACTGACCGGAGGACGCGCCCTCCTCGCCCGGCAGCTTCCAGCCCAAAGACAAGCTCCACCCCCATTCCCTGATTGGCTCCTGGGAGGGACCTGCCTCCTTCTGGCCCTCTCATTGGCTCAGGCGGAGGAGGCGCGGCGAGCGTGCCATCGGAGCCTTGCGCCCTTGTCATTGGCTCAGGGGTGTGGCTCATCTTGTTCCGGCTCTCTGATTGGTCTACTCCAGTTCCTGGGGGGCGGGGCCACAGCGGACGAAGACAACAAAGGGTCGCGGGACGCTAGCGGGCGGCAGGCGGCGGTGTGTTCCAGTCTTCCTCCTTCCTCTCCGCCGAGGCGCGCCGGCCTCCTTGGCAGTCCCGCTCCAGATGAAGTGTGAGCACTGCACACGAAAGGTGGGTGCGGCGTCCGGCGGCGGGGCTCGGGGCGGGATGGCGGCGAGTGGACCGTGAGGGCCGGGCTGCGCCGGTGCGCCGTCCTCTCCGTGGTGTGTCAGCCTCTGACAGCCATCACCTGTCTGCGGAGGCGTGGGCGGCCAGCTGGCTGAGGTCCACCGCGGGCTCGCGCGCCGCCGGGTCTTGCCGTGGACGCTACTGTGTGGTGGGTGCCTCATCTTAGTCCTGGCGCCCTGCTGTGGACGTGAACGATTAAGGAAGTGATGAGAAATGCTCGGAGTGGCTCTTACGCTAAAACAACTCCAGTGAAACTTCAGTGAAAGCAAGTGGAAAAGGAAATAAGGGCAGGTCCTCCTTTCCTGCTCGCTAGGTGACCGAAGTGACTGACAACCACCACACCTGCGTACACATACGTGGTGATGACCATGCGATGCCTGTGCAGGAATCCTGTTTTTGCAGAAATTGTATCATATGTAAATGCTCCATAAGTTGTTCATCCGTCTTCTTGTGTAATAGCCACATCTAAGCGTTCGTATATCCATCAGGGCCATATTACTTCTCTTCTTAGTTACTGCAAACAACAAATGGAGAGGTGTGTGTGTGTGTGTGTGTGTGTGTGTGTGTGTGTGTGTGTGTGTG
>OU015746.1:527441-539469 GCA_907169655.1 Acomys percivali | reverse complement strand
GTAGAGAGGGGCCTGTACACACAGTGAGCATAGAGGAGCAGGGTTAGACTTCCAGCATCCTCCAAAGGAGAGCGATGTCTAGCCTGTCCTCCTGGATGCTGGGACTGGATGAAGTTTCTAATGCAGTAAGAACCCATCTTAGTGACGAAGTCATATGTAGTTTGTAAAGAGCCTCAGTATAAACATGTCTTAAGCTTAGTTGTATTCACAGGGCTGTGTTGATACCAGAAAACTTTTTCTGAAATTGTACTATGCGTAAATATGGCTAAAAGAAATGAACTGACGTCATGGCCCAGCGCTGGTACCTAAAGCGGGGCTGACTAGAGTCAGTCTTGTCTTTTGTGAAATTGTTTCCTTGCCTGCTGTAAGGCTGCAGCAACCCTTCTCACTTTCCCACATGTGAGGAAGCAGTGTACAATGGGACACAGTAAAGTGGAAGCTCAAATGTACTCTCTCTGGTGCTGCGGTTAGTGGCCCTGTTGGTAGCACTTTTCAGATGCTACGCTTTAGAGCAGCGCACTTCAGTCTGTGAGCCGTGAGTCCTCATGCCAGATACTTAATTATGAGTCTTAACAGTGACAGAGTTATAGTTATGAACCAGCAATGAAAATAATGTTATGGTTGGGGGTCACCTCAACATGAGGAACTGTATGAAAGGGTCGCAGCATCAGCAAGGTTGAGAACCACTGCCTGAGAGACTGGCAGATGGTTGGGATGGAAACTCTTCTGGTGTCCTGGGAGCTTTTCAGAAGGACGAAGGCCATGAGCACTTGTGGGGCGCTTTTTAGGGTCCAGGCTCATCCACTTGAATTAGCCTGTGAGGACTGCTTCTCTCTGGAAGGAAGGTGTCCGTCGGTGCCTGAGCAGGGGCCATCTCAGACCCTCACCGAGAAGTTACCCTGTGCTGTGTGTCCATGCCTCATGGTGCCTGATGTCTGACCGTTGTCTGGTGGACTCTGCCAGGGGCTTCTCCTGGGCACCTTATGTAGAAAGAAGGTAGTATAGAAAGTGCTCTGGTCATCAGTGTGGCGTGAAGCCTGCATATGCTTCCACCTCAAGGCAGCACGGAGCAATACAGAGTTACCTCAGTTCAGGGTCTAAGAGAGGCCTTCTGTTCTCACATCTTTTTAGTGGTTTTAGATGTTAGCATTATTTTGTCCTGGTGAGGGGCTCCTGCTACAGGAAATGGATTTTATAGCAAGGAGGGGTCCCGGGTTCCTAAGCAAAGCCTGACCCAGAGCCGTGGACCACTCCTCCTTTCAGTGACTTGTGCCTCTTGTTTTTTTCCTCCAGGTGAGATTGCTCAGATGATGGAGCAGAGTGGCCTCTCAGTGAAAGACACTGCCATGGATACTTTGTAAGTGGCATCGTTGTGATTCGGGAGGGGGCTCAGCTGAGCTTTGCAGGCCCTGGGCTGCCCTTCTCAGGCCATGCGGGTACTGAGGCAGCCTCTACAGCCTTAGCAACCTGGCCTTTGAAGGGGACTCAGGCGAGATCCTGGGGTGCGACATTGTTCTCTAGTACTGCCAGGAGATTGGGGCTTCCTTGAGTGATGGTCATACTAAATTCTTCAGGAAGGGAGGTGACCCTGATGCCCAGCCAGGACTTTGGCTCTTCCTGCATCCCCTGCATCCCATACAAAGTGTATTGCAAAGGCCAAGTGCACAGCTGGTGGCCTGGGGGCTGCGTCTGTGCCCCTTTTGTGGAAGGCGAGCTGGAAGGTTGTACAAGTCCAGCAGCTTGAGTACTTGCTGCTGGAGCCTACCTGACAACCCAGGGTGACCAAGGATCCTCACTCTGGCAGGGCACAGTCAAGCACATGCTTACGTCACTCTCAGATGGTCACTTACCACACCACTACTCTGCTCTGAGTGCACATGTAGCTCCTCAAAGAAGCAAGCAAGCGAGACCAGCGAGATAGCCCCATTTCAACCTTAGGCCAGGTGCAAAAGGACAGCTCATGTTGTTCATTACAGCTCACTGGGAATTTGCTTTTCGGGGCTGGAAAGATGACTTAGTGGTTAAGAGTGCTTACGGCTCTTTCAGAGGAGCCAGGTTTGGTTCTCAGCACCCACATGGTGGCTCCCCAAAGTTTAAACACCTGCAAAGGACTAAGTGACTCCCTGAGTCCTCTTCCAGTAAGAACTGGGTTAGAACTGCTGCTCTTCGTCAGCACAGTGAAGGCTTCTGTCCTCTCTGTTGGAGGTTTGGAGATGTGAAGGAGGTGGCAGTGCGACGTCACGATGGAGTGAGCTCAGATGGGCACCTGGCCCACGTCTTCAGGCACGCAGCCAAGGAGTTGTTTGGCGAGGATGTGGAGGAGGTCACCTACCGTGCGCTAAGGTTGGAACCAGCATCCCCACAGTTGGTGTGCAGGAGTGACGCTAACAGGAGCCAGAGCTAGGATGTGGTGCCCGTGGCATACAGGCCGTGTGTGGCTGTGGTAGCTCTATGGGAAGCAGCACCGGCTGCAGCAGAGGCCTTTGTGCGCCTTTCCATCCACATCTTGGTGCATTCCAAAGTTGAAAAGTGGCGGATATGGCAGACCCATCACTGGGGAGACCAAGGGAGAACTGTGTGCTTACATTTAGCCTGGACTACATACTTAGAGATTGTACCTCAGACAAACAAGTGATCTTTAGGCCACTGACCATTCAAATCTATTTTATTGATTTATAGAAACACAGACTTCCAGGAGGTCACCCTTGAGAGGAATGGGAAGGTCTTATTGCGCTTTGCTGCTGCGTACGGCTTTCGCAACATCCAGAACATGGCCCTGAAGCTCAAGAAGGGCAAGTGCCCTTTCCACTTTGTGGAGGTCCTCGCATGTCCCAGAGGTAAGGGATTCAGAGGGCCACCAACAGCCTGTCCCCCCAGGGACCATGTAAGCCAGGGCGCTCCCTCATGCCATGGCAGGCCATCCTCACACATGAAGGCCCCTTTCCTCAACTGCAGGGTGAGAGGTAGACAGTTGAATCTTTTTTTTTTTTTTTTTTTTTGGTTTTTCAAGACAAGGTTTCTCTGTGTAATAGCCCTGGCTGTCCTGCTGGCCTCGAACTCAGAGATCTGCCTCTACCTCCCGAGTGCTGGGATTAAAGGTGTGCGCCACCACGCCCGGCTAGACGGTTGGATCCTTAGGCACTCCCTGTAGGTGCTCTACAGAGCCTTGGCTTGTTGCCGAGGGGAACCAGCTCCTAAGGTCACTAACATGGCACATAGCGCCTACAGGAGGAGAAGCTGAACCTGTGCAGAGTGGCAGCAGGAAAGGGCAGGTGTCACTAATTGAAAGACCCAGGCAGGTGAGGAAAGTTCCCCGCTGGAGTGGAGAGGCAGTGGGAGCAGGCCAGAGCTAGGACAGGGTGCAGTGCCTGGACTCTGGCTCACACAGTGGGTGTCGGTAGTGGAGAACGAAGGGACCGTCTGAGGTGGTCTGTCTTCGCCCCTGGTGTGAGGGAGCCATCTCAAGATCAGGAATGTCTCGGTCATCCTGAGTCTGGGGTGACGAAAGGTCCTCAGGTAGGAGCACTGGCCTTCTCAGGAAGGCCCAAAGGGAGCCTGGCAAGGGACATGGCCAGGAGTGCAGACAGGCCCATGACGGGTGTGACGGGAGCACCTGTCCCGAGGGATCCTCTAGAGGAGGGAAGTGGCGAGTGGCCACAATTTAGCAGAAGCACCGCGAGCAGGGCACATCTGCTTTTCCTGAGGCTCAGGAAAGGAGATGCTGCTGCCTCGGAGCCTGTGCTACAGTGGGTAGAGACCAGATGGAGCCTGCAGGAGGGCTTCTCTTGCTCGCCGGGGAAAACTGTACAGGCCTGGGACAGAGAAGAGGTGGCGCATGCCACTGGAAAGGTGGATGTCCGAGCTCTAGCTGCCAGGTGGCTTGGCTTAGTGGACAGTGAGGTTAACCAGGTGGGTATTTCCTGCTGCTGCTGCTGGTTTTCCCCTGGTGCTAGAGTCTGAACCCAAGGCCTTGTATATGGTAGGTAAGTGCTCATCCACTGAGCTATACATTTCCAGCCGATCTCCTGGTTCTTTTCAATGAAAGTCTTGCTGCTGGGATTACACACTAGGACCTTGAACGTTCAAGACAGTCTACCGCCAAACTGCCCCACCTATGCCCTTAGTGCAGGTTAAGAGTGAATTGTCCTGACAGTAGCAGACACACACTCGGGCTGTGTGACTGGGATGTGTGGGCTTGCGTGGACTCATGGACTCACTGAGGCCTGATACAGCCTTGTTGGGCCTGCACGCTGACAACACGGTGCGCGAGCAGGAGCGTGCGAGAGCTTGTCAGCCACCCTAATGCTCTGTAGGTGGGTAATTCTCACAAGCCAGGTGTACAGATCGCAGACACAGCTGCCCGCTTCTAAAGACTTTTAGGAGCCAGGCATGGTGGCGCACGCCTGGGAGGCAGAGGCAGGTGGGTGAGTTCGAGGCCAGCCTGGTCTACAAAGCGAGTCCAGGCCAGCCAAGGCTACATAGAGAGACCCTGTCTTGAAAAACAAAACTATGTAAAGGCTCTTAGGCAAGGCCTATGGTAACGGACATGTAAGAATGAAGAACACCAGGGCTCTCCTCCCGGGCAGGCTCCCTGAGCACACCGCGAGCCGCAGGAACAGCCTCAGGTTACGTGGTCCTGCCTATTTCACCTTCTGCTTCAGCTGCCCCTGAGGTAAAGCTCCCTCTGGCAGGCCATTCCACGGGGAAGAAGAGGTCTACCTGTATGTCTTTCAGGATGCTTGAATGGCAGAGGCCAAGCACAGACAGAGGATGGCCACACAGACCGCGCACTGCTGCAGCAGATGGAAGGGATCTACTCCGGAATCCCAGTGCGGCCCCCAGAGAGCAGTGCGCATGTGCAGGAGTTGTACGAAGAGTGGCTGGAGGGTACCGAATCCCCCAAAGCCCAGGAGGTGCTGCACACCAGATACCAGAGCTCCGAGCCCTGCACAGACAGCCTGGATATCAAGTGGTGACAAAGCCAAGAGGGCAGGAGGGGGACACCCTGAGCGAGGAGTGGGGGTGCTTCAAGCAACAACAGGTGACTGTAGTTTTGGCAGCAAGCACTCCGCGACGCGCAGCTTCTTGTGGTGCTATCTCTGTGCTGTGTGAGGGAGTGTAGTGTTTTCACATGGGGGAGGCATTTCCCCTCTGAGTGCCCTTTTACCCCAAGATTGTGAGAAAGACCCCAAAGAACAAGGCCAGGGATAGACCCCTTGCCTTCAGATTTAAAAAGTCCAAAATGTGTGCTTAAAGAATCAGGACTCGGGCTGGAGAGATGGCTCAGCGGTTAAGAGCACTAACTGCTCCTCCAGAGGTCCTGAGTTCAATTCCCAGCAACCACATGGTGGCTCACAACCATCTGTAATGTGATCTGATGCCCTCTCCTGGTCTGCAGATGTACATGCAGGCAGCGCACTGTATACATGATAATAAATAAATAAATCTTACAAAAAAAATCAGGACTCCATGAGCG
This sequence comes from Acomys percivali, assembly GCA_907169655.1. Classification (NCBI taxonomy): domain Eukaryota; kingdom Metazoa; phylum Chordata; class Mammalia; order Rodentia; family Muridae; genus Acomys; species Acomys percivali. The sequence continues at coordinate 533,993 of OU015746.1, read as the reverse complement.
TAGACATCAGGATGACAGGGCTGCTGCAAAGTGTGCAGCTACAGTCAGTGATTGCACAGGCCAGTCTTCTGGCCCGGTTTTCCTCTTCTGTTTGTACACATTTTTAAAAATGAGCAAGATGCCGGGCGTGGCGGCACACACTCAGGAGGCAGAGGCAGGCGGATCTCTGTGAATTTGAAGCCAGCCTGGTCTACAAAGTGAGTTCAGGACAGCCAAGGCTACACAGAGAAACCCTGTCTCAAAAGTAAAAAAAAAAAAAAAAGAAAAAGAAAGAAAGAAAAGAAAAGCAAGATGGCTCATTGGTACCAGCCTTAGTTTGATCTTTGGAGCGCACATGGTGTGCATGTGCACCGAGGCCACCCCCTAAAGTAACTATGAAGAAAATTATACACAGTTTAAGTTGTAGTAACAGTGAACTATGTTCTTCACAGTCACCAAAGGTCAGCAGGCACCACAGCCCTTGGCAAGCTGGACCTTTGGTGAGTTAGTCTTTGTATGTGACCTGTGCGTTCAGCTTTGGGCTGTACTCACCTCATAGCAGGGGAAGGCTGATGACAATGACACACATCCACCCTGGGGAACCCCTGCTTAGCGTTTATGAGGCCTTGCACTGGATGCAGTGTGTACTTAAAAATGAGTAAGAGAATGAAGGGGGCTAGCCCACCTGGGTTTGGGGTCCGCAAGGAGGGCCAGCTCGTTGTTCCTATCATGGGGCATGGGTGACACAGCTTTCTGGTTTTTTTTGTTTGTTTTTTGGTTTTTTTGGAGACAGGGTTTCTCTGTGTAACCTTGGCTGTCCTGGACTCACTCTGTAGACCAGGCTGGCCTCGAACTCGCAGCGATCCGCCTGCCTCTGCCTCCCGAGTGCTGGGATTAAAGGCATGCACCACCACCGCCCGGCTGACACAGCTTTCTGAAGTGCTCCCCGTGCCCTTGTCTTTTCATACAAATGGGCCTGGACACCCTACCACCACCACAGTGTGAGCATGCCTTAGAAAGGGAAATTACCATCCCCCAACCCCCAACCCCCTGGCGCTGCCCTGCGATGGAATCCACAGTCATGTGACACATAGGGAGTTCATTCAGGAGATAATGCCTGAAGAAACCCAGGGGCGGCTTTATAAAGCCCTTGAATTTGCTCGTGTGTGTGACTGCCCTGACTCCTCAGTGTTGCCATCTTTGGCCTGTGTGTGTTGGCCCTGCTATCTGTCTAGGGGCAGCTCCTGTGTGTGACTACCCTGACTCCATCGTTGGCACCCTCTAGGAGCATACCTGGACATGGTTTTGTAAACCAGTGGTTCTCAACCTGTGGGTTGTGACCCCTACAAAGGGGTCACATTGTTCCATATCCTGCATCTCAGATATTTACATTTAAGTTCATAACAGTAACAATATTACCGCTATGAAGTAATTTTTATGGTTGGGGGTCACCACAGCATGAGGAACTGTATTAAAGGGTCGCAGCATAGGAAGTTTGAGAACTGCTGTTGTTAATTAGAATGTTTTGCTTTTGGTCTATATGCCTTGGGTATTTATTCCCCAAAGTAACTGATTATGGAATAAACAATGCAACAGGGTCTGAGTGTGAGCTGAAGGAACCAGATGCTGTCCTGGACTACCCTGCAATATGCCTCCCTCACCATGCCCAGCCTGAGTGACAATGCCTGTTTCTGACTTCCTTCCTCATAGCAATAGGTCAGGAAGAAGCTCAGCGGGCTCAGAACACCAGGAGTCTGTGTGGGAAAGGATTGCCTTCCTGAAAAGGTCATGGCACCATCCATGATAGCAACTGAGACTGGACTTGTGTTTCACTGATGCTAGGTTGTGGCCTGTGAGCTTTTTTTTTTTTTTTTAAGATTTATTTATTTATTATTTATACAGTATTCCGCCCAAATGTCTGCCTACACACCAGAAGAGGGCACCAGATCTCACTGAAGATGGTTATGAGCCACCATGTGGTTGCTGGGAATTGAACTCGAGACCTCTGGAAGAACAGACTGTGCTCTTAACCTCTGAGCCATCTCTCCAGCCCCCCTGTGAGCTTTTTAAGACTGCAAGTGCCTTTCTGTTCCATCACAATTGAAGCATGAGGAGGCTGGTGGCGGTGCATGCCTTTAATCCTGTCACTCAGAGACAGAGGCCAGCCTGGTCTACAGTGTGAGTTCCAAGACAGCCAGGGCTACACACAGAAACCCTGTCTCAAAAAAAAAAAAAAAAAAACCACAAGAAACCAAAAACAATGGAAGCATGAAGTGAGCAAGTTCCTGACAGACAGGACCTGTCAAAGCAGCATTACAGTTAGAGTAGACACTGCTGCTGCTGAGCGGCTGGTCCCAGCATGAGAAGACAGCATAACCCCAGACTTCTATCCACCCAGTACTGTTGTATAGCACCTATGGCCTGGCTTAGCAGAGGCCCAGTTCCTTAGCTTGTTTTCTGCCTGGCCTGAGCTGCATTGGTTTACACTACTCTACATGATGTCTCAAAGACAACAAATTTGGTTTCTGTTACAGGTGATTTAGAAATGGTTGTGTCAGGGCTTGAGGGTCATAGTTCAGGAGCAGAGCCCGTGCCTAGTGTATGTGGGCATGAGTTCATCCTCTGCAACCACAAAAGCACCCCTCCTGGTGAGGTGTACCTCAGACTGCTGTTGGACTCAGTGTGTGCCCTGCTCATCATCAGTTGACATCTGGGCTTGCCAGGTGCATCCCAAGTGGGCCAGCTATGGAGCTGGGGTTGCAGCTGGCAGCTAAGCTGCAGATGCTGTCTTGGGTGCAGCAGTCACTTGAGGGGCACAGCTGGCTGCAAAGGTAATGTAGGAAACGCGGCTTCTTTTCCACTTCTGCATCTGCTCATGGGAAAGTGCCTGAAGAACTTACTTCTACCATCTGAGGGACTGCAGGCCACGGTGGCAGAGACGACACCTCACGCCTCCCCTTTCATGAAGCACGGGGTCTTCTGTGCATGTGGCTCCTTGTAAATACTGAGTTGAGATGGGAGGTTTGTTTGTTTTTTCTTTCCAGCCAGGGTTTCTCTGTGTGGCCTTGGCTTTCCTGGACTCACTTTGTAGACCAGGCTGGCCCCGAGCTCACAGCGATCCGCCTGCCATCCTGATCCTCCTGCCTCTACTTCCCAAGACCCAGGATTACAGATGCACTACCATGCCCCGTTTATACAGCGGTGGGACTGAACGCAGAGTTTGGGGGTCGGGTATACAAAACTGGCACTCTGATAACTGAGCTATGTCCGCAGCTGTTTCTCCTCTTCCCTTCCCTGCCCCCCCCCCTGCATGTTCTTTTTCTCCCTTCTTCCCCTTTCTCTCTCCCCCCTTCCGTTCACTCCTCTCCCTACAGAAACAGCCTGGTGCTCTGAGTGGTGCTCAGGGATCTGTCTCGTCTCAGCCAACCAAGTAGATGTGACTACAGGCTCACATCACCGCTAGAGAAGATTTACTAGAGAAAGTCTCAGAGTCAGACTTTTATAGCCAGATATGAGGGCACATCACCACAGCACTCATAAGGTAGAGGCAGATGGATCTCTGAGCTGGAGGCTAGCCTAGTCTACATAATGAGTCTGAGACTAGCCAGAACTAAATGAGGAAAGCAAACCAAAAAAAAAAAAGAATCAAAACAAAAAATCATTTTCTTCAAGCTTCCTGCGTCCTTTCTTCAGCCCTTTGAGACAGTTATGGACCACTACACCCGGCCACATCTACACCTCCCTCCCCCTCCCCTTTGTCTACAGACCCCTCTTGTTTTGAGATACCATCATATTTAGTCAAGGCTTGCTTTGAACTGGTTCTCCTGCCACCATCATCTTCCAAGTGCTGGGGTTCTAGGCATGAGCCACCATGCCCAGGGATGTTCTCCTTCAAAACCGACAGGAAGCTGGGGGTGGCTGCTCAGCAGTTAAATATGCTTTCTGGTCTTCTTGAGGCCCCAAGCCTGGTTCCGAGGACCCACATCAGGTGACTTAACCACATTTAACTATGGCTGTAGGGGATATGATACCCTCTTCTGGCCTCTACTGGCACCCACATGCACCTGGCACACAAACATAAAAAAGTCTTAAACCAGCCGGGCGTGGTGGCGCACGCCTTTAATCCCAGCACTCGGGAGGCAGAGGCAGGCAGATCGCTGTGAGTTCGAGGCCAGCCTGGTCTACAAAGTGAGTCCAGGACAGCCAAGGCTACACAGAGAGACCCTGTGTCGAAAAACCAAAAAAAAAAAAAAAAAAAAAAAAAAAAAAGTCTTAAACCTTTAATACCAGTACTCAAGGGAGAGGCAAGTGGATCTCCGAGTTCAAGACCAGCCTGGTCTACAGAGGGGATTTCCGGACAGCCAGGGCTGCCCCCGTCTTGAGCTAGAGTATTTGCAAAAATTAAATTTGGAATGTATTATTCATCTGCGGAATTTATTCATAAAAAATCTGATAAGTTTTCCTTGCGTGGCATGCACAAAGTCCGAGGTCCATCCAGAGCACCGCATAAAAAGCATGGTAAGTGCCTTTTATTCCAGCGTCTAGGAGATGCTCTTAGGATCACAGTTCAGGGTCATCCTCAGGACTCTGGGGTATGTGTGTTTATATAAATTAGTGTTCTTAGCATAGATGATCATAAAATTAAAATTTGCTGGAGTACACATTAAATCTCAGTACTTGAGATGCAGAGAAAGAGGACACTGAGTTCCAGGCCAGGCTGGTTTACACAGTGAGACCCTGTCTCAAACAAACCAAACAACGAAACATACAGATCAACTCTGAAAAACTCTATGCCCTGCAGGATCAAATATTCAGTAGGCGCGGGGCATGGGAGGGTCTTGGGGGGCCCACTGGTGAGCCAGCCTTGACAAAAACAGTGAGCTCTAGGCTCATCGAGAGGCCCTGGCTCAGAAAAAGGTAAGGAAGAAAAGCCACCGAGGAAGCCACCTGACGTCGACCCCACCGTAGGAAACACACTCCTACACAAAACATACACATGAACACAAGCCTCATCTGTAATACATGGTGCAACTTACATGTACATTGAAGAATTGCTTTAACTATCTGTGATTTATAGTAAGTGTTGGATTTGGCCAGATGTGGTGGTACATGCCTTTCATCCAAACACTTAGGAAGCAGAGGTGTGCGATCTCTATGAGTTCATGGCGATCTTGGCCTGCACAGTAAGTTCCAGGCCAGTCGGGGCTATGTAAAACTGTACCTCCTCCCGCACACAGAGAAAACACCAAAAGCAACCCAAAAGCTGAATGAAACAACATAAGTGATTTGTATGCTTGCTTTATATACCTGTATAGCCAAGGTTATGTAAAAAAGTTATCCGACAAAAAAAAATGGTGTATAGTGGGAAAGATTTAGCCCTGTTGCAGACAGATGCTTGATTAGCCTGTTACAGATGCACACGGCTGAGAGCCAAACCTGCCCTGGGCTCAGGAGGACACAGCAGTGTCAACAGCTGATGCAAAGCATTTCCTGCTCTCGACTACGCCTTTTCCTTTGTGTTTTGTCTCTAGATACTTAACTCAGTTATCACTTACATAGCCATCACCTACAAGGCCTCAAAACGAATATTTAATGAGATGGCTTTCTGTCATATTTATAGTACAAGTAGATTGAACCCTTAGGAGCTTACACTGTAATTACAGACACAGATATGTCAAGTCAGATATGTAAATGCTATAAAGACATTAATTTCCATTGAATTTATCCTAAGTTCAGACTCAGAATGATTTAAAATATAAAATGTTCCGATGCCTCTCGCCTGGGGCCTCTACTTAGAAGCTCTTGCCCAGAACCTTCATTTTCCCCTGTGCAGCTTTAAGTCCAGCCTGCACTCAACCTTTCCACTCTTCCTGACCGTTCTGAACTCCTTTTGTGCATCAGTGGAAAGAACACTGCACCCCATCGCCTGCACCCAGTGGCCACCATATTGGTGTGACGTTCTTCGTGACCACGTGCCTCCCTCAGCAGAGCCAGAGCAGGTGCACCGGCGGCTGCCCTTCGCCACCTCGGTACCGGCACTGGCTTCTCGAACCCCTCTCAGCCTGCTCGATCTGCATTAGCCCCGCTCTTCCCACGGGCAGTGTCACACACAAGCCGGCGGGACGCTCAGCCTCGCTCGCAGTCAGTCCCCGGTGTGAATGACTTGAGCGCAGCAGAGCCAAGCCGGTCCGCAGCGGTCCGCGAGCAGCGCGCGCGCACGGCTTCGCGCAACCTAGGGCGGAGGAGGGTAAGCCCGGCCGGCGGCTCCCGGGGCGCACCGGGCGCCCGTCCTGACCTTGGACCCCAGCGCACCCCGCGAGCGAGCGAGCGAGCGCAAGACAGGGCGCGCGACAGAGCGCGCGCGTCCCCGCGCCAGCTCCGCGCTCCGCTCCGGGTCTTCCTCGCCGCCGCGGCCGACCCGCGTCGCCGGACGCCGCTGGACGTACGTGCGTGCGGCGCGGCTCGCCATTGGTCGGTCCCGGTTGCCCCACCGCGTGCGGCGCGCCCATTGGCCGGCGCGCCCGTCCGTCGTGCGGCCCCGGGGCGCGCGGCCGCGCCAGCTCCCGCCCTCGC
>OU015746.1:500149-517603 GCA_907169655.1 Acomys percivali | reverse complement strand
CACACACACACACACACACACACACACACACACACACACACACACACCAGCTAGAGGACAGCCTATAGGGGTTGGTTTTCTCTACTACATGAGTTTCAGAGATAGAACACAGATTGGCAGCCAGTGCCCTTACCTGTTGAGCCATCTCATTGGCCATTGATGTAGGCTTTTTGGTTTGTTTTGGTTTTTTCAGACAGGGTTTATTTATTTATTACATATACAGTGCTCTGCCTGCATGTACACCTGCAGGCCAGAAGAGGGCATCGGATCACATTACAGATGGTTGTGAGCCACCGTGTGGTTGCTGGAAATTGAACTTAGGAAGAGCAGACAGTGCTCTTAACCTCTGAGCATCTCTCCCGCCCCTGGAACTCACTCTTTTGATCAGGCTGGCCTCTAACTCAGACCCGCCTGCCTCTGCCTCTTGAGTGCTAGGATTAAAAACATGTCCCACCAACCTACCGAAATAGGCATTTATTGATTGATTGAGACATGGACTTTTAAAACTTGACTTTTGTGGGGTGGAGAGATGGCTCAGCAGTTAAGAGCAATGGCTGCTCTTACAGAGGACCTGAATTTGGTTCCTAGCACACACACCCCAAACACATGTTGTACATACACACATGAAAAATAAATATTAGAGGCAGGCGGAGGTCTCTGAGTTGAAGGCCAGCCTGGTCTACAAAGTTCCAGGCTCGTCAGTGAGACACTGTGCCAAAAAACCAAAAACAAATCTTAAAACAGAATAAAAACAAAACTTGGGAGCCAGCTAGAGAGAATGGCTCAGCAGTTGTGAGCACTGGCTGCTCTGGCAGAGGATTCGGTGTCTGTTCCAGTCCCCAAACCAACCAACCAAGGGCCCTGTTGTCCTTTTCTGTCTTCCGGGCACTAGGCATGCACACGGTACACCAGTGTACCTGTAAGTAAACACCCTGACTCATAGGAGAAAAGTACATTCTTAAACAAAACACCAGAAAACCTTGGCGTTTGGTACAGAGCAAGGCAGGGATGCTTGAGGCAATTCACCTCCATTCTATAATTATCTCTATTTTGGGGGTCAAACGCGTGGCCTCACACATGTTGTTCAAGTGTTCTCCCATTGATCTGCACCCTCAGTCAGTTCCCCTGCTACCTGAGACAAGGTGCCCCCCTTGCTTGATGAAGGGCTACCCAGAGTGGCTTCCCCCGCCTTGCTTGATGAAGGGCTACCCAGAGTGGCCCCCCCCCCCTTGCTTGATGAAGGGCTACCCAGAGTGGCTTTTGGTTTTAAAGCTAAATAAACCTGATACATGGCAAGGCAGCCTGTGTGCGCCTGCGTACTTGAGTACTAAACATGTGGTTTAAGTAAGTAAAAGCATGTGTCAGGGCACAGAATTCATGGCGGTGCTTACAGACTGTTCCTGGGCTGTTAGAAGAACAGGGTGGACCTGATGCTGGACAGAGGGGCTTGGTCCTCCCTGTGTTCCTGCCAGTGTTGCTTGTTTCTATTTCTCCCGCAGACCTTATGTAACTGGCTCCTGTCTGACCTGGATTCCATCTTCATGTCTCGGCTTGGTGTGGTGGTCCTTGCAGAGCCCGGGGGAGACTGGAGCATAGCCTTGTCCTAACTGTGCTGGCGGCACCAGCCTGCGCTTAGTGACTTGGTAGCTCAACAACTCCCCCTCCCTGCTTCCTGCCCCTCCCCCCCCCAGTTTCCTACAGAACGCAGTCAAACTAGTTGAAATCAGTTTCTCAAAATAAAAGTATTACTCTTTTTTTAATTTATTTATTTTGTTTCGAAACAGTCTCTGTGTATCCCAAGCTGATCTGGAGCTCTATAAAGACCAGGCTGTCTCCACGCTTGTGCCACCCTCCTGCCTCTGCCTTCTGAGTGCTAGAATTAACATGCTATTCTGCTTTCTTGTAGGTGTTTCTCAGTGTATACTTTTTTTTTCTTCTTCCAGTGTTTTTGTTGTTAGACAGCGTCTCTCTATGTAGCCCTGGCTGTTCTGGTTCTCTCTGGACCTGAGCTTTGATCCTTGGAGTTAGTAGACTTCCTTAACCACTGAGCCAATTCTTCAGCCCCAGATTTTATTCCATTTGTTTGCTTTTGAGACAGGAATTTACTGTGTAGCCCAGGCTAGCCTTGAACTCTCAGTGATCCTCCCGCCTCAGCTTACCAGGTACTGGAACTGTAGACATGAGTCACCATGCTTGGGTAAGGAATGTTGTTTTTAATATAATATCAGTCATTTGACTTTACCAGTAAAGAGTTGGGAGCCAGATGCTGAAAGCCTGCTAGCTCAAGACAGAAAGCACCCACTGACCTTCCTCCTGAGCCAAAAGGAAAGGGAAGTCTCCTTCTCCACAGTGTCTCCAAACCCCCTCACACTGAATGTCCCTCCCGTCTACTTCCTGTGCGTCCCTCTGTCCAGCTTCCTGACTTCCTCTTACTCTTCATAGTTTTTTCCTATGTTCACTTTCTGTCAGCTGGTTGCTTGCTCCACCTCTGGACCTGTGATCGACTTAAGTTTAGTCCTGTGTACAAGCAGATAGCTCTTGGATAAGAAGTGTCTGCTACAGGGTTGGAGAGATGGCTCCGCAGTTAAGAGCACTGTCTGTTCTTCTGGAGTTCCTGGGTTCAATTCCCAGCAACAACATTATGGCTCACAACCATCTATAATGTAACCTATGCCTCATATGGTTGGCAGGCACATATGCAGATAGGGCACTCAAAAGTAAATATTTAAGAAAAGAAAAAGATGTGTTCTGGGATAAGCCGTACCACAACTAGAAACGGGTTTTTCTAATAAACAGCACAATCTTAATAGGGTCCACAGCGTTTTCAAATATCCTGTAGCTTTTCCCTCTTTTTCTCTAAATAAAAAGGAAAGGTTTTAACTAACACAGTAAAACCTTTTAGATAATGAAGCTGTTTCTGCCAAGCTTTTCACAGTGTCCAGCTTGGTTTGATTGTTTTTGGCAGTTTTCAGGTTAAGTACTTTTTATATTTACTTTATGTACATTGGTGTTTTGTCTGCATGTGTGAGGGTGTCAGAGCCCCTCAAACAGGAGTCACAGACAGTTGTGAGCTGCCATGTGGGTGCTGGGTCCTCTGGGAGAGCACTAACTAATTCTAGAAATAAGCTTTATCTTGCTTCCTGGGCGTATTTTCAGGTTTGAGTCTGAAGCAGGTAACTAAGAGCAAAACTTGTGTACCAGCTGGCCACAGTGGCACACTCCTGTAATCCCAGCACTTGGGAGGCAGAGGCAGGCGGATCTCTGTGAGTTCAAGGCCAGCCTGGTCTACAAAGCAAGTCCAGGGTAGCCAGGGATACACAGAGAAACCCTTGTCTTGAAAAACCAAAACATTTAAATAAAAGTAAATAAATAAATAAACGTGGTGCCAATTTGTCCACTCTGTCATTTGTTTGATGTTTCATCTGTCTCGCCTGTATGAGCTGCATAACACTTGATAAGTCTTGCTAGGTTTTGCCATTTCCACTCGTGCCTCCCATGACCAGATATCTTTGGCGTTTATCTGCCAGTTACGGTTTTTCATTTTAATGACCATGTAGCTGTACCGTTGTGCATGCCGTGAACTGGAGAAGACAGGTTTCCCTTTGGCTTGTTTGTCTTGTGGCCAACAGTGCTGCACTGACTTTGTGGCTCCTTCCTCAGGGTTGGCCTTTCCATCCCTGGCCTGTGGCTGCCGCTTTCCTTTAGTTTTGATGAACCGTCAGTAAACCATGTATTACCTAAAAGCTGTGACCATTCCATTGGTCCAACCAATTCAGTAGGCCCTCTTTTGGGGGTGGGGATAATGGTGTAGGCATGGGGATTATAGGCAGCGGTGAGTGATTTCCTCCGTGTGGGAAGGCACTCCTTTGCTACCACCTCCTGGTCACGAGAAATGTTAGACAGGTACCGGTTCCCCTGTAAAAACCTGTCCTCCCATGGCTAAGCCTGCGAAGGGAACCATGTGTCACTGAACGTGGCCTTGACCACAGGGGGTTGCTAGGACTGAGGATGAAGTTCTCCAAGCCTGTAAAATGTCCAGATTCGTTTCTCAAAGAGAGGGTATTTATTCTCATGTATGGAAAGTTTGCAATAGAAGCCAACAGGCAAATGTTGGGCGCTTTTTTGCTTTATGAAGAATCCCAGTTGCCACTTCAGCAATAAATATGATACCCATAATTAGGGTTCAATATTGGTCAGGGTTGCGTATGAGGAGATGAGCTAAGTGGCAGCCGCAAAAGCTGCTCTTGGTTCCTGTTCCCAGTGGAAATTACTGACTTTCTAGTAACCCTATGGAGGCCTTTTAAAGTAACCTGTAAGTATGGTATATGATGTGTGCAAACATACCAGTTAGGAGCCGTATCTGAGTTTTGTCCCTGGGTGATGGGATTAAAGGCATTGGAAAGTGCTGGGTTTTTTGAAACCTCCGTCAGGTGACATACTACATCAAGGCTATGTCTCCTACACCTGCCAAAACAGTGCCAACAGCTGGGGACCAAGTAGTCAAGTATCTGACAGTGTGGGGCATCTCATTCAAGCCATCACTGTGCTTTAATTAATAATATCAGATCAGATTTAGTTCTCACCCACAAGGAAGGAGGCAAATGTGCTGGACAGTCCTCATCTGCATTTCTGGCTGAAGTAGAGAAAGGGATTAGATGTAATAACCTGAGCAAACTAGGATTTTCTGTTTGCTGTCTTTGGATTCCATGGTCTTCCTATGGTAAGAAATCAAGACCTGTTTTTTAAAATGATGGTTCAGTGCCTGGTGGGATTGTAAGAAATGAAATCAATTTAGGCCAGTAAGATGGCTCATTGGAGAGAAGTGATTACCACCAAACCTGAGGGTCTGAGTTCAGTCTTCAGAGCCCACATAATAGGAGGAGAGAACCAACTCTCACATACTGTGGTGGGCACACAACCCCCCACAAAAAAAAAAAGGTAAAGAAAAAAATTAGCCCAATAAACTTTCTAACAGAGCTGTTTGCTTGCTGTGGAGATTAGATTCTTTCTTTGTACGGGCTAATTGTGTCCATCAGGGTCTGAAATTCTGAGGCGATGAGGTGCAAACTTGTAAGTGAAATGTGCTACCTAGGTCCCTCTTAGACAGGAAGAGAATTCTAGATCCTCATTTTGACTGGGTTGCAATATTGTTTCTCTTGGATTTAGGGGGATGGAAGATGGTTCTTACCTTCATCTGTGGGAGGTGAGGACAAGCCATCATGCCCTTGGTGGATTCTCTGAGCTAGGCACACTGGCTCCTCTAGTCTGCTCTTGGACCTGCGTGTTGCTGTGGATTTGGATGATGCAGGCAAAGGCACCTATTGGCTCTTTGAGAAGTTGCTAGGAACCCTGCCATGTAACTAGTCCTGGTCTTGGTATCATCTCAGGAAAGATGGGTGGGTGATGCACAGGGTGCATGGGTGATGGGAAACCTTTCAGTTGTGTCTAGACTGTAGAGTCCTTGAGGCTAAAGTTGGCATATAATAGGAACAGTTCGATATCGGGAAATAAGACTTAAGAAAAGTGAAATGTTTCCTGTTGTCAGTACATAAGTGGGTAACTGACAAACTGCCTTTTAGAATGAGATTTTGTTCATTCTGTGGTACTTGGGGAAGAGATCCAACCTAGGTCCTTACAAATCCCAGGAAAACATTCTACCAGCTGAGCCATTTTAGCTCAGCTAAATGGATTTTTTTTTCTTTTGTTTTTCAAGACAAGATTTCTCTGTGTAGTCCTGTCCTGGAACAGGCCTTGAACTCACAGAGATCTGCTGCCTCTGCCTTCCCAGCGCTGGGATTAAAGGCGTGGACTATCACGCCTGGCTAGAATGAAATTTTGAGGCAGCTTTGGGAATTGGAATACGAGGTTGTGTGCAGTTGCCTCAGCTTCCCTGTCTTTTTCTTCTTAGGCCTTGTCCTGCAGCTGGCGCTCTGAAGCATTTGTATAGAGCCTCTCCTGCCCTCAGGGTCTCGTCTGCCTGGGGACCTGGCCGCCTCCCCCATGTGGTCGGACCCTCACGACTTACTCCTCTCTTCTGGAACTGGCCCTGCTGTGGCCGCTGCCCACTCTTGGGCCAGGATGACTGCTGCCTCTCCCTCCTCACATGGAGTTTCATGTTTACTAACAAGACAGACAGCAGAGATCCCTGAAGTGAGCTGTGCAGAGCAAAAAAACCCACCTAGGCTCACAGAACTTAGAGTGCATTTGCCATGAGTGACCCTGCATGTGGTCTCTCCTTGAGAGTCCTCGGGGAAGACTCGTAACGCTGCAGGGTTTGTTGTGCAGCCCATAATGCCCCTGGCTTTGCTTTCTAGTTCACTTCGTTTGGCCAGTGGAGCTTTTTCTAGAATGGTGCTAGGTAAGAATAAAGTGTTGAAGAAATGAAAGATACAAGTCCTGAGAGACAATTTAGAATTAGCATTCTCATTGATAAATAAGTTAGCTTCTCAGTTTATGAACTTGTATTTATTATAAATTAATACAGATAGGTGACAATCAGATGTGATCACTTTTTTAAAAATCTAAGTTTTTTAATGTTTATGAGTGTTTTGCCTGCATCTATGTGTTGTGTGTCCTGTGTGTTCACTGGTGCCCATGGAGACCATAGAGATGCTGGATTTTCTTGGACCTAACCTGGTGCTTTTAGCTGCTGAGCCATTTCTTCAGTCCTATTTGTTTAATTCTTGAGGCAGAGTCTTACGCAGCCCAGATTGGGCCTTGAGCTCAAGTAGTTGAGAGTGACCCTGCACTCCGTCTTCCTCTCCCACCACCAGTGCCGCGATCACAGAGCTGAGCTCTGAAGACGGATGTCTCTGTTAGTGGCTGTACTCAGAATGCGCATGTTCCTCTCTGATGTCAGGAACTAGGGTTGGTGTGAGATTAGAAGAGAATACTAAGTGAGAGTGGGCTGTTAGCCAGGTGTGCGTGCCGGACGAATTATTATGTATACAGTGCTCTGCCTGCATGTACACCTGCAGGCCAGAAGAGGGCATCAGATCTCGTTATAGATGGTTGTGAGCCACCATGTGGTTGCTGGTAATTGAACTCAGGACCTCTGGAAGAACAGCCAGTGCTCATAACCTGAGCCATCTCTCTGGCCGTTTATTCGTTTTTCTTTATTTTTTCTTTTTTAGGTTTTTTCAAGACAGGGTTTCTCTGTGTAGCCCTGACTGTCCTGGACTTGCTCTGTAGACCAGGCTGGCGCTGAACTCAGAGACCTGCCTGCCTCTGCCACCCCAGTGCTGGAATTAAAGGTGTGTGCTACCACCTCCTGGCTGAAATTTCTTCTTTTTAATAGATTCTCCCCTACCCCCAGTTACAGATTCAGTGTATTAAGTAAAGCGTTAAGAGATTTTCTTTATACTCTGTTGTGACTAAGGGGGGTAGTATAAACTACCAGTCAAGGTTTCTTATGTAGTGATCTGTGAACCTCTGCTCCTGGCAATCATGTTGGAACTGAGAGATGGTGGCCAATAGAGGGCAGGAGTTACTAGCTCTCTTCCCTAGATAATCCAGTCTGCTGTGAGAGTAATCAGAGGTTCTAATAAGTACGCTGGGAGTATTTATTGCCTACCAGTAACGATAGAAATACTAACTAGTGGTCTAGGATGGCAGCCTAGTGAACTTAACTCCTTTCTATATAAATACCTAATTTGCGTCTTTAACAAATCAGGATATTTTGGAGAGATTTTGTGAGAAGCGGCACTGTTAGATAGAGTACCTGCAGGGGTCACACTCGAATTGTACAGGCCGGTCTGGTGGACGCGGTGTGGGCTGTCTGACTTAACACAGGCCGGTCTGGTGGACGCGGTGTGGGCTCTCTGACCTAACACAGGCTGGTCTGGTGGACGCGGTGTGGGCTCTCTGACTTAACACAGGCCTGTCTGGTGGACGCGGTGTGGGCTCTCTGACCTAACACTCCAGCACTGTGTGATCCAGAAGCTTAGACTTCCAAGGCAAAACCACAAGGTTGTTCTCGCTAAGTGGGACAACTGAAAGCTATAATTAACTCTTCAATGCAGGTCAGAATGGGCTGCCAGGGGATCTGAGGTGAGGTTTTCAGAACCTTTGCTCTTGCAGTTTGGAGAAGGGACTATACCCTGTATAAGGGACAGACGCAGGTGCCCTGTGACGAGCAGGAGGGGTACAGTGTTACGGTGTCCTGCTCCTGCAGGCCTGTGCTGCCTCTTCCTGCTTCTCCCCTTCCCTCCCAGGAGAGAGCTCATGCCCTTCCACGCTCTGAGCCCACACAGCCACTTATCTGCCCCTTCTTTTCGCCTGAGCATTTCTCCAGTCCCTCTTGAGTCACCAGGAGACAGTTCAATCTCTGTTGTCATTGCTGCTTCACTGTAACTCAAACATAGACGTATCCTGGCGAGGAAAACGTAATGAAAGCCACCTCTGTGGCCTGTCACAGTAAGGACGCAGAACGTCAGCACCCATCTTCACTGTCACTCCCTCCAACACTGAGCCTTCTCCTCAGATCTGAGCCAGCCATGCTGAATTCTAAACCATACACTAGGTATCTTCACTTCTGAGTGTGTGTGGAAGAAGGAAGGACTCTGAGGTAAGGGCGTTGAATGGTATGTTTATTAAATTAGTCTGTGTTTTTAACATAACTGTAGATCATTTCATTTCTATAAAGTTTTATGTTTGTTTGTTTTGTTTTCGAGACAGGGTTTCTCTGTGCATCCTTGGCTGTCCTGGACTCTCTTTGTAGAGCAGGCTGGCCTCGAACTCACAGAGGTCTGCCTGCCTCTGCCTCTTGAGTGCTGGGATTAAAGGTGTGCACCTCCACCGCCTGGCTTCTGTAAAGTTTTTAAGCATGTGAATTTAGTAAAATTTATCTACTACAGATCAACACATAGAACAGTTTTATTTGGAGCTATTATGGATGCTGCTGCTGCTAAGAATATTCTCAAGTGCTTTTGTATAAGTTTGTGAGAAAAGATCTCATGTAGCCCAGCCTGACTGACATGATAGGTAGCTGAGGACGGCTTTGAACTCCTGGTCCTCCTGTATCACTCTCATGTCTGTCATGATTATAGGCACGTGCCACCATACCTACCTACCTCTTTGTGTAGATTTTAAGTTGGGAAGCTTTTTTTTTTTTAATTATTTGGAAAAAATTTATTTATTTGCTATTGTTATTTGTTTACTTTTTTTTTTTTTTTTAATCCCAGACCTTGAATTTTTGGTAGTCCTGCCTCAGCTTTCCAGTATTGAGATTATAGGTATGTGACACTGTGCCTGGCTGGTTTTGTTCCTTTGAGACAGGGTTTCACTATATAGCCCAGGCTGTGTGCAGCTCTCAGCTGTCCTTCCTGCCTCAGCCCCCAAGAAGAGACAAAGTCTCACTGTGTAGCCTTGGCTGGCCTGGAACTCACAGAGATCTGCCTGCCTCTGCCTCCCAAGTGCCGCGATTACAGACGTGTGCTACTGCACCTGGCTCTAGTGGCATTTTAAAGACGTACCTCTGAACTAAGGTGTGATGTGAAGTGTTGGAATGTAAGACATTTAGGTGGCCTTGTGTCATTTGTCACTGCAGGTGCCTGGGGTGAGGGGGGGAGGCGGACAATTTCTTATCAGGGTCCTGATAATTGAAACACTTTACCCAGAGTCAAATATGTAAAATTCTCCCCCCCCCCTTTTCCTTTTTTTAGGTTTTTCGAGACAGGGTTTCTCTGTGTAACAATCCTGGCTATCCTGGACTCCAATTTTGTAGATCCGCCTACCTCTGCCTCCCGAGTGCTGGGATTAAAGGTGTGCACCACCACCATGCCCGGCTGTAAAACTCTTTACTGCTGTGCAATTATCAACTTTATTAGTGATTAAAATGACACTCCTACACATTCATTTTGCTCAGACCCTTTACAGATAAAAGTGATACTTTCTTCAGTGTATCACCTCAGAGTCAATGTGTGTGCACCCTAAACTGTAGTTGAGGTGATCTTTTGGCATTTAGGGGAGAAGGACACTATTGGATTTTTTGTTTGTTTTAAAAATTATTGGTGGTCCGTGAGTGTGCACATTTGCCACAGGACATGTGTGGGGTCAGAGGACAACTTTCAGGAGTCTGTTCTTTATTCCCACCGTGGCTGAGGGTTTAAACTCAGGTGCTGAGGTCCACACACCAGAAACTAGCTATCTTGCCAGCCCCCGACCATTTTCCTGACTTGCTTGGTATTTCAAGTAGGCTTTCTCTGAAGTATACTTCATCTAGAATAGAACAAGCCTAATTTGAGTGTGGTGCCCACATGCATCCTGGCAGCCATCGTTCTAGTCTGGAGAATGGAGCCCCGGATTTACCCTCAGAATTGCAGGCATCGCCTTCCTACCTGGGAGCCCAGGTAGTCACTACTGTGTTCTGGGAGATGGGTTGTATTTTCAGGATTTCATGACCTGTGTTGCCTGTGTGAGTGGTTCTCCTTTGCAGGTGTTGTGGGGTTCTCTTCCTCCTTGGTGCTGCGTTGATGCGACGCTGGCGCCCATCGGCTCTGCTTGTTCTCCATTGCTCTCTCCTTTGTTTCTTCTCTTTCATACGTGCTAGAGACACCCACGGCCACTGAGCTAACCTTCTCCTTCTTACTCTTTACTGTAGAGAGGGTCTCACTCCACAGCCCAGGCCTGGAGCTTGTGGACATCTCTTGCCGCTGCTTTCTGAGTAGCTGGCATTACAGGCTGAACTGTGATTGCGCCTACCTTCCCAACAGCAAATTGTCAGACAGGACAGTAGGTGCAGAGCTCTTTCCAGAGCCTTTGTTAATAGAATTAGGGGGCAGATTGGACAAAAGTTGAGACAAAATTGGCTGTGTAAAGAAACTCAGATGATCACAGCAGGCGTGGTGGCACATGCCTTTAATCCCAGCACTCAGAGGGGAAGAGGCAGGTGGATCTCTGTGAATTCAAGGCCAGCCTGGTTTACAGAGTGAAACACTGTCTTGAAAAACCAAAAGAAAAGAAACCAGATGATCCACTCAAGCTGCTCGGCACAAGCCACTGGGTCCATAAGAGAATCTGAACGCAGGGTCCCTGGTAGATGTGCACAGAAACACGTTCATCTGCGGAGAAGGACTGCCTACTAATGATTCAGCATTCATCGATTCACTGATCCTGTGTGTGGGTGCTCTGGTGAGCCGAGGGCCCTGACACCGTCGGCAGGGAAAGTATACATGGGCTCACTGGAAGTGTCTTGTTTCTTTCTTGGCTTTCAAACTCCTGTAGCCTAGGAAGGAAGAGGAGTCTTTCTCTTTTAAATTTTACCCCTGTTTTGCCTTTTTTTTTTTTTTTAAGACAGGGCTCCGGTAGCTAAGGCAGACTTTGACCTGGTCCTCCTGCCTCTGCTTCTGAAGTGCTGGGATTACAGATATGTACCATTGAACCAGCTCCAGAACTGAAATTTAAGAAAGTGTTTTAAGGGGTTAGAGAGATAGCTCAACAGTTAAAAGCATTAAAGAGAGAGGTGGGGATATTTAATACAGATACAATTACAGGCATTACAACCAGGGAGGAAAGCCAGGAGTGGCTCCATGTCTTTAATCCCAGCATTCAGAGGTCAAGGCAGAGGGATGAGGGTCTCTGTAAGTTCAAGGACAGCTTGGTCCACATAGGGTTCCAGGACAGCTGGACTACATAGTGAGACACTGTCTTGAAAGGCAAGGGAAAAAAGAAAAAGAAAAAAGACAGGGGAAGAGAAGATTCCAGCTAAAATGTTTTTAGAGGGTTTACTGGGACTGTGGCCGTTTTAGCGGAACCTGTACTCGAGCCCCCAAGATGGTGGTGTTGGTATGAAAAGGACAAGAGAGAAGGAGTTGGTCTCAAATCTTGAAATGTGCAGTGCAGAACAGGAGCCACTGTAATTGTGTGAGGAAACTCCAAGAGCAGGCAGTGGTTTCCCAGAGGCCGGGACATTTGTTGTCTACTGTAGGGAGGTGGGTGGGTTTCAATAAATCTGTTGGAAGCACTGTCTTGAAAACCAGTTAGAAAAAACAGTTTGATAAGTCAGTTGCACTTGTTTTGTATGAAGAGACGTCTCTAATTTTAAACTGCCTTTCTTCTGTTTGAATATGGTTGATTTCCATGAGGCTGTATGTTGATGTTAAGATCTGTTTTTATACCCTAATATAGATGTTGGGTGAGGCCTTAGGTCTTAGCTTAGAGCTTCAGACTGGCTGGCTGTCGCCTTTGTAATACAGTGAAGGAGACATCATCAGCCAGTGTAAGTGTGGGATAGAGGCCATATGTTAAAATCGCTAACCTTTGCTCCAGTAAAGGAAGCTCTTACTTGGCTCTTGATGGGCACTGTGCCTGGTAGGTGCTGGGTTTCTTCTGTGTTGTTGTTGTTCTGTACTTTGTGTTTTCTAATGGGTGGTCTAAGCACTGTTTCTCTCTGTGTGTCCCTGTCTCTCACTCTGTATCCCTCTCTGCTATCTTTTTGGGGTGAAGTGGCAGGGTGTCTCATGTAGCCCAGGTTGCCCCGTGAACTTGCTGTTTAGCTAGAGTTAGTCTTGAACTTGTACTCCTATCTGCTAAGTGCTCAGTTCACAGGTGTGCACTCTCATGCCTGGCTAGAGTCATATGAAATACCTCATTTGTGAGTCTGCTCACTAGAGACTTGGTGTCATGGGGTGAGTAGAGAGGCCACATCCTCACCCTAAGGGAAGCTGAGGCTCTGGTGGCAGCAGGCATGCACTGACCATCAGTTTTGTTTTCCAGGTGCACTTTCAGGTTTCCGAGCACAAATATCAAGATAACATTCACAGCCCTGTCCACTGAGAAGAGAGAGAAGCAGGAAGCCCCTGAGTCGCCAGTGAAGCCTGTGCAGCCACACATCTCACCCCTGACCATCAGCATTCCAGACACCATGGCGCACCTCATCAGCCCGCTCCCCTCCCCCACAGGCACGATCAGGTACAGCAGTGACCCTGTCTGTTCTCACTGCAGCTGGCTACCAGGAGTCTGCTCAGAATTTCTGTATTGAGAATTGTAATTCTCACACGTTGGAGGTTGTGGATTCCCGTTCTGTCTATGTCCCTTTGGGTTTGTTTTACCAGGGCCATGTTTGTGGCCCTGGGATTGGAATTATTGTTTGGGCACAGCAGTGGTTAGATACCTGAAGGCAGTGTCCTGAGTCTCTGTAGTCCAGAGTAAGGGCCGGGGTCCGTGACTCAGCTTAAGAGGGCTTCCCTCGTGCGGCCCCGTGTGAGTCTATGGCTACATTGACTTGTGCTGTGTCTAGAGCCTTAGAGGGGACTGAGCCCTCACATCACTGTTGTCAGAATCATGGGCATCGGAGAGTTCCTTCATGCAGTGGTGGGAAGACTGTTGAGGGGAGCTGTGGTGTTGGGGTCTAACCTTTATGACCAAGGCTGGGGCTGTTTCTTTCCTTCTTCCTTTTTTTAAAAAAACAAAACAAAACAAAAAAACTGGTGTCTCACTGTGTATAGCCCCGCCTCCCTGGCTGGACTGGAACTTGCCATAGGGACCTGGCTAGCCTGGAGCTCACAGAGGTCCACTTGCCTTTACCCTTGCTTCTGGATCCCAGCTCCAGGTTCAGCTCTGCTTCTTTTGGGGGAGGGGCTGAGGAGTGCCCTGGTTTTTCAAGACAGGGCTTCTCCTTGTATCCCTGGCTGTCCTATAACTCACTCTGTAGTCCACTCTGGTCTTGAACTCAGAGATCTGCCTGCCTCTGCCTCCCTGAGTGCTGGGATTAAAGGCGTGCGCCACCACCACCTAACTCGTGTTTCCATTTTTTAGAGAGTTATTTTTTTTTTCATTGAAGGGCTAACAGATTATCTAATTAAATTTCTTCCAAAATTCCTCACAGACTGAGAGTGACTGAGTCTCTAGGTACCATACTCAAAGCTGAAATTTAAAATTTTCAGGGGCTAGAAGGATGGCTCACTGTTTAAGAGCACTTCCTGTTCTTGCAGAGGGCCCCAGGTTCAGTTCTCAGCAGCATGTCACAGCTCACAACCATCTAATTCCAGTTCCAGGAAATCACACACACACACTTCAAACATAACATACTTTTTTAAAAAGTTTGGGGTTGGAGAAATGGCTCAGTGGTTAAGAGCACTGGCTGCTTGCGTTGCCAGAGGACCCAGGTTCAAGTCCCAACATCTACATGGCAGCTCACAACTGTCTACAACTCCAGCTACAGAAGATCTGATACCCTCACATAGACATGCAGGCAGGGAAAACACCAGTGCACATAAGATTTTTTTAAAAAATGGGACACTGCCTTCCCACAGTTTATCTTGACAGTTGCATTTCCTGACACATTTGCTACTGAAGCAATCTTTTTTTTTTTTTGGTTTTTTTTTTTTTGAGACAGGGTCTCTCTGTGTAGCCCTGGCTGTCCTGGACTCACTCTGTAGTCCAGGCTGGCCTTGAACTCACAGCGATCCACCTGCCTCTGCCTCCTGAGTGCTGGGATTAAGGACCTGCACCACCACACCTGGCGATACTGAAGCAATCTTAAATGCCATAAAGAATTCCTAGGAAATACTGCTTCCTATTCTCAATTCTGCTCAGATAAGCTCGACATGGTAGCACTCACTTAACAGTCCCAGTACTTCAGAAACGGAGGCCAGAGGAGTGTTGCACATTGAAGACCAGGCTGCAGTTCAGAATGAAGCATTGTCTCAGGGAAAATAAAGAAGGCTGAGAAGTGTAGTCCCTGTGTCAGGAGACCCAGCACCCAGTCCTGCCTCCTTTAGGCACCCCACATGCAGGCAAAGCATACAATAATAATAAAAAAATCATAACAAAAAACGTTTCCCCTGATCTCAGATCTTCATCGAAGAGCAATACTGTTTGCTTTAAAGTAGCCTTTTCCCCTCTTTCACAGCGCTGCAAACTCCTGCCCGTCCAGTCCCCGGGGAGCAGGGTCTTCAGGGTACAAAATGGGCCGTGTGATACCATCTGACCTCAATTTAATGGCTGACAGTTCACAGCCAGAAAATGAGAAGGAAGCTTCAGGTGGAGACAGCCCAAAGGTAAATGTTTACGGTTTTGTGCCTGGGCCTGGGGGACAAGTCCTTTTGGGAACCTGTGTTGTTTGGTTAAGTTTCTCTGTTGCTGCGATAAAACACCGACCAAAGCAGCTTGAGGGAGGGAAGGTTTGGTTGTCTTGCACATCCATGCAGTGGCTCAGCACTGAGGAGAGTCGGGGCGGGGTCCAGAAACACAGTGAGGCAGAGGCCCTGGAGAGGAGCCTGCTTATACAGTGTCGTCAGGCCCGCTGCCCGCGGCGCTGCCCATGGCGGGTGGGCCCTCTCACGTCACACCATAGCTAGTCGCCACAGGCTGCCCTGACGAAGGCCACTCCTCAGCTGAGGGCCCCTCTTCCCTACTGAAGCCAATCTATGTCAAGTGGACAAAAGCTAAGCAGCACACCTCACATGCATCCGTGAAGGAGCCTCTGTGGATTTAACCCTGTGTCACTGTGAGAGATGGCTCAGAGGTCACAAGCACTGCCTGTTCTTCCAGAGGTCACATGGCGCTCACAGCCATGTATGATGACATCAGATGCCCGTCTTCTGGCATGCAGACACACATGCAGACAGAACACTGTATACATAATAAATAAATAAAGCTTATAAAAGAAAAAAGCAATGTGATACTATAATTGCAGAACTAAGAGTGATCTCTGAGCGGTAGGAGATGTAGACTGAGTGCCTTGTTGGAGCTTCTGGGTCCTGGCTGTACTGATGTTCACTTTGAAAAATTTGTTCTGCCCCTATGAGTATATTCTGAGCATTTTCTATTTTAAGTTATTTAAAAATAAAAATGTTTTTATGTTCAATGTGGTGGCATACACCTTTTTTTGTTGTTTGTTTTATTTTTGCGACAGGGTTTCTCTGTGTAGCCCTAGCTGTCCTAGACTCACTTTGTAGATCAGGCTGGACTCGAACTCACAGAGATATGCCTGCCTCTGCCTCCCTGAGTGCTAGGGTCATAGGCATGCTCCACCATGCCTGGCAACATACACCTTTAATTTCAGAATTTGGGATGGAGAGGCAGGCGGACCTCTGAGTTCAAGGCCACCCAGGGCCAACAGGACCGCCTAGAGCATAAAGGCATCATCACTAAGCGGAAGGTCTAAGCTCGAGTCCTGGGCACATGCAGCGGAAGAACTGACACCTGCTCAGAAACAGTAAGAAAAAGGCCCTAGGAAGTACGTGGCCATTTGAGCAGGGGTGGAGGATTCAGACTCAGGCACTTGTTATTCCTGGTTCTTTTCCTGGAGCCTTGGAGTGTAGCGCTGTGAGTCCTTAGGCAGAGCCTTTTGTGGCCTAAGTGATTGCAAAATGTTACCTATGTAAGGTAGGCTGTGTCGGTCTTCTGGATGCAGGCATTGGCTGGGTGGTTAAGGTTTTTCATTTGGAGAATTGAGAACTGTCTCTGCACCATCAGCTTGTAGGACAAAGCACTACTGTTTCGTCAGTCGCCTGTTCTGTTCCTCTGTGCCTTCTGATTTTACCCTTAACCTAAGCGCATCTCTGCTGAGATGTGTGGTGGTGGTGTTATCATCATCATTATTATTAATTTATTTTCTAAGTCACTTTACAGCTGAACCCAGCCCCCTCCCTCCTCTCCTCCCAGTCCCGCTCTCATGCTCTAGACGGTGCTCTTACTTTTGTTGTTCTGCTTTTTGAGGTAGGGTCTTTTTCTTTGCAGGCTGGTCTTAAACTCACTTTGTAGCACAATAATAGTTTGTTTTAAAACTGTAAATTCTAAAAATAAAAGGCAAGGTTGGGGAAGAGTCTGGAGACGTGGTTTCAGCTGTTCTTCCAAAGGACCTGGGTTTAAGTCTCAGCACTCAAGTGGGGGCTCTAAGGGCTCCCGCTCTTTCTGTCCTACATGGCAGTGCACGCACATGGATCTAGACACACATCCAAACAGTAAGTTAAATAAGTAGATAAAAAAATGCACTTTAGGCTGGGCGATGGTGGCGCACGCCTTTAATCCCAGCACTTGGGAGGCAGAGGCAAGTGGATCGCTGTGAGTTCGAGGCCAGCCTGGTCTACAAAGCGAGTCCAGGACAGCCAAGACTACACAGAGAGACCCTGTCTCGAAAAAATAAAAAAAAAACAAAATGAAACAAAACAAAATACACTTTAGGCATGAACAATACGCACAGCCCAGGCCTTGTGTTGAGCTTTGATAAGTGGTATCGTTTGGATACACTTTATTGCAAATTGCTTCTTTTCATTTATATTGCTTTGCTATTTTGCAGTGGTGCTATGCATTTTCCAGAAGTTCATACGGAAGCTAGGAGCTCTGTTCTCACAGGCTAATACTGGTACATGTGGAATTTTGATACATTAGAAAAGCTGGGAGGTACCAGCAGCCTGGAAAGAGCAGTGGACTCTGTTTGGCTCCTTGACAGGCATGTCCTCCTCAGGTGTAGAGCCTTAACAGGCATGTCCTCCTCAGGTGTAGAGCCTT
>OU015746.1:470236-493915 GCA_907169655.1 Acomys percivali | reverse complement strand
TGATGACTTTCTGTCCTGTGTGTGTGCACTGCAGTGGTGTGGTCACAATACTTGATGATTTTCTGTCCTGTGTGTGTGCAGTGCAGTGGGCTGGCCACAATTGAGGTCACAACAGGCATTGTCTCAGACTCTTGGGAAACCTGAAGCTGAACTTTTTGAAGAAGAATGATGGCTTAGCAGTGGAATTTTCTGTTTCCCCAATAGACTTCTTTAAGATGAAGGTCAAATAAGCACCCGGTGTGCTTTACAGATGCAGAGATGAGGCCCTGGGGAGAAGGTGGGGTCCTTAACACTCCTGGTCTTGGCTGACTTGCTAAATAACTCCTTTGTACCATACTAGTGTGCTTTAAATGGCTAATCATACACAGAAACACGCAATAACAAGCATTTTAGAGGTGTGGCTTGTGTCAGCTTGTCTCCAGACAGAAAGAATTGGCACAACAGTGACAAGCCTGTTTCCTACCTTGAAGGAGACAGAAATGGGAAATGTCAGAGACTTAACCCTTCCCATGCCCAGGTTCCCTCCCAACCCCAGACTCCCTGAGTTGTGGCCGCCAAGGCTCCGACCCAGTGCAGTCTCACCCAGGGAGAGGTGGGCGGGGAAGCCTTGCCGTTGTGTGTGTTGCTGAGCATCTGGGTTTCGCTTTACAGGGCACTAAGGCTTGGGCACATCTTCATTGCTCAACAAAGTGAACTCTACGTATTTTTTTATGTTTCATAGAATTCAATTCGCCACAATCTCTCTCTGAACCGTTATTTCATCAAAGTGCCACGTTCCCAGGAAGAACCAGGCAAAGGCTCCTTCTGGAGGATAGACCCCGCCTCCGAGAGCAAGCTGCTAGAGCAGGCTTTTAGGAAGAGACGGCCTAGGGGCGTGCCTTGCTTTAGAACCCCCCTGGGACCGCTTTCCTCTAGGTAAGGACTCAGGCACCAGGGGCTGCACCCACGGTCAGTAGCATCACCTCAGCATGTTGTCTGCAGATACCCTGACTGGTGCTGGGTGGGAACTGGGAAAGGTTGGTGTGCTCCGCCTGTGCTGCTCGCTGTTTCTGTGAACTTGATGTGCATCTCAGAGTAACTAGACTCTAGTTGGCAAGGTCATGGAACCACATGGTAGCTTTCCTTTCTTTGGCATGTGAACAATTCTTTAAAGCGGCCTTTAGTTCCTGTAAACTCAAGATTTCTCATTTGCCTGATTTTAAAGCCAGACACTTTACCTTCATTATCAATGTTTTTTTGACCTAAAAGAGATGAGCTTACTAGAAACCTTAAGGCCCCACACCGATTCCTGCTGCGTAGGAACACTCAGGGAGGGTACTGAGCAGCCGCTGACGTTGCGGGATAACGCTGATACTGTCCACCTGAGGCTCACTAGATCCCCAGCTCAGTCTGTAGGTGAATCCAGAGAAGGTCAGACACAGAACTGCACTCAGCTGCCAGGAAACAGAAGACTCCTTAGATTAAGTGAGCAATTCCCTCCAGAGTACCAGTGTGAAAACCCACTGTCTTCTTTTGGTGACTCAGGAGTGCCCCAGCTTCTCCCAACCACGCAGGAGTGCTGTCTGCTCACTCCAGTGGCGCCCAGACCCCTGAGAGCCTGTCGAGGGAAGGCTCCCCAGCCCCTTTGGAGCCTGAGCCTGGCGCCTCACAGCCCAAACTTGCCGTCATCCAGGAAGCACGGTTTGCCCAGAGTGCACCAGGTGAGCCCACAGGAGAGAGGTGGCAAGGGTCAGGCCGTGGGACCAGACATATGCACCTGCATTTGGCACTGAAGCAGCCGTAAAACCCTCAGAGGAAGCTTTGTAGTTGGTGCCTGGCACTTCGTGTAATACCTGAGTGATGGTGGAAGGTTTTAGAAAAAACTGGTGATACTGGGAATTTTTTTTTTTTAAATCAGTGTCCAGGAGTGGTAGTGTTTTATTGTGATAGTACCCAAGAGGCTGAGGCAAAGATTGAGAGGTTAAGGCCAGCCTGGCATACATACTGACAGCCTATTCCTAAAGACAAAACTAAAAAAAAAAAAAAAAAATCAGTATTTTTTGGCACTGATTGGAACACGAATGTATCCATTTAGTGAGCAGATGAGTATTTCCAGTCTAGTGGCACAGCCACAATATAGATGGTCTGCCTTGGGCAGATGGGCAGATGGGCATTTGGCCACTAGGCAGGTGTCCCAGAGAGGTCCTGCCCTGCCACCTGCCAAAAGGACACCAAACTTGGTGTCCCTGTCCTACCAGGGTAGAAATTCTGGTCCTAGGTGCAGATGGCACGTGTCTTTAGGCCCCTGTACTGAGCATATTTTTGAAGGAGGAACCTAAGTATATTGTCAGAAATCAGAACAGTTTTTAGTAACTAGACATGGAAACTAAACCATCCTTGTTAAGATATCACATTCTGAGCCGAAGAGATGGCTTAGTGGTTAGGAGTGTCCCTGCTCTCGCAGTGGTCCTTGCTTCACACTTGGTTTCTGTACCCACACTGTGTGGTTCACAACTATCTATAACTACAGTTTTAGAGGATTTAATGCTGTCTTCTAACCTCTGTAGGCACCATATACATACGGTGCACAGACAGAAAGGCAAGCAAAATATTCAAACAGGTAAACAAAAATACATCTTGAAAAAATTTAATAAAAAGATACTTGTGTCTCATTAATAATGTTCTGTGTTTCAAAGTCTAGTGTTGATGTTAGTAAAAGCTTAGTGTGGGAGCTGTGAGACCCAGGGCCATGCATGCCTCAGCACTGCCATGTTCTCTCCCAACAGGGTCACCTCTCTCTAGTCAGCCCGTCCTAATTACTGTCCAGCGGCAGCTACCCCCGGCCATTCAACCTGTCACCTACACTGTTGCAACCCCGGTGACCACATCCACCTCTCAGCCACCTGTTGTGCAGACGGTACATGTTGTCCACCAAATACCAGCAGTGTCCGTCACTAGTGTGGCTGGACTGGCCCCAGCAAACACACACACAGTTGCTGGACAAGCTGTGGTCACTCAGGCTGCGGTGCTGGCTCCTCCTAAGACAGACCCACAAGAGAATGGCGACCACAGAGAAGTCAAAGGTGAGCAAGAAAAAAACGTCCCCTGTGAGCTTTTCCTTCAGAGCCACAAGGCCATGGCCGTGTCCCTGCCTGCTTTAACATGTGCCTTGGGGGTTTGGTGGTGGTTGTTTCCGTACTGACTTTTGGGGGTGGCAGTACTAGAAATTGAGCCTGGGCCCACATGCATCCTAGAGAGACCCTGCATCACTAGGCTACATCTCTAACCGCTTTACTCGATCTAAAAATTTAAATTATGTTTGTGTGTGCTCACGTGTGCGTGCACGCACATGGTTCAGGGGCCCTTGGAGGTTATGGTGCTGGGGTCAGGTCCTCTGTGAGCAGCCCTGAGCCCTGAGCAGCCCTGAGCCCACTCTCCACTCCACCACTGGGCATCAGATGGTTTTTATCAATATTATGGTCAAACCCAGGGCTTGTGCATGCCGGGCGACTGTTCTACTGCTCAGCTATGTCCCCAGCTGTTTTGCTTCCTTTTTAAAAATTACGACATAGTTTCAAGTTGCCCGGACTAGTCTTGAACTGGCCTGCACTTAGGGTCTTGTTCTTGGACCCTTCACAGCAGCTGCCGGCAGTCCTGGCTCACCGTGTTGGAATTAGGCTTGTACCATGGTTACTTGTTTTTAAACTTTGCAACAGTGTATCATCTCCACCTTTTCTTTTATTTCAGTGAAAGTAGAGCCTGTCCCTGCAGTTAGCCCAGCCACACTAGGCACTGCTAGCCGGATCATCCAGACGCCACAGGGCACCCCTGTGCAGACGGTGACCATAGTGCAGCAGGCGCCTTTAGGTCAACACCAGCTTCCAATAAAAACTGTAACGCAAAACGGAACTCATGTGGTACCCATGCCTACAGCAGTGCACAGCCAGGTGAACAATGGTAAGCAGCCTCATTTGTCCTCGCTGGCTCTCCGGGATCACATCTGGGAGCAGAGGTTCTTACCTCGTTGAAGGAGTACTGCGTGTTTGCTTCTGTCCTGACTTTGTATTTCTGTCTGTAGAGATGCTCGAGTTTTAAGTTATAGGCAGTGCAACAATGCTCTGGGCGTTAGAGTAGGATGTAAAAACTTTCCCCCGCACCCCCTTTGTCGTTAGGTGTTTGATTCAGTGCTCATGAAGGCTGGAAGAGGTTGTCAGATCCCCTGGAACTAGAGTTACAGGACATTGTCGGCTGCCTTGTGGGTGCTGTGTGTGTATGTGAGGGTCAGAGGACATGTAGCTCTAGGGTCCCATGTAGACAGCAAGTACCTTACGTGCTGAGCCATCTTATGCTGGCCCGTAAAGACAAAATCAGCTGCACAGTAGAGGGAGGCGTGTGCTTAGTGACTTGTACGTAGAGTTAAATCTTGCCTGTCTGATGCTGTAGGACTTAGAACAGCTGCACGTTTTTCAGAACTGGTGTGTTCTTAAAGAGATTGCTCAGTGATAAGAGCACTCGCTATTTTTTAAGAAATGAAAACCATTAGCAACTGAAAAGTGGTGCAACACAAAGATAGACTGACTTGATTTAAATGCTGCGAGTGACGGTAGAGAAACATTATTCCTTCCCCTGTAATTAAAGCACGGTGTTACTATGATAGTAGAAAACTTTGTATATACAGTAAAGATTGCATTTCTTTCTTTTTTATAAGGAGACTGTTTATTTATTATGTATATGATTGTGAGTCTGCATGTACACCTGCAGGCCAGAAGAGGGCACTAGATCTCATTCTAGATGGTTGTGAGGCACCATGTGGCTGCTGGGAATTGAACTCAGGAAAAGCAGACAGTGCTCTTCCCCTCCGAGCCATCTCTCCAGCCGCAGCCCCAGCAGTGCATATCTTCATAAAGACCCATGAGTTGAGTCAGGGTGTGTGCCAAAGCCTTTGCTGCCATTGTGCTGCATGGTGGAATAAGCAGTGCAAAGTGCTCGTGCGTTCAGAACCGAGGCTGCTGCACCTCAGATTCCTTATGTGGGTTTTGCTTGTTTGTTTCGGTTTGTTGGGTGAAGGGTGGTCATTACCTACTCAGAAACCTCCTACTAATGCCAGTTTGTCAGGGGAAACTTCATGTTCAGAATTGTGACCATAAAGGAGGTGTCTGTCAGGAGACGGGGCGAAGAGAAGAGATCCTCAGCCTTTTGTAGATGGCCAGTGTAGCACAGGAAGCTGGAGGTGTGAGTGCTGGATGGAGTGCCACCACCTGGGCCCTGGGTTACGGGTTCTCACTGTGGAGGTGTTTGGCTTGTGGATTCTCACAGACTGGAGACACTGCAGGTGAGGACTCTGCTCTTGGTTCTTACTGCTCCGGAATCTTGTGGAGCCCCATCCATGGAGACTCCAGGGAGGAGCTGCGGCGCAGGCCAAGACTAGTGAAAGCCGCGGCGTGCTCCTCTAACCTGCCTTGTGCAGGACTTTTTTGTTGCTGTTCTTGTTTTTAAAGATTGACTCCTGAAATTTGAGTTCACCTGGCTGTGAGCCACCTGGCTGGCATGGGTGATGTTGGATCTTTTGAAGAGGAGCTGATCGCTCTTTTGAAGAGGAGTTCACTCAGGACTCGGGGGTCTTTGGGGCTGGTGCTTCCTTATAAGAGTGTTTCATGGTGGGGTGTGGTTCTGTGGCTAGATGCTTGCTTGGCATGTTCCAGGGTCTCAGCCTCCTAGGTAATTGCAACTATAGTATATACCACCATGCTTAGCTATAGACACTCCAAGCCGAGTGGGAGACATTTGGCAAAAATAAATGAAGAAAAGAAAAAGATGACCTACCCACACATGCGTGTGTGCCCCTACCCACCCAAATCCAAGGTCTTGTGTTGGAAACCTTGATGTGACTTCCTGGTGCCTGGACATGGAGTCTGCTTAGGAGATGGGTGAGATTCTCAGCCACCTTCTCCTGGGGCTTATGGTCAAGGTCCAGTCCTCACCTCCCTCACATGGATGGTCCTACCCAGTGCCTCAGGGCCCTTTTGAGTTCCTGTTCTCTCCTTCCTTCTTCCACACCCCCTCTCTGTCTGTCTGTCTGTCTGTCTCAGTTGATGTTTTAGTAGTACTGTGAAGTGGGTCCTTGGGATGGTCCATCATAACCTGAGACTGTTCAGTTTCTAGAACTCGTACGGTGGAGAGAACTCTGACACATCCTGACCTCTACACATTGTACCATGGCACATACATGATAGATAATTATAAATTATAATTATAAATTATAAATTATAAATCTAGTTAATATATAAACAGACAGTAAGTAGTAAATGTCTTTAAAGAACAATGCTCACAATATTTTTTGTGCATAGGTGCTTGCCTGCATGTACATCTGTGTGCCCGTTGCCCAGCTGGTACTTAGGGAGGCCAGAGGTGTTGGGGCTCGTGGAGCTGGGATTACAGGTGGTTTGGGGCCACCATGTGGGTGCTGGGAACTGAACTACAGTCTTCTGGAGAGGCTGCCAGAGTTCTTAACCACTGAGCCATCTCACCAACTTTAGAAATTAAGCTTTAGTTAGTTAATTAGTTTTGTGGTAGTGGGGATTAAACCAGGCAAGGTCTGTATCAGCTTCTTTCACATTTTTTGAGACATTTCTTTTGAACTCAAATCTACCTGCCTCTGGTTCCTGAGTGCTGGGATTAAAGATGTGCACCAGCATGGATAAGTGGAGCTGTTTGCTCCAAGACTACCTGCAGGGACCCCTCGCCCCTGCCCTGCCCGCAACGCCCCCTGCCCTGCCCTGCCGGCAGCGCCTCCTGCCCTGAAGAGGAGGCATTGTTTCCATCAGGGTCACCTACCTCCTAGGGGCTGTACCTGTACCTCCTGCTGCTCTCTGTGGCTGGGCTAAGGAGTGCTGGTCTGTCATGGTTCTCAAAGTGATCACTTGTACTTAAACTAAACCACTGTGAGGTCTAAACCACTGTGAGGTCGAGGACTGACTGACTGACTCCCTGTCTTTGTCCCATTGTGTTACTGTTACAGTATCTAACATTCATGATTAGCACAAAGTTACTGGCTCTTAGGGTTGTTGGCCTGTTCAGTGTCTAGGCACCACCTATCACTGAAGGCCTTCCTGCTGCCGCGGCAGGGCGAGGGTGCAATTGTTTTATACTGCGATCATCCCTCAGTGACGCTCATCTACCCTGAGAGCACTCTTCCTGTCAAACTCTGCATCGTGCTCTTGCAGCTGTGTGACCTAAAGCCACAGCAGGATGTTGTATCCTGAGTCCGTCGTCCATGGCACTTGCCAGATTACATGGATTTGAGGGCATCTGTCTTTCTAGTTTTAAACTTCCATGGTCTTCTGTATGTCTGCAAACCTTGACAGGAGGTAGGAGCACAGTGAGGACCAGCACAGCCGCTTTGTGCAGCGCTCCCACTTTCATAGACTTGGGGTGGGGTGGGGCGGCGCTCCTGTCCACGCTCCTGTCCACGCTCCTGTCCACGCTCTTGTCCTCTTTTCCTCACAGCTTGGGGAGTGGCCAGGCCAGGACCTGTGTGGGAGCCATTTTTAGCAGAAGCACACAAACTGCAGCTGAGGAAGAGTATGTCTGGCATAAGCCTTTGGAGTCAAATTTTTTGAGTTCTAAGACAGGCTGGAGATAACCACGTACCCAGGCAGGCCCTCAGCACCGTGTTCTGCATCCTTTAGCCATGATTGTGCAGCTGGCCGAGCTCAGACCAGCCACATCAGGAAGCGCTGGGAAGGATGACTGGTGCTTCTCCATGACATGACCAGCACTGACAGTTGGATATGCCCCTCCCACGCTGCATGTACAATGGTTAGAGAGGTGACGGAGCTTACCTAGCGTGCACGAGACCCTGGGTTCTATCCCCAGACCTTAGAAAAGCAATAAGAACAATCAGGCTGAGCAGGATAAGAGCAGGGTCTTCACTTCCTCTCTGGCTGTGTTCATGCTGTGGTCACGTTTCCTGCTGCTGAGCTGGTGTGAAGCAGCCAGTGTGCTCTTCCTGGGTTGATCAGCCTGACTTAGGAACGCCACCAGCTGTGATAGGGATAGCTTAAGCTTGAAAGAACAATGGCGCCCCGTGCCCCTACCCCCACTGGTACCTGTATTTTGGAGCTATCTAGAGAAGCAACCAGCAGGGCTTACTATAAATGCACTCATAAGACAGCTTGCAGGTTGTGGTGGTATATGCTGGTAGGATATGCCACTGGCTGAGGCAGAGGGATCACACTTGGGAAAAATAAGCCTTAAGGAGTCTACTCATTTAGTGTCAGGCCAGCTAAATCAGACCTTCCAGACAGAAAAGAAGATGGCTGCGGTATTAGGGCTGTGTGGAAACAGGACCCTGCCTTCGCTGAGGGTCTTTCAGTCTTGTTCTTCAGCCAATGTGGTGAGGCCCATCTAGGTTGGCACACAAGGTGCTGTGCTCCGTGTTCGTCTTGTCTACACAGCAGCTTCAGCAGAGACCCTCAGGGTCACGCAGACATGCAAGACGGCCTTGCCTGCTGCCACAGCTGGAAGCTCAGCCTTTGGATAGTCAGGTGGGGTGTGCTGTTGCACCCTGTGGTTCAGAGGAAGGAGGGGGTTACCCCCAAAACACATTTATTGCATGGTGGGCGTGTGTGGCACATGAAGGTCACAGAGCAGCTTGTGGTAGTCAGCTCTCTGCTTCGACCACGTATCTTCTGAGTATGGAACTCGGGTTCTCAGGCATGGTGGTGAGTTCTAAGCTACCTCGCTAGTTGTAAGAGTGCCTTTTTTGTAGACAAATGTTCTATAATGTCTTGAACGGGTGAGAAATGGCTGTCTCTGAAAGCAGAAGGGCACAGCCTTATTTCCTCTTTGGAGGGCACAGCCTTCTGTCCTCCCAGTGACTTGACAGTGCTGATGCCCGAGCAGCCTGTGCTCTCTTAGAAGCTACAAAGGTCACCTGTGCTGATGGGCATACTTGACGTGCTGCAGTGCGCCTCTGCTTAGGAGCCTTCGCCTTTGGCCCTGTAGGCCATCCCTGCGGTTCTGTGCAAAAAGCTCAGTAGGTTTGGAAGGTGGCCTTCTGGTCCAGGGCTTATGCTGCAGCTTGGGGCTCTAATTCACTGTCTCTCTTCAGCAGTGGCGAGTCCTCTCCACATGCTGGCCACCCACGCATCAGCATCCGCGTCCCTGCCCACAAAGCGCCAGAACGGTGACCAGGCAGAGCAGCTAGAGTGCAAACGGATAAAATCAGAAGATGGTGAGAGCATTGTCATCGCCCTGAGTGTGGACGCAGCACCAGCAGCTGTGAGAGACCAGGGGACCCAGAACTAGCTGCCGGGAGACCTTCTCTTCAGACATCAACTTTGTGGTGCCAAAAGGGGACGCTGCCTCTCACTGATGCAGGGAGCACGTCTCAGTGGGTACAGGGCCCTGCGCTTGGATTCACCTCAGCACTGAAGACATGAACCCAGGTGGCCTTAACACTCTAGCTTAAAGACAGATTACACTTGAACAGACCCACAATAACAGCCCTGGCTCTAGAGGTGGGGTCTCCTACAGAGCACTCGCTGGGCTGTCGTCTGTTGGCGCAGCTTTTACTACAAGCAAGAACTCCAGGTCCCAAAGGACTGAGTCTCCTGTGAGGATACAGCCCTGCTGCAAGTGGATCTCACTGGCTTTCCTTTAGGGCACGGAGCCACAGCCACCTGCTGGCCCTCATAGGACCTGCTGGCTGTGGCTGAGAGACAAGACAGTATTTTGTTGTCCACATGTGGAATTAGAGTACTTGGGGACGTCCTTTCTCTACTAAATAATGGGGTCTTTGACATTTCACACCACTCCATTTCTACCCTGAAATTTGAGGTTCATTTGGGGGAAAGA
This sequence comes from Acomys percivali, assembly GCA_907169655.1. NCBI lineage: Eukaryota > Metazoa > Chordata > Mammalia > Rodentia > Muridae > Acomys > Acomys percivali. The sequence continues at coordinate 484,078 of OU015746.1, read as the reverse complement.
GCATCATTTTGTTTGTTCTGTGGTTTGTTCTCTGCCGTGGAATGGTTTGCTCTGGTCTGTCCTGCCTGTGTAGGGTGGCACTCCCCATGTCACCTGCTTGCCCATTTCCGCTTAGAGCAGTTATCTGATGACTCTGACTGTCGAGGGTGGCGGGCTAAGGCTGCATGGACCCTGAGGCACGGGGGCGTCTGGACAGGAGGCCCGGGAGCCGTCTGCCTCCCGGCTGCGCGCACCGGCTCCTGCTTGCGGGTTTGTTGTGTGTTTCTTTATGTCGCCTTTGTTCGTGGCGTGATTCCCCACTCTACAGAGTGTGTGTGCTTAAAGCAACAGAGCCCTTCTCCCTCTGTGGGAAACAGAGCCAGGCTTCTGCCCCGTCGTTTCAGACCAAGGTCATCGATCTCTTCCAGAACCTGGGGAGTCTTAGAGGTCAGCTCTGGCTTCTGACTGGTGATCTGCATGGCATATTCATGGCAAGAGATGTGACCACTTAGCTGGAGGGGCTTGGAAGGAAGACTTTGTGGCCAAGTATCAAGCATTCAGGCCATTTCTGACTCTCAAGGTTTCTCGGGCTTTTCAGAACAAAGTCCTGCCTGCAGTGACCCTGACCTCTGTCATATAGTAAGTGAAATAAGAGGGAAGGGTGCGGACAGGTGGGAGGCCAGCAGCCCGCCCACAGTCAGGGGCACCGCTCACTTTTCCAGAGCGTCCTGGGCTTAGAGCTAAGCAGCAGGCAGAGGGTGTTAGCCTCATTGTGAGTTGTGTTGTTTTTTTTTTTTTTTTCCCCTAATGTCATCATTATAACGTTATTTATTTAAATGTAGTTATTTTGGTATTTAATTTTTTTAAGAGGGGGGGAACCCTGTATTTTCCTGGTAGAATGAAATGGCTCAGAATGGTCTATTTAGGCAATTTAAAACATTATTTACATAAAGACCAAATATGCTAAGTCTGTTCTAAGTGTTGCTTCGCCCACAGTATGGAGCTGTCAGGTGTCACTGCAGATGGTGCGCGTTCCCATTATGGAGCCACTGCACGCAGCTGGATTCATATAACTCAGCCACTTAAACAATAAAGGTGAGACGTCATGTGAGTGAGAACATGTATGTGCCTCCCCCATCGTCTGCAGGTAACCCTGGGATGTGTATTTCCTAAAGGTTTGCAGTTTGCAAAGTACTTTAAAGTACTTTGGGTTGTGCTGTGCCAGGCATGTGGGTCCAGATGGTGGGCCTCAGTTGACGTGGTGTTCTGGCAGGAGGCTACCCTACTGGGGTGAGCTCAGGCATCACCAACTGGACATACTGTGTATCTGGGGAAATCTGTGAGTAGCATGCTTGACCAGGACTTGGGTGGACGTTCCCTGTGTGAATGAAGTCTGCAGACTTGTTACCTCTGAGCTCCAAACAGACCTTATGGGTCTGCAGGAGTTTGTTTTGGGGATCATAGAACATTTTTAAAGATATAAGGAGGATTTTTTTTTTCTTTAAGGCCACCTTTTCAGTCTCAAGTGAGCGAAGTGTCCCTGTGCAGCCACAGGCACGCATTCATCTTTTCTCCTTGATGCTGTACTGGCCTCGCTGCTGCTTTGGCACATAGGAATGTAATGCTGTCAAGGAGAGGGCAGAAGTAAACCATACATTAACAGTACTGAACCCAGACTTTGTTCCCAGTGTTTGGCACTGCTGTAGTTTTATGTTCATCTGAGTTTCTAGAAGCCCCTCCACACACCAAGCTGGGCTCATGTTTTAGCCCTCAAACAATATCTGATGTGGGGACATACGACCTTGCAGCAGCTCCCAGGCCCACGGAGGCGCCTCAGTGCTGAATGCTTAGGGGTCTCCCTTTGACCTTACCAAACTCGTAAGCTCCCTCAGGGACTAGCTGACTTGAGCAGCTTTGGCTTGAGCCACACCGAACACAAAGGGAAACTCACCTGTGCCCTGGGAACAGTGCATTCCGGAATGTGGTGCCATTTTGTATAGATATTCCCCACACTGCAGAATGTGTTCACAGACAGCAGCTGGCCTTCGTAAGCACCCCAACCCACTTCCTTGTCCTCTGCTGGGGGGGGGGTCACAGTAGCCGTAGTAGTTGAGAGGGGCTGGGGAGCATCAGGACTTGGGTTTTCTATGCTGTGTGACACAAGGAGGAAAGTGACAATCGTCAAGTCTGAGCACCTGCAGCTCTAGAGGCAGCAGGGTGCTGATATGTGTGCAAAGATTTGGAATTTTTAAAAAGTACCAAGTTCCTGAAATTCAATAAAATATTTTTTATTAATTTTAATTGAATACAGAGTATCATTGTCTTTTGATGAGCAGATACATTATCTATCTTACTTTTTAGCCTGTGCTGGGGAGACTATACTGGGAGCACAGATGAGCAGCACAGGCTCCAACAAGGCTGAGCGCACAGGGTCTCCATGAGAGCTACCACTGCACAGGCAGCTGTGTGAAAATCAGTGTGCAAGTGTTTTAGGTTGTGGTTGTCTGTGCTACACCTGCTGAGGTGAAACTGACCAGATTCCAGAGAGTAAGCAAATGGCCAAAGAAAGCTTAGCCTAAAGGGGACAGCTACCAACTCCAATATGACCAAAATTTAAATAAAAGCAGATACTATTAGAACAAGCTGTGCTTCCTAAAGTAGAGCAGATATTTGTTGTTGTTGTTTTTGGTTTTGTTTTTTTGGTTTTGGTTTTGGTTTTTCGAGACAGGGTTTCTCTGTGTAGCCCTGGCCGTCGTCCTGGAACTCACTCTAGTCAAACCAGGCTGGCCTCAAACTCACAGTGATCCTCCTGCCTCTGCCTCCTGAGTGCTGGGATTAAAGGCGTGCGCCACCACGCCCGGCTCAGAGCAGATGATTTTTAATACATCAACAAGTTGTAGATCTGAAGAGTTAGCTTTAAATAAGTAGGAGCCAGGCCTGGTGGCACACACCTTTAATCCCGGCAGAGGCAAGCAGATCACTGTGAGTTCAAGGCCAGCCTGGTCTAGAGAGTGAGTCCAGGACAGCCAGGACTACACAGAGAAACCCTGTCCCCCAAAAAGAAGGGGAAAAAAAAATAGGAACTTGGATGTGCTTTGTCCATAGGTACAGACTAAACTCATCATAGACACAGAGAGGGCCAGTGGTCGTAGGTCCGTGTATGGGGAGCACAGCCACTGCAGGCCAGCGGAGGGATGGTGAGCAAAACTGGACAGTTTAAAGGCCTAAGGAACAAGCGTGAGAATGAAAACAGCTAGATAGCCACTGCAGCTGCTATGGAAGTCCTTGGGCTTCTTTGTTTTGTTTTAACTGATTATAATAGGTAAACGCTGAGAATTTTCAACTTTCAGGAATGAAGGGGGCAAACAGTTGTTTGGCAAATTAGTTTTCTCGTGTTTTAAAATGTGATCTGTGTAAATCTCCTCTATTAAAACCAAAACTTGCAATTTGGTTTTCAGAATTGTCTTAGAACATTTATGTTGATAATGTTATGAAGGGACCAGAGCTTCGAAGTAGTAAAACTCATATGGAAAGTTAGCTTTGTGTTCTGTGCTACACAATTATTAGGAACACCTAGTTAAGACAAGCTAAAAATCCACAGGTGAATTTTGATTTTGATTTTCCCTGTGAGCAACTCAGATAAATGCAGAGAAGGAAAAAATAGGGAGGGAAACAGACAACATATATCCTGGAAACAGAAATAGCAGTTAAAGATGCCACACGGCTGGTACAAAGCATATTGGTAGAATGCTCTCCTGGTACATGCAAACAGTAACAAAGCGTGGTCAGCACAGGCCTAAGCGGGTGGCTCAGTGGGTAAAGGTACTTGGTGCCGAAGCTGAGGACCCGAGTTCAGTCCCCAGGACGAACACTGAAAAACGCTAACACCTGCTGCCTAGTGTGGCCCCAGCACTGCCAGCACACACAAGGGAATGTCAAAGTTTCCACACTCACTTCTTACTAGTTAATATGTTGTTCCCTCCCATCTACTTTTGCTTTTGTTAAATCCTGTATCCATGTTGTGATTGATAATTGTGTTGAAAAATTAATGGTACAAGTCACAGAATTTACTAATTAGAAATCCACAACAGGAGGGTGTGACAAAAAGCATTAAGTTATTAAAAACCAGTATAATACCCTCATTATATATATTATATTTATTTATTTATTTAAGGTTTTTCGAGACAGGGTTTCTGTGTAACCGTCCTGGCTGTCCTGGACTCACTTTGTAGACCAGGCTGGCCTCGAACTCACAGAGACCCACCTGCCCCTGCCTCCCACGTGCTAGGATTAAAGTGTGCACCACCACCTCCCGGCTTCCTCAAATATTTTTAAACATACTAAATCCAGCAATATCAAAGACACCATGATCAGGTAGGATTCTCAGCCCAGCAGAGTTGGTAGAAGGTTGTTGATTCACACGGACATTGTGAGCGTAGCTCCATGGTAGAACTATTGGTTAGCATTCCTGAGATTTATGGCATCCGGAATGTCCAAGTAACAGCCAGATATGATGGCTAACACTATTGAGGAGGTAGAGGCAAGTGGATTTTAGTGAGCTGCGGTCAGCCTGGTCATACAGTAAGGTTTAGGCCTGGCAAGGTTACATAGTGAGATCCTGTGTCAAACAACGAAAAACCAGTGTGATCCACTATCAAAAGAGGCAGGAAGTGGTGTCATTGGCCTCTCACCCCGGCATTCCAGGAGGACCAGGGTAATGGAATGGCTCAGCAGTGAAGAGCGTTGGTGTTCTTACAAAGGACCCAAGCTGGACGCCCAGCCCTCGAGGAGACTCACAACCGTGTTGACTCCAGCTTCGTGGAGTCCAGTGTCCTCTTGTGGCTTCGTGCACAGGGCGCTCGCTGCGCAACATCCACCCCCACCTCATGCACATAATTTTGCCTGTGTAGACCTGGCTGTCCTGGAGCGCTATTTAGACCAGGCTAGACTTGAACTTACATAAATCTGTCTGCCTCCAGAGTGCTAAGATCAAAGGTATTCATGCATGCATATAATTTAAAATTAAATCAGAAAAGAGGGGGGCTGGAGAGATGGCTCAGTGGTTAAGAGCACTGACTGCTCTTTCAAAGGACCCGGGTTCAATTCCCAGCACCCACATAGCAGCTCACAACTGTCTGTAACTCCAAGATCTGACACTTTCACACTAATGCACATAGATTAAAATTAAATAAAATATTTTTTAAAAAAAATCAGAAAAGAGGGTTAGAGACAGCTTAGTTAAGAGCAATTGTCACTCTTCAGAGGACCCAGGTGGACTGATTTGAGTTCTGTATGTTCCACTCTAGTTAATAACTACATACAGCCAGGCAGTGGTGGGCGGATCTGAGTTTGAAGCTAGCCTGATCTACAGAGCGAGTTCCAGGACAGCAAGAGCTTCATAGAGAAACCTTATCTTGATTGCCCCCCCCCAAAAGATAACATACATTTTTCTTTTCTTTTAATCCTAAGTACTTTCTGACCCATCTTAAAGAGAAAAACTCTGGCAGAATATCACGTCCAAAATGTGCTCCAAAAGCCTCACACAGGCAACTGCAAAGACCGTGACTTAGTCTGTTACCCACGACTGTGCCCAGAGGCATGGTTTGCCTGCGGAAGCAGGACATTAAACAAGAACCTTTGGTCCTACAGTGATGCTGACCAACAGGGCAGCAGCCATCACCCAAGTCGACCCAGGGCCACTGTCACTCAACCGGGTGAGGCTGTGGCTTCTGAGGCGAACTTGGCAGCTGTAGGAAAAAGGTGGCATTTGGCTTGCTAAGAGGTCCAGGCAAGGCAGCAAACAAGGTGCAGCTTTACATATCCATGTCCTGGGTCTGGGCCTCGAGTGCTAAGCCACACCCAGGGAAAATGGCCAGCCAGGAGCTTCGGGAACCCCTAGAAGGCACTCGCTCTTTGTCCCTTTCTGGGTCAAGACCCACAAAGCAGTGGATGTTTGAAAGCGCTGCTGATCTCTGCAAACCTGCGGCACCCCTGGCAGTCCATTTTAATTGTTTTTACCCAGAGAGAAGTACAGATCTGGGGAGCCGGCAGCACTAGGCGTCCCCACCTAACCCCCACCCTGCCATCCACAAAAGGAGCAGGAGCCTGAAGACCCCTTGCATGGTCCATCAAAGTTGTCACCCACTTCAGGTGCTGAGGGATGGGAAGCTGACTAGGGCGGCCACAGCCTCAGCCTGGGGACCACAGATGGCGATGGCGGGACCCTAACCCTCCCCACACGGCATGCCAATGCCATGGCTCTGGAGCAGAGCACTGCCTCATGTCCCGGTGTGCCATCTGCTGCCACCTGCTTGCCTGCCCAGTATGAATCACTAGCTGGATAGACCCAGCCTTCTGCCTGGGTTCTCTTAGAGACTGCCCTTGGGGACACTGCAAACTAGAAATGACACTGAAGGACCATCACACTGCCCATTTCGCAAAACTGCAAAACATTAAACAAACCAGCTTAACACCAGCCAAAGTGATGGTGCCTCACAGCATCTTCTCAAGAGGCAGCATGCTGACACCTCTGAATGCAGGGAGCACGAAGCTGGTTTATAGCATGGGGCAGTGGCACCAAAATTCATGAGCTGTTCGTCTGCACCCGCTATCTATCTGGACCTAAACCATACAAACATCCCCAGTTTCCCTCGGCAGTGGCTGTGCTGGCAAGGCGCCCACACAATAGCACCCTACTCCGTTTACAACTACAGGCCTGTCTTGCGGCAGGTGTGGGACCCCAATCCCATTACACACTCAGGATGAGGACATTCGGTTTCATTACACGTGGCTCGGCTCTTTACAGATGGAGTACAACAAATTAGTCACTTTTATTTCAAAGAAAACAGTATAAACAAGTGTGCAAAATTAAGTTCCATGATTAAATACACATAAAGTAACATGCATACTTGACATCAAATCCACAGTTAGCCGATACAGGAGCATGAAGGGATTGGCAGAACTGAGAACCTGCTGCTGTGCACAAATTAAATGTTTGCAAAACCTGCAATCAAAACCGCAAAACTGAGCTGCTTAGAAGATATATAAAAAAAAACAAAAAACGAAAAACAAAAAAACTAAACATATACCTCAAGTGGTACAGAAACACAGACCCCACAGTCTGTGCCAGTACCAGGATGTGCCTGCCATCCCCAATGTTAGTGTGTGTTCCTATGGGTGTTGGGAAAGAAGAGACAGGGTAGACCCACAAGCCAAGGCAGTTCGCTCCCAACTGCCAGCTAGAGGCACATGGACACTGCACTGTGAAGGCCCCAAAGTAACACTTTCTTCTGGGACTAATTTTTATCGTCTATGTGGTGTTCTGTTCCCTACAGGTAATGGGAAGTTCTGTTTTAACCCCTTGCAGCCTGAGGACTGCCCCTCAAGTAGGTGCTGCAAGCATTCTGCTCTGTGGCAGGTCTGGGATGTCAATCATTGTAATGGCCCAACAAGATGAGAGCATGCTCTGGACAGTGCTCCTCGCGTGCGGCAGAGGGCGCTTGACCAGACAAGCTGCTGGATTACCCTATTGAAATCCTCTAGGGTGTGAGCCATGGCACACTCACTCCTACAAGCTTCCGATGATTCCTGCTTGGACAGTCCCCAGGGATTGCAGGGAGCCTACTGGCATGAAGGTGGTACCACTAATGCTAACATCACAGTTGAATTAAAGGGTAGTGGCCAGCAGTGGCACAAGATGCCCAGAGCCACGGTGTCCGCAGAGCCAATACGATGATCCCTTTTACTATGCGAATGAGAAGCCTTGTTCAGGAAGGCAGACAACCACGTATGGCTTCGAGACCAAGGTCCTCAAGGGAGTCCTTGAGCCCTCCCCAGAGGCCTGGGGCACTGGCACCAGCCCCAGGAATCCACAGGGCGCTGGGTGGTGGCATCAGCTGCACTCACAGGCACAGTCACAGCTTGTCATCGGTCATCTCCAGGAACTGTGCACACACATCCCGGACACACTCGCCCTTGGGACTGAACAGGAACTTGTAGTAGCTGCCATCCGCACAGATAGCTGGGAGAAAAGACCACATCGATCCATGACTGTCCCCGCCCACAATAACCCAACGCCTCAACAACCCTGAGCACACTAGCCAGGAGCTGTCGCCTGCAAGGGCACATGCTCATCTGTGAGGCTAGCGTAGGGACATAGCCCTGGGTCATCTTTACAATGCCCAGATCTGCTCTCAAAGCATCCCTGGGAACCAGGAAGGCAGGTACTAATAGCACCCTAAACACTTGGGGGCTTTGAGCAGGACCCACCCCTGCCACAGAAGGAAGAAGGGGGCTTTAGGAGTATGTGCGGCCTGGACCACATGCTGAGGCCTCCCACAGAATGGACCACTTACCAATGACTGCGTTGGGCTCTGTTCCAAAGGCACAGATGCATGGAGAGCCTGAAGGAACCTGAAACTTGGAAAAACTCCACTTGGAGCTGAAGTATTTTGGGAGGAAACTGGCTGATGCCAAACTACAAGGACAAGAGGAAAAGAGAGAATTTACATTTACACAGTTACATTAGAGGGGTCACTCTGGCCTAACTCCAGACTGCTGCTGAAAACTCAAGTCTTTTACAGAGCTGGAGAGATGGCCAAGAGGTTAAGAGCACTGCCTGTCTTTCCAAAGGTCCTGAGTTCAATTCCCAGCAACCATATGGTGGCTCACAGCCATCTATAATGGGATCTGGTGCCCTCTTCTGGCGTGCAGGCCCACATGTGGGTAGAATACCGTACAAATAATAAATAAAAGAGTAAAATAAATGTTTTTTTTTTTAAGTCTTTTACAGTTTAGGACTGTTATTTCTTTTTTGTTTTTGTTTTATGAGACAGGGCTTCTCTGTGTAGCCTTGGCTGTCCTAGACTCGTTTTGTAGACCAGGTTGGTCTCGAACTCACATCAATCCACCTGCCTCCGCCTCCCGAGAGCTGGGATTAAAGGTGTGCACCACCACACCCGGCTGGGACTGTTATTTCTAATTGACTGATTATATTTTGTGCGTATGGGTGTTGTGCCTGCACATATGTCTCTGCCCAGAGAGGCCAAAAGAGGGCATCAGAGCCCCTGGACACTGGAGTTACAGACAGCTGAGCCCTGTGGGGACTGGGAATTAAGCAGGGCCCCTTGAAAGAGCAGCCAGTGCTCTTAAGTGATGGGCCATCTCTCTAGCCCTGGGCTGAGAGATCCTATTTCTTACACACAAATTCATGGCTTTATAAATAAGAGAGCAAGGCTCTCAGTACAGTGAGGGGCACAGGACTATAAGAGCCTGGCAGCATTCAGAATCCAACCTGCCTTGGGTAAGTGGGTCAACTTACATTCAGCTCCAAACTCTATATACACCAAATTAATGAGATGTGAAGAGCTCAGCCCCAACTTACACTAGCATTTACCCTTCTAAGAGAGAGGCAACCAGCTAACACTGCAACAGGTGGGCGCTCCCTCCCACAGCACCGCAGGTAAAACCCACCTAGACTGTTTATTCCTTTTTGGATCCTCAGCTGCAAAAATGTGCACAGTGCCGTGATCGCTGGACACACAGATGAGAGATGCGTCCTGATTGAAGTTGATGCTGTGGAGAGACCAGACAGGCTTGTGTCTGCGCAGAAACAGAGGACCCCAGATCCAGCTCTCTCGCCCTCAACACACAGCGCACCAGCCCACACCCCAGGTGTGCACTGAGGTATCAAAAGCCGTGGTGACAAGAAGCATCCACTGCGGAGCCAGGGCCAAAGCCAACAGTCCAGGAACAGTGTGTTCACCAGTGCCCACAGCCACAACCGCTGATGCCTGTGCACTGTAAAAGGTGTGGGGTTTCCTGAGATGAGCCCCACGCCACTCTCAGGAGGTTCGGTGAGAAAGGCACACAATGACCCGAGGAAGTGGCTATCTTGTTGCAGCAGGCAATGGCCACATGCATTCTGAACTAACAGCAGGCATGCAGGAGTGTGCAGAACCCAAGGGCCAGAGCACACAGGTTAGTCTCCCAAATTTGGCTCAATGATGGCCAGGGTGGTGCGAGGCTCTTGCTGTAGCCATGGTATGAAATCCTGCCAGGGTGGGCTTTGGCACCACAGACACCGTGGGACCTCTCGAAACCAACTGGCTACAATAATTATAAAGAAACCAGCAGGGTCTCTATCATAATTTATCACAGGGAAGTCAGGTGGAATAGACGGACAGAAGCTGGCGAACACCCACACGAACAAGGTGCATGAAGGCCTGCAACGCTCCATCTTTAATAACCTAACAGCTCAGCCACACCCTCGCGCCTGTGCCACCGCCCCGGGTCACTTCTCCCAGGGTGACGTCCTTACCAATAGATATTAGCTGCTTGAGACCCTCTTCTTAGCTCCTGGATCAAATGCCCTGATGAAGTATCAAATATTCTTATAAGGGTCCCCTTTGAAAAACAGTGAAGTGTTTTATTATCAACAATTTATAACTCTTCATTAGTCTGAAACCATTTATATTAAGACCCATTGGCCCCAACAGCCCCCAACTTTCTTTCTTTCTTTTTTGAGACAAGGTTTCTCTGTGTAGCCTCCGTTATCATGGACTCTCTTTGTAGACCAGGCTGGCCTGGAACTCACACTGTCCGCCTGCCTCTGCCTCCCGAGTGCTGGGACTAAAGGTGTGCGCCAGCACGCAGGGCTCCATTCTTAACTTACCCCTGGTCAGAAGACATCTCTTTGTGGGGTGGCCCTGACTGACCCCTGCCTGCTCCAGTTCTTCACTCAAAGACCTGTCACTTGCTAGAGCAATGTAATCTCAGACAGGAATCAGGAGGAGGGGCATGTACCCCCCACCTCAGGAAATTAGGTAGCACAAAAGCAAAGGCAGACTACCCATGTCAACTGCATTAACCTCCTGAAAGAACTGCGTTCAAAAGACTCAAAACTTAAAATACAAAACAAAAAAAACAAGTTTCCTTAAAAGTGACTACTCCTTAGTCAATTCTGATACTGAGACAAGAATCAGTGGTCAGTGTTTGTGGAAATGACCTGGCAACCTGTATTATAATAAGCCATCTCCCAGCACCACTCCTGGCAAGGCAGCAGGAGCCCTGTGCAGAACCAGAAGGGAAACTGCCTTGCTCTCGAGCTGAGTAAACAACCCCTGACCCTGAACTGCACCTGATCCACCTGCTGCTCAGCCCTAACAATGCCAAGGCTGTTAGAACCAAGTCTAACAAGATGAAGCCCGAGGAAATTCTGGGCCAGAAAACATTAATTACTGCAGAAACCAGTGACAAAGCATTATTCATTTAAAATTAACTTGTTTAAAGGGGGGGGAGGGGCACATGGCAGAGCATACTGTTAATCCCAATGCTGGTAAAGCAGAGGCAGGCAGACTTCTGGGTCTGAGGCCAGCCTGGCTTATACAGTGAGCCCTTGTCTCAAACAAAAGTGAAAACCAAACCCCACTGCAGAAAAACAGGAACACTCTTGTAGTTATTAGTTTGTTTAACCTTTTTTTTTTTTGATACAGAGTCTCACACTATAGCCAAAGCTGGCCCTGAAGCAATGTTCCTGCTTCAACTTTTCCTGCATCAGCTTGCAAGTGCTAGCCTGCCTGTCCTTACTAGACTTGTAATATAAATATTAGATTAACCCTGCGGCAGAAAGAATATACAGGGGCTTGTAATTGACAAAATGAAAACCTCTGACATTGAGTAGAAATGTCTTGTAACAGACAGGTACGAAAGGAGGGCTGGGGTGTGCACGTATTGAATATTTATATCCATGATAAGGTTGGGGCAAGCATGATGGCACAGAAGACATCACGGTCACGGCTCGCCATGGTTATACTTAGTGAGACTTCCAAAAGGAAATGAAGCAAAACAAAACATCCCCGCAATTACTGAGTCAAATCATCCTAAACTGGCACTGGGGTTCAGCTCAGTGGTGGAGGGCCTGCCCAGTACCGTAAGGCCTGAGCCCTGGCTGTCCTGGAACTCACTCTGCAGACCAGGCTGGCCTCACACTCACAGCGATCCACCTGCCTTTGCATCCTGAGTGTTGGGATTAAAGGCGTGTGCCACCATGCCTGGCTTTTTTTCCAAAACCCCATTTTTAAAGGGCCAGAAATGACACACATCTGTAATCCCAACACTAGGGATGCAGAGACAGAGGGATCACTGGTCGGTCAGCATAGCCTACTTGGTAAGTTGCAGGCCACCTGAAAACACAAGGTTACCTGAAGACCATCCAAAGCTGATCTGTGGCCTGTGTGAGTGCACATGCACAGCATCCCCTGCACATGCCTAGATACAGCGTGAAGCTGAAAATGGATAATCTAAGGGGAAAAGGAGATGAAAAAACCTGCCCAATCAGCCACCTTACCTACACCAGCTATTTTGTTTTTAAGACGGGAGATTGTCAGACTTGTCAAGACTTGATTCTCTAATCCCACCTCCTAAGTACTGGATTTACAGGTATGCATCATTATGTACCAATTTTTTTGTTTTGAGACAGGGTCTCACTAATGTAGCTCTAGCTGGGTAGCCTAGAACTCACTAGTGGATGAGGCTAGCCTCAAACTCATTCACCAGGTGCTGAAATTAAAGTGTGTCCACCATACCAGCCCCCCCGCCATTTTTAAAAGATAACAACTCACTGTGTAGGGCAGGCCAGCCTACAGCCCATCTTACTGCCTCAGCCTTTTAACCGAGTGATGGGAAATAATGGTGCTTGTAAACTTGCACACTCGGCATTTTTCTTCTCCGTCCTGTGCTGCTTTTGCTTGTTTTTGAGACAGGGTCTCACTATGTGACCCGGACTGGCCTGAAGCTCGCTGTACATAGACCAGGCTGACCTCTTTGCCTCATCTGCCTCTGCCTCCCAGGGCTAATACAGTTCTGGAGACCATGACTTGTGTGTTAGGCAAACATTCTATCCACTGAGCCACATACATCTCCAGCTTGAAAAGGCCTATTTCCAAATTTACATAAAACTGCACTTGTCAGCCGGGTAGCACACAACTGTAATCTCAGCACTCAAGAGGTTGAGGCAGAAGAATCACAAATTCCGGGCCAGTGTGGGCCACCTGTGTCTCTGAACTTCTCTCTGAACAGCAATGTTGGCAGATGTCTGGGCCTACCAGTAACCGGAACAAAAGAAACAGGCCTTGCTTCCTCTCTACTACTGGTCCACATACACACTGACCGCTGCTCCCTGTCAGTAACAGCTCAGTCAGCAACTAGACAGGGCAGAGCCCGCTGGCTTGTGGGCTTCACTCCAACTAATAATTTCACACAAAGCGATACTGGTTTTGTTCTAGTTTTTCCTAGATACGGTTTCTCTGTGTGTACCCCTGGCTGAACTGGATCTCGCTTTGTAGACCAGGCTAGCCTGGAGATCCGCCTGCCTCTGCCTCCCCAAGTGCTGGGATTACAGGTATGCACCACCATGCCCTGCTCAAAGTGATACTGGGTTTATTGTCCTAAGTGGAAATCATAGTAAAAATATACCAAATTTTCAGAGGCCTGTGTAGGTGGTCAGTGGTAGCACAAACCTGGCATCCAGAGTTCAATGCCTGAAACCGCCACAAATGTACCAACTTCACAAAGTAATCCCTATACCCATCGCCCCCTTAGTCTAAAAATAGGTATAAAATTTCAGTTTTCACTTCAGAGAAAATAAAGGGTAACATGGTTGTGTGTTCAGATAAGCAATGTTCCCCCACAGGCCCGGATGTGCACACCTGGCTCACAGCTGCAGTCAGAACCCGGCGTGAGGAGGCGCAGCACTGTGGGTGCTTTGAACCTCACTGGCTGGCCTCAAGTACAGTGTGCGCTGTCTCAGGGTCTCCCCGGCTGGCCTCAAGTACAGTGTGGGCTGTCTCAGGGTCTCCCTGGCTG
>OU015746.1:442873-460245 GCA_907169655.1 Acomys percivali | reverse complement strand
GAGGCTCGCTAGGCCCTCAGCTCCAAGTCCCAGAGGCTCGCTAGGCCTCAGCTCCAAGTCCTCCTACCCTTTCCTCCCTGTCAGCTTCTTGCTCCGCCTCTTCATCTAGAGTTAATTTACTAAATCCTGTGTACAGAAAGCTGAGGGTATGTGGCCAAAGCACACCATGATCACCTGCTTTCAACAAAAAGGTGTGTGTTAGGGTGAAACCACAAGAAACGGATTTACAGTTCGCAATTTCAGGGATCACAGTGGGATCAAATATCCTGAAACACCTTCCTATCCTTGATTTTTCTTAATTAGAAACTACTAGAGCAGGGCATGGTTGCAGGCGACATTAATCCTTGCACTCAGGGAGGCAGAGACAGTCTGATCTTTGTGAGTTCAAGGCCAGCCTGGTCTACGAGGTGAGCCCAGGACAGCCCTAGAAAAAAAGAAAGAGCGAGCTCCAAGTAGTCTCTTCATACAAGTGTCTTTTCCCCAAGTTTTTCTTTAGTTGAAATCCTTTAAGTAAGTTGTTATATCAACCAGTTGATTTATATAAAACAAACACACGCTTCCAAACTGGTTCTACAAACTGAAACTTTTACCAGATTACAAAACACTACATAAGCTATGAACCACCTTTGCATCATTCTGAACCAAGCAGTCAGCCCATGGCCTTTGTCCCCAAACTTCCAATTTCTCTAGTGCTTTCCTTGAAACACTGGTGATCTTAAAACATAAAGACAATAGGGCCCAAGGCGGGGCGAGGTGCACTGGGCATTATGGCCTGCATACAGTCTGATGAGAGGTAGGTGGATAGGGTAATTTATGCCTCTCCTCCATGTATGTCCAACCTCTAGCATCTAAAGATTAGGGACCTGACGACACAGAATTAGCAACCCTAAGAGAGAACGTGAAAACGGCAGCATGGCTCTGACTGCTTTTTCTGGGCAAATGGAATGTATTACGTTCCATTCAACTTGTAATGCAAGAGAAAACTATGCTTCCTTTTTGTTTTCATTCATTCATTCATTTTTTGGATTTTCAAAACAAGGCTTCCATGTAATGGCCTTGGCTGACCTGGAACTTACTTTGTGGACCAGGCTGGCTAGAGATCCGCCTGCCTTTAACCCTAACCCTGAGTGCTGGGAGTAAAGGTGTGTGCTACCAACCCTGGCAGGAGCTGTGCTTCTACAGAACCCACAGCTAATGGATACAGCACTTCACGCACACGTGTCACTCTCAGGTGTCTGTCTTTACAGTGCTCAGTGAGTGTGACCATACAGCAGTACCCTGCAGCCAGGACACCATCTGCTGATAAACTCCAGGCAGCCCTCCCCTGAGCTTCACCTTCCTGAGTTAGTCATGCTGCTCAGGTGGCTGAGCTGAGTGTAAGCGGAAGATACAGCCTGGGAGTAACACGGGAATGGTGCCCCGACCTGGGGGAGAAGAAAACTTCATGTAGGGCGGGTCATCTGGCAGCCCATCTCACAAGCTCCTTGCCATGGCCCACACAGAGGACAGGACGGTACCAGGACACGGAATGCTACATTTCTGTTTAGGAGAGTGAGCCAGGAAAGTAAGGCAGCTCCAAGGCCATCAACAGCAGAGGAGCCCCAAGGGCGGCAGAGTCGAGAGCACTGGCTGTTCTTCCAGAGGACCCGTACTTGATCCCAGCACCACACGGTGTCTCACAACCACCTGTAACTCCAGCTCCAGGGCTCCAACACCCTCTTCTGGCCTTGGCACACACGGTACACACACAGGTAGGCAAGCATTCAGACACACACACACACACACACACACACACACACACACACTAAACAGGGCTTTAAAAAAAGACTTCAAAGATGGAAAAAACTTTGTACATACAAATTTCTTAAAATGTGGTGTCCTGGCTGATAGTAGTGGCGCACACCTTTAATCCCACCACTCTGGAGGGAGAGTAAATCTTCCAACTCTATACAGTCTCAAAAAACCAAAAAACCAAAATAACAAAAAAAAAAAAAGGGGGGGGGATGCAGCTTGGCCACGCTTGTCTAATAATACAGGACCTCCGGTAAAGACAGACAGCTCGGCCCCAATTCTCGAAGGGCCAAGCTCTGCTTACTTCTCAATTAAGCCCGTCTCTAGACTGGGTGCTAACAGGGGACCCAGCAGGTGACCATCATCCCTCACCTTGTTTCTCTTTTTCTTTGAGTGGATCGGTGTTATAGACTCGGAAGCCGTTTTCCATTCCACATGCAAAACACCCTAAAGCAAGAAATATAAAAAAGACATGTTAATCCCCACTGCTGCTTGAACACTGGGCATACTACCTTTCACTAATAAATAAAAGTAAAATTATAGGCACATATACTTTAGTTTTTAAAACAAATGTATTTACTTATCTATGTATTTGGTTTTTTGGAGAGAGGGTTTCTCTGTGTATAGGCCTGGCTGTCCTGGAGTCCCTCTGTAGACCAGGCTGGTCTCAAACTCAAAGAGATTCTCCTGTCTCTGCCTCTCCAGTGCTGAGATCAAAGGCCTGGCTTAAGTGTATTTTTATTTATATGTGTCTGTGCGCCTGTTTGCATGTGTATCATGTGTATGCAGCGCCTGGAGAAGCTGGAAGTGAGTATCAGATCCCCTGGAGGGTTGCACACCACCTGACATAAGGTGGAACTGGTAACCAAACCCCCATCCTCTAAAAAGAACAGCAGGCGCTCTGAACAACTCACCGTATCCCTGCGGGTACCTAATCGTGATTTCTGTGCCTAGAGGGGTCCGCAGCAGAGTGCTGGGTCCGCAGCAGAGTGCTTGCTACGCAGGCGTGAGAGACTGAGTCCAGGTCCCCAGCTCCTGCATAAATGCCAGTCCATGCCCACGTACCTATAACCCTATCACTGAGGGCAGTAGCAGGCGGATCCCAAGAACTCAGAGGCTCACTAGCCTGCTAGCTTAACTGAAAGGGCAAGTGTCAGGCTCAGTGAGATCCAAGTGAGAATGACAAGGGAAGACAGCCAATGGCTGCCTCTAGCCTCCACACGAGCATGCTTGATGTGCACACGCACATAGCCACTATCAGACACAAGTATGTTCCCTCACAAACACACACAGGTGATTTCCAAATCCAGTTGTGTAACAAGTGTTTAAAATACTAGGAGTATCCAGTCAGTGATCCAGAAGGTCTCGCTGGGAGTTCAAGGACAGCCAGGGCTACAGAGAAACTCTGTCTCAAAAATAAAAACAAAACAAAAAAAAACAAGAGTAAATCTAAAACAAAACCAAATTTTAAATGACTCAAGTGCTTGCTGTGAATTCATATTGTAAGGCTTAACTGTAGCCAAAATTTTTGTTATCAAAGTCTACCTCTTTTTAGCTGGGTGTGGTGGCTCACACCTATAATCCCAGCACTCTGGGAGGTAGACAGGAGGCCAGCCTGGCACATATTGAATCCAGGACAGCCAGGGCTACAAAGAGAAACTCTTGTCTTGGGTGGGTGGGGGTCCATTTCTTTTTGAGACAAGGTCTCACATAGTCCAAGAAGACTTCGGAACTCCTAATCCTCTTGCCTCGGTTTCCCCAGTGCTGAGATTACAGGACTGTACCACCATTTGCGGTTAAGGGAAACACTAGGGCTCAAACTATGAAGTCACAAAAAGCTCAGCTCCCACTCCATCCCTGTGAAGGTCTGAGTAAGAAGAGCCCCCATCAGCTTATACTTTTGTTTTGTTTTCGAGACAGGGTTTCTCTGTGTAGCCCTGGCTGCCCTGGACTCACTTTGTAGACTAGGCTGGCCTTGAACTCACATCGATCCGCCTGTCTCTGCCTCCGTGCCACCACCACCACCACCACCACCACCGAGCAGCTCATACTTTTGAACACCTGGCGCCTGGATGGTAAACTACTTTGTAAGGATTTGGAGATAAGGCCTTGTTAGACAAGGTGCACCCTGGGGCATGCACTGAGGGTCATTCCAAAAGCTCACACCATTCCCCGTCTTTGTCTCCCTGTTTGTGGACAAGATGTAAGCTCTCAGCTCGGCTCCAGCGTCACGCCTGCTGCCCTGATGGTCATGGACTCTAGGTCTGAAACTGTAACTCCCAACAAACTCTTGTGTAAGTTGACTTGGTCATGGTGTCTCATCATAGCACTAAAACGGTAATTAAGGCAATATGCCAGCTCAAAAGCTATTTCCTTTCTTTCTTCCTCCTTTCTTTCCTTCCTTTGTTCTTTCTCTTTGGTATTTGGAGACAGGCTTTCTCTGTGTAGCACTGGCTGTCTTGGAACTCACTCTGTAAACCAGCCTGGCTTCAAATTCACAGCTTTTCGCCTATTTCTGCCTCCCAAATGCTGGGATCAAAAGTGTGTGCCATCATACCCAGCTTAAAAGCTAATTTCTTCAGGAACTGTGTATAAATTCTGTGAAAGGTTTAATTACCAAAATTTATTTTAAAAAATTACTGATCTCTTGCTCTTGAAAATTCAGAATGTTCAATCAGATGATGCCCACTATCCATCTCTCCCCTACAGTCCCCACAACGGGACCAAGCCTAACACGTCAGTCACCACCAGGCCAGTAATCCCACGGTGGCTCAAGGCCGCCATACTTGACTCTAACTGCTCTCTTCCAAGAGCTGTCTGCGCCTTCAAATGACAATAATAATTTTGTCTGTCTCAGATCTAAAGGAAAGCTTTCTACACCCGTCGCAGGACCGTCTGGCCCTCGTCTTCCCTTGGTTTACCCTTAGACACAGTACAGCCCTCCTACGGGTACTGATTATATTGAATGCACCCATCGATCTCACGTGCCTAGCACCTGTAAACACACACAGATGAAAGGCACACTAGTACTATCTGCTTGGAAGTATTTATTGTTTGTATCCCAGCACCTCAAAATAAGTTATTTAAAACACCTAGGGGGATGGATGGTGTGGTGCTGCAGAAGCAGGAAGATCAGTGGAGTTTGAGGCCAGCCGGTCTGCACACTGAGACCCCCAGTTCAAAAATCCAAACAGTACAATCAGCCTGTGATGCCGCCTACTCCAGAGGCTGCCGACAAGATCCCTTGAGCACAGCTCAGGCAAGCCTGAGCAAGAGAGCAAGCAAGGTGCTGTCCCAACAACAAAATTCATTTGCTTAAGTTCCTTCAAAATCGTATATATGAAAGCTACAATGTTAAACCTCTTAGAAGCCCGAAATGCCAGTCTTTACCCATTTTTTTTTCTTCATTTGGAGGGAGATTCAGAAAAGGGAAGTTAGCTGGGTGTGGTGGCAACACACTCCTTTAAACCCAGCACTCTTGGAGGCAGAGGCAGGCGGATCTGAGCTCAAGGCCAGCCTGGTCTGCAGAGTTCCAGGAGAGCCAATGCCACAACAGAAAAACCGCCTCCAAGAAAACAAACGAACAAAAACAGAAAACAGAAGGGGCAATTTGACATCTGGAGCAAGGGGAATACAATCCCCACCGAGAGGAGTCCCCGCCCACACCCCCGGAGCACTGTGTGCCAGGGCAAGAACCCGGAGACCCCAATCTCAAAAGGCAGTTTCCGAAAAGGCAGATCCCCACGAGTACTTCCATCCCACTGAGCAGAAGAAAACACTAGAGGAGAGGGCAAGGCGTGGACCCGCTCCAGGGGGAAGGACCTACACTTCACACGGGCCATGACAAACTTCCACTCCGTGACAAGCAGGACGTGCTAGGGCACCGATGGCAACGTGAACGCCCGGTGGGAAGCCGCCCGCGGGTTCCAGGCAGCCGGGCGGGGCGGGACGGGACGGGAGGGGGGGGGGGGGGGGGGGGGGGGGGGGTCCCCTGAAAGAGCCGCCGGAGCGAGTGTGAGCGCTCAGGCCTGGCGGAGGTCTCCCGTTAGCGTCCAGGGCTCCCGGAAGGGCCGGGCCCGGGGTCTCACCGTGGTCCTGGTTGAAGCCGGCATACAGCAGCCCGTTGCCGTGGGGGTTACACGGCAGGAGGTTCATGACGGCGTCGTAGACCCAGCGGCTCCTCAGCACCGCATACCGATCAAACCTAGACGATCTACCCCGTCGCGCGGCGCTAGGGCCGCCGAGGCCGGAAGCGAGGGTCCTGGCGCTTACGTCGTGCGCGTGACGTCAGCGCGGGGCGGGCCCCCCCTTTGGCGCGCGCGTGCGCCTGCGCGCAGCCAGCGAGCAGCCCGAGAGCGCCCAGCGCCTGGGACGTCGGACACTCTCCACGAGGAGACGCTGCAGGGGAAGAAGGTAAGTTCCCAGTCACTCGCGAGCAGGGCAGGGCTGATAGGACCGAGGACTTGCTAGAGAAGAGACCCCGCCCGACACGCCCGCCCACCACACACAACACCCCGCAGTCCTCGCCGCGCGGGGCGGAGCATGCATTCGACCAGAGGCAGCCTCCTGGTGATGGCACCTGCATTTTCCAATGGACACAGGTTCTCCGAGAGACAAACACAGAATCTTATCCCGTCTTTCAGGGCTCCCCACCCGCCGTCTGACACGCCTTCACACAGACACAGATTCCCTAAGAGACATTTCCTTAACACACACACACACACAGTGTCTCTCTCTCTCTCTCTGTCGTCTCTCGTCTGTGAATGAGTGAACATGTGTACAGGTCACTACAGGCAGCTTTGATTTTGTTTATGAAACCTGTATTTAATTGATGAAGCTGTTTTCCAGCAACGTGAATCCCGTATCTCCAAATCTTTACAAAAACACACAGTGCGGCACCTAAATTGCACATGTTTTGTCTAAGTGGGTGCGGCTATCCTTGGAGGTCACCCAAGGAAGTTGGATCTCTGGAGGTGGAGCAACAGATGATTTTATAAGCCACAGATGTAGATGCTGGGAACCAAATTCAGGCCCTTTGGAAGAGTGGAAAGTGCTCTTAACTGCTGAGCAATCTCTGCAGCCCAATAGCGTAGTTAATATCGGGTAAAAGTCACAAAGCTTTCTGGCAGGAAATTTTCGCAGGGCAACTGAGGGCGTAATTGTATGTGATATATTTTGAAACTCAGTGTATGAAGAGAGAAGCTCACACACACCTGGGATCAATGTGGTGCCCAATGCTCAGACTTCCCAGTGGGTAACACGGGAAAATGACAAAGGTTCACTGCGGTTTACCGTCTATTTCAGTTATACTTTGTGTGTTCACCACCGTAACACGAATATTTGTGTAATATATTCCTCTTGTTAACTTTCATTGTACAGAAATGCACTTTGATTTGTTGTAGCACTTCCTGGTTCTACTTATCAGGTCGCCGTGATAAACTGTCACAGATGTGGTGGCATAAAATGTGGATATCTATTCTACAACAGTCCTGGAAGGCAGAGGTCCAAAGTCAAAGTGTAAAGAGGCCTCTGTTCACCCCCAGAGGCCCTGGGGACGAGTCTTTCCTGCCTCCCCAGTTACCACTGATTTTCTGTGGATGGCCAAGACCTCTGGGCAGCCTGTGCTTTCTATAAATATTTGTTGTGATGTAGAGGGATGTTAAATCAGAGCATGGCCGTTCTGGCAAGAGGTCGCATCCAAAGATCTTCTAGGTCTGTGTGATCCGGCTGGAATACAAACACATCTTTAATCCAGGAGACAGAGGCAAACAGATCTGAGATCAAGGCCAGCCTGGTATAGAGCAAATATCAGGTAAAGAAAAGCTTGGGAGCCGGGCGTGGTGGCGCACGCCTATAATCCCAGCACTCGGGAGGCAGAGGCAGGTGGATCGCTGTGAGTTCGAGGCCAGCCTGGTCTACAAAGCGGGTCCAGGACAGCCAAGGCTACACAGAGAAACCCTGTCTCGAAAAACAACAACAACAAAAAAAACCAAAAAACAAAAAACTTGGGTCCAGGTGCAGTGGTACACTCTTTTAATCCCAAACAATGAAGGTAAAGTTAGTTTGATGAAGGAAGCACCCATGTATGAAAGTGATGTCTAGGACTGGAGTGACGGCTCAGAGGTTAAGAGCACCATCTGTTCTTCCAGAGGTCCTGAGTTCAATTCCCAGCAACTACATGATGGCTCACAACCATCTATAATGTGATCTAATGTCCTCTTCTGGCGTGCAGGTGTACATGCAGGCAGAACACTGTATAAATAATAATTATTAAAAAAGAAAGTGATGTCTAATTGAGTGGCAGAAAAGGTGACAAATCAGAAGATCTGACAGAATAGGTATACCCAACTCACACCAGAAGAAAGAGGGAGGCCGGGTGTGGTTGGCACATGCCTTTAATCCCAGCGCTTGAGGCACGAAGATCTCTGTGAGTTCAAGGCCAGCCTTGTCTACAAAAAGAGTCCAGGACAGCCAGAGCTCCGTGTACCAGAGAAATCCTGTCTCAAAAAACCAAACCAAACAAAAGAAGAGGAGGAGTCGGGTACACCCAACTCTCACAAGGAAAGAGAGGAAAGGGAAGCTACTTAGAGGCAGTTTTTGCCTCTTGCAGAGAGAGAAAGCCCAGGTGAAGACAGAACGAGTCAGAAAATGAGAAGAAGCCAGAAGATTAGAACAGATTTCTGAGTTTGTTTGAGGCCAGGCAGAACAATTCTGGGCCAAGGGTGAGGCCAGATTATATAAGTCACCCGGGAGAAGAGTCTGAGCCAGAGCAGCTGAGTTGAACAGCCAGCCCAGAGCTCAGAAAGAAGAAGAAAGGGTGAGCTTATTCAGCAGTAAGTCACGGAGGCTAGAAGCTTCCAGGACTAGGCCCTAGGCTAGCAGACGACATTGAAACAGAATAAAAGTTACTTTTACAGTCGGCGGCGTTGATCTGGAGCTCTGTGTATTCAGATGTTGATTGCTCGTCCCCCAAGATCTGTGTGTGCTGTCTACCAGCAATTCCTCACATCTCCAGAATGACATTGTGTGGACCTTGCCTCCCAGATTATCCCTGATTGGCTACATAAAGTTGCCTGCAGCCTGGACTGGCCAGAAGAGAGGTAGGCAGAGCCAGGGTCCGGGGTCTTGGGGGTGGGGTGCAGGAGGACCACAAGGAGAGAGGACGGAGGAGGAAGGAGCAGGTCGCCATGGGTTACCGTGAACTAGAAGCTCGTGGCCCGAGGAGCATGCTCTGAGGACCAGCATGATGGAGAGAAGCAGCCCAGATGGAAAACAGGTGCAAGCACTGATGGGGATTTTGGTGAGGAGCAGACAAGATCGATTAGAGGGTTAATATCCGGCCAGCCTCGGTGTGTTAAGGCTTATTAAAAATCTAACAGGTATCCGGGTATAGTGGCGTACACCTGAGGTCAATCTCAGGGAGGCAGAGGCAGGCAGAGCTCTGAGTTTGAGGCCAGCCTGGTCTACAAAGTAAGTTCAAGACAACCAATGCTTTTACACAGAGAAACCCTATCTCGAAAAACAAAAAATAAAAAATTTTAAAAATTAAAAAAAATAAAATAACAGGTTTCTGTGTCTTTATTTATAACTGCTGCCTTAATAATAACATGGCTCAATATTAATATAAATAATCATTCAGCAAATATCAGGCTTCCAAAAGGCTGTAGATCTGGGCATGGCAGTTCATGGTTGTCATCCCAGTGTTCAGGAAGCTGTGACAGAAGTGCCTGCCTGACGTCTCTGCAGTTATGAACCAAGGAAAGCGCTACTAAGGCATGACTGTGAGTGTCCACTTCTTAGGTGTTGTCTTCATCACTGGCACAGTGGCAGGAGGCTGTGAGGGCCCCGGCAGGGTGTCCACAGGTTGGCCACTGTCGGGGAGGCCTTGTTTCTTCAGGTCTCGCTGTTTCTCTGTGGATGTAGATTGACCTGTCTCCACAAGGCTGCATGGCCCCAGCCTCGGGCCTCCTGTGGCCCCATGCTCCGTCTTCTCCAAAGACATTGTTACTACGTATCTATGTTACTATGTATCTAGAGCCTCGAAAATCACTAACAAGGTAGAATTCTGAGTTTAATCTTAGTCCCTCACCGTGTCCAGCTCCCTAAGCAGCAGGACCAGAAGAGACAGACGCGTGAACCTTTGTAAAGCCAGAATGGTTTTGGCAAAGAGCGCAAGGGTTCATCTGTAGGGAAGTACCTGGCCACAGCTTTAACGAGCCTCTGACATTTACCAGGCGACACACAAAAGAGTGTTGTCTTTTATTACTTTCAGTTTAGTTTGTTGAGACAAGATCTCGGTCTCTAACTCTGGAATTCCAGATAACAGGCATTAGCCACCACACCCAGCACTGCTTTCTCTCTCTGCGTTTCTTCTCTGGGAAGAAATATTTTCCAAAGATGACACAGGGAAAAAAAAAAAAAAAACAGGCTTTGTGGTTAGTATCATGAGCCAGGCAAGGAACCAAGTGGAGAAAAGAGCTGTGATGTTGGGGAGGCAGAAGCAGGTGGATAGCTATGAGTTCGAGGCCAGCCTGGTCTACAAAGGGAGTCCAGGACAGCCAGGGCTACACAGAGAGACCCTGTCTCGGAAATAAATAAATAAGTAAATATAGAAAGAGATACCATGACTGTCAAGGGAACAGGTATCCACTTTATTGAGAGATATTTCCTTAAATACTGTTTTCTGAAATACCTTTCTCCTTGCTAATCCGCGCAACAGTGCAGGCTGTGTCCAGCATACAGAGTTGGGGGTATCTTTGGCTTTTTCTTCCCATAGCATCATAACTTGTAGGGTACTTTGTACAAAAAGTGTAGGATTACAGAAAAATATGAATATAGATTACTTATTAATCTCAAAATGTAGTAAACGACATAGCAAAAACTTTATCAAATCCATGTCCTACCCAAATGGGTCAGACTTGCACACAATCTCTGGGTGCAGCTGCAGCATTTTCATAAGTTGGGGCTCTGGCATGAGGAGGTTTACAAAAGGCCCCTCTCGTAACAGCAGCTGATGCTGGACTGTCTGACCCTCGTTGCTTCCGAAGGCCCCTGACTATGTGTTCACTACACACGTCTCATCAGCCGTGTAAAAGCAGTTACGGAAAAAGTTGCACAACAGTCATGGCAAAAGTAACGCTCAGAATTTCATATTGTCAAGGGTAGAGCAGAGTACTGACCGTTGCCTTTGCACACACAAGTCTAGAACAAGAGCTTCATGCACATCCACGCAGAAGTGTCAGTCACAGCACACTGGGCATTCGTACCACGTCAGTGGCCATTCCAAGTGAAGCAGTGTCGTTACCGTAGGAGACGGAGGTGCGTTCCTCAAGTCTGGAAAGGTCTCTGTCTCTCTCCCGGAGAGGCAGCCCTCTTGTTTACTCTTCAATCTCTAGGCCGGGGGGGCCTCACTAGTTGCCCAGGCTGGCCTTGAACTCACTCTGTAGCCGAGATGGGTCTTGAGCTTGTGATCTCCTGCCTCAGTCTTTTGAGTAGCTGGGATGGCAGGACTCTTAAGAAATTTTGCAGCTGTTCCTGGCACAGTGTCTGTGGGGGCTCTGGGACGGGCGGCTGGCCCTGGCCTTGCGGAAGCTGTTCCTCTTGTGGCTGGAGCTGGCAGTGAGGGAGTAGGAGCGGCCGTGCATCATCCTGGTGTTGAGGCCATTGGCCATGGAGAATGACTTAAGGTGGCTTCTTAAGGCAACAGGGAGAGGGAGCTTGTCTACCAGGTGCACAGGCGTGCAGGACACCACAGCACGGCAGCAGAGGTCTTGCAAGCTCAGTACTTGAAAAAGGAAAAGAGAACGGCTTACTTTGTTTTCTATGATTAGAGAGTGTTACAAGTCTGATTGCCTTTAACTAGGAACCTCAGGTGGGCGGCTGTGTCGCTGATGAGTGTGGCAAACCCTGTTCTGCCCCCACCTCTGACCATGTACACACCACAGAAAAATCTCATGAGCTTTCTTCCAAAGCTGTAACAATTATCTCTTTCAAATACATTTGATTAAAAATATACATTTGTCCTTTGTTTGTTTTTTGTTTTTGTTTTTCGAGACAGGGTTTCTCTGTGTAGCCTTGGCTGTCCTGGGCTCACTTTGTAGACCAGGCTGGCCTCGAACTCACAGTGATCCTCCTGCCTCTGCCTCCCGAGTGCTGGGATTAAAGGCGTGCACCACCATGTGTCATAACCTGCATGTGGAGATCGGAACCCTCCATGAAGGTTCCAGAGGTATATGTGTGTGTGTGTGTGTGACAACCTGCATGTGGAGATCAGAACCCTCCATGAAGGTTCCAGGGGTGTGTGTGTGTGTGTGTGTGTGTGTGTGTGTGTCACAACCTGCATGTGGAGATCAGAACCCTCCATGAAGGTCCCAGGGGTGTGTGTGTGTGTGTCAACCTGCATGTGGAGATCAGAACCCTCCATGAAGGTCCCAGGCGGGCTGTGGAACCACTTCACACCTGACGGGGCTAAAGGAGACTTATGAGGCCCTCCTAGCGTACCCTTGCTCGGCCTCCAGAGACGGTCCATCCCGTGCCGCAGCAGCACGGTCCTAGCCAGCTCCGTGAAGGACTCTGTAATGTTGAAGTTGCACAGAGGGCTAACCTCAAAGAAGGTCACGCCCAAGCGCTCAGCGTAGGCCTGTGCCTGCTCGGTGGGCACCTGCCGCTTGAAGGCCAGGTGCAGCCGGTTTCCCACCAAGATTTTAGGAACCCCAGGAGCATGCTAGAGTGTGAGAAAGGCAAGGAAAATGGGTTGAATGGAACACCCCCACAAATTCATGGCCACCCAGAACCTCCAAAAGGTACCTTATTATTAAGTATGGTATTTGTATATATAACAACTGGAGATGAAGTCTTACTGAATTGGAAGGGGAGCAGACACGAGGGGGGGAGGGGGGGAGCCCCACAGGGAAATGCCACGTGACAGTGATGTAAATGACTGCCAAGGCTATCTGCAACCACCAGAAGCTGGGCAGGCAGGAAGAGCCCTGTCCTAGAGCTTTTGAAAGAGCATGGCCCTACCTATCTCTGTCCTCCAGAACCTGGTGAAAATTAATGCTGTTTTAAAACACGAGGAAAGCCACAAGACCCTAATCAGCATCCGGGCTTGGTGCTCACCCAGTAGGTCTCCACTAGTAGTTGGGCAAACAGCTGTCCATCCCTGCCCACCCATTCCACCAAGTGGGACTGGGGCAAACAGAACCTGCATGCCTGAACAGAAGGCAGAGCCCCTGCATGCCTCAACAGCATGGCAGAGCCTAGTCTCCTGAGCCTTAAAAGTCCTTTGAGCACAATGTTGGGTCCAGCTGTGAGATGAGAGCATCCTCTGTGTTGTTGAACCTCTGACCAACAGCCACATGGGTCAACCCCTGGCCAATATCATGTCTCCTACCTCATCAATCTCCTTAATCCATCGATTGATGCCATCGAAAGACCATCGGTTGGCAATGTCATAGACCAGGATCACACCCTGGGGAGGAGTCACAAAGGTCAGCACACAGAAGAGCACAGAAGCAAGCTTGGTCCAGAGACTTGGCAGAGACAAAACCAGCTATTTAATAAAAATCAAGACAGCGTCTCATTGCAAAGATGAGGCTGGACTGGAACTCACTGAGACTCACCTGCCTCTGTCTCCCAAGTGCTGGGTGAAAGTCATGCACTACTATGCCTGGCCCTTAACTAATCATTTTACTTACAGTAACAAAAGCGTAAATTTTGATTTATCTCCTTACAGGAGTTACATTATTATTTCCAATGATGTTTCATGCACTCACTGATAGATGCTCCAATACCAAGTTGAGCTGGAGGCTGGAACTCATATCCACAAGCTGCTCTGGGGCATAAGATGTGGGGACATTACCACCTAATTCAGAACAAGCCCCTCCCCCCAGTGGACACATGGACATGCTTGCACAGCCATAAGAAGTTCAAGTACAGATATGCACACGCATGTACACACACTCAGGCACTCAAGAGAAAGTATGCCCACACACTGCATCTGAAATGCTGAAAAAACACAAGCCACCAAACTGTAGCCTGTGATTGGCCACATCTGTTTATATATATAAGCCTAATTGCCTTATCCTCTAATTTCCATAAAGGAGATGGCTAAGTAAGAATTTGTAAATACTATTTTTCAAAAATCAACTTGATCTCCAGGCTTGGAATGCTGTTTACCTGTGCACCTCTGGAGTACGAGCGGAATATGGTACAAAATCTCCCCTGCCCTGAGGTGTCCCTGAAAAAGATGGTGGAGACTGTTAGAGGGAATTGGTGTTCTCCCTGACAACTACCCCCTGAATCTTCTGGCATGAGCTTGGCATCAACATACCCTTCTGGGCACATTCGCCTTTTAATTGTCTTGTGGGTGTGGGTGTGGGTGTACACACATGCACAAGCCATGATACATGTGTGGAAGTCACAGGACAATCTGTGGGAGCCTCTTCTTCCACCATGTGGGTTCTGAGGATCAAATTCAGGCTGGTGGCAAGCGCTATTACCCACTGAGTCATCTTGAAGGCCTTGTTTGGTTTTCTGAGAAAACTCCTGACCACTGAGGAGATTAAAAGTGGACACCACAGCCTCTGACTTGTTCTGAGATAGGGTTTCTTCGTGTAACCCAGCCTTGACTCAGACGTGCAGTGACTCTTGCTTCCTCCTCCTCCCATGTGCTGAGGTTATGGGCATGTGCTACCAAGCCTAGCTTTAACATTTACTTACAAAGAATGATTAGTGTGTGTCTGTGTGTCTATGTGAGTTTTGGGGCACTGTGTGCCTGCTGCAAAAAACAGAAGAGAGTGTCAGACTCTCTGGAACTGGAGTTCCTTGTGACCTTGACCCACATGTAGTGCCGGGCACCAAACCCAGATTCTCTGAAAGAGCAGCAATTGCTCTCAATACTGACTATCTGGCAGCCTCTAATATTTACTTTAAGGTCAAACTAGAGCCAGGCGGTGGTGGTGATTACCTTTAATCCCAGCACTTGGCAGGCAGAGGTAGGAGGATCTCTGAGTTCAAGGCCAGCCTGGTCCACAGAGTGACAAGCCAGAGCAGCCAGGGCCACATAGAGAAACCCTGTCTTGAAAAAAACCCAAACAAACAAAAAGTCAAACCAGAACCAGGCCTGGAGCACACCCCTTTAATGCCAGTACTCTGGAGGAAGACGTAGGCGGATCTCTGAGTTCAAGATGCCTGGTCTAGATAGCACGATCCCACCATTCAGGGCGACATTAGTGAGAACCTGTCTCAAAAATGACAAAAAAGGCACTCTGGAAACCTAACTGAGTTTTAACATGATTCTCAGGCATTTAAGTAAACCTAATATAATTTTACATTATTTTAAGGCTGAGGATATAGCTTGGTGGGAGTATACTTCCCTCATGAAAGCAAGGTCCTGGGCTCTATCTGTAACAGAGTGTAGGATGTTTTCAAGATGGGGAAGATCCTTCCTTGACACCAGCTGCACCATAAGCAGATCCTCCAGAGAAGTCCCTGAGCTGATCCACTCTGCAGATGATGACACACAGCAGGAGGGTGGCGCTCGGAAGGCTAGCTTGGCATGCCAAGGAACTACCAGGGGGGAAAAAAAGGCTGTCCCCACAAAGGTGGGTCCCCGGCATTGTACACTCCTGTGGTAACTCTGGAGAGTTTAAAGCTGTGTGGACACACACCTGCGCACGGTGTGAGCACTCCCACCTCAGCGTTTCTCTCAGGAATGAAGTTTCTGTCTGCGTGTACAAGGTGCGTCTTCACAGCGCCCATGGAATTGATGTTTTTTGTTCTACGTCATCTGTGGCTGGTGACTAACCCAACACCTGAGAGGAGGGCTGGGGCTCAGGAAGGGTGTGAGCCAGAGGCACTGACTGCTGTCAAAGCCATGGGAAGGACTATATCACTGTTCGGAGTGAAGCAATCAAAGATCTCAGGACCAGCCTCAACAGAACCCACATGGAACGTCTCTGGCAAGAAGACAGTAAACTAGAGTTATGTCTGCTGGCCTTGGGTGATGCCGTTCATCACACAAGCCCATGGCCACAACCCCCTCTACAGGCGTGGGAGAAGAAATAGGCTGGGGGCTGACTGAGGGCCTGGTCCTGAACATGAAGACACTGCAGTGGGAGTGTGACTGAAGAAAGGTCAGTGTGACCATAGCAACTGGCACCACCCGAGAGAGGACTCAGGGCAGACACGGACTAGGGTTGGTTTTTGTTTTGTTTGAATTTGTATTTATTTTTATTTTATGTGTATAGATGTTTTGCCTGCAATTATGTCTATGCACCATATATGTGCTGTTCCTGAGTGGGCTGGAAGACATCAGATCCTCTAGAACTGATGGCTGTGAGCCACCATGTAGGTTCTGGGAATCAAACCCAGGTCTTTTAGAAGAGTAGCCAGTGCTCCTAACCATTGGGCCATCTCTCCAGCTTTTGTGGTTGGTTTTGAGCGTGGTGAGAGTCCCTAAGGCCTCTGGAGGAGTGCAATAAAATGGGCCTGACTTCCTAAGAAAACAGCAAGAGCTGCAGACTCAGGAGAAACCAGTTCCACTGTGACATTAGGCCTTACACACAGCAATGGTCTTGGCATCTTTGTGCAGAGTCAGTAGGGCTAGAGGTGCAACCTCAGACGTAACTCCACACGGGTCAAGGGGGTTCAGGAGGGAGAATGAACCCCTAGTTCCCAGGCTCAGGGCCTGGAGAAAAAGGAAGATGGGCTGTTCAGCTGAACTCAGGACTCGTGTGGTACCTGTAAGGGAAGCCAGAGCAGAGGGAGCTGCGGCCCAGGTTGTCACCAAGTCCTTTGCCCTTGGCACTAGGAATTTCTGAACTCTGTGCTGTACACTCTGAACTAGAGGTGGGAGGAGCAAGCTACCCTGGTCACTGTACTTCCCTGACAGCATGGTGAAGTGAAACAGGAAGCAGGTGACAGTGTGGTATCTTTTGTCAACAAGGGCTCTTTCTTGGACATAGCTTAGCCTGGGTGCACGTATCCTTAAATAACAGGGAACCGGGCTTCAATAGACGCAGATACTGTGCCGACACCTTTTGAGGAAAGACACCAGCTCAAGCTGGCTTTAAGGAACCTGGCTCCCTGGCTAGAACACCCTGACTAGAATGGTCCCCAACTCACCAAAGCTGCAGTTTCACCCTTCGGCCATCGAGCAGGATGGTGGTCGTCTTGTGATCAACCCCTGCAAAAGGGTTAAGGACATCTTAAGTTTGGGGCTGGTTGTATTTCCTCAGTCATCACCCAAAACAGAACTGTGAAGTGTGTGAAACTCTTGCATTGAGAGAGAAAAAGGTTTCTCACTGTATAGCTTCAAGTTCACAAGCAGGAACGTAAGACTCTGACTATTTACCCCGAAGATTCCCTTGGACCCCAGACTGACCTCACCAGCTACTCAGATTCAAGCACTCTGGGATCCATGTTGGCATCTGTCATCAGCTCGGTGTCTGGGTGCTTCCCAACTGGGTATGCTGGGCCTTGGTCACGCCTACCACTGTCTTGAGGGTGGGCACTGAGCGGGGTGGGGTGGGGCTGGTCACCCCCTACTGCTGTCTTGAGGGTGGGCACTGAGCAGGGTG
>OU015746.1:424308-442863 GCA_907169655.1 Acomys percivali | reverse complement strand
CTGGTCACCCCCTACTGCTGTCTTGAGGGTGGGCACTGAGCAGGGTGGGGTGGGGCTGTGTTGAGCCCATGATGCAGACTTGGCCCTTCTACTTTTAAAAACCATGGTCAGTCTTCAGAGCAAGCATGGTGGCTGAGGATCTGCTGTAGCGCAGTGGCCAGGTGGGTTTGTACCCTTTATCTGCCCTGCCTTCCCTCTGCCCTTGTCCTAGCCACCCTGAACTGTACATGAAAGCTCGTATCAGCTGTATCTAAGGGAACAGAGTTAAAATAGCAGGCCTGGAAGCAAGAGTGTGTGCCCCAGGGATCACACTCGGAATGTGAAGGAAATGAAGTGTGGGGCAGACGGAAGGTAGGCCTGGGAGCAGCCTCAAGCCAGGTGACCTCTAGACTCTACGTTATGGGCAGTTTTCTTTACTTTCCTCTCTTTTCGTGTGTGTGTGTGTGTGTGTGTGTGTGTGTGTGTATGCACGCACGTACACATGTGTGTGCGTGACCGTGTTTTGCTAGCGATGGAACTCAGGACCTCAGGAATGACAGGTAGGTGCCCTTCCACGGGCTGCATTCCAGATTCCTCCAAACTTCTGTTTCGGTTTGGTTTTGAGACGAAGTCTGGTGTGGTCGAGGCCTCAAATTATCCTTCCTTTTGCTTCACACCTTCCATGTGCTGGGGTGACAGGCACGAACCATCATACCCAGCCTCAAAAAACAAAAATACCCTTTTTCATTCCACCAGAATTCATTTTTGTGCTTCTTAAAGAAACCACTTAGTGGGGCTAAGAGACAGCTCAGGGATCAAGAGCCCTGGCTGCTCTTCAAGGGACCGCAGGTTCAATCCCAGCACCCTGTTGGCAGCTCACAGCCATCTGCCACTGCAGTTCCTGTGGCTCCTACGTCCTCTCCCTCCTCTGCAGGGACACGGTGCATAGTGACGCACGTACATGTAGACACATACACATAAAATAAAAAATGTAAAGGAAGAAACTATCTCCTAAGCTGGGTGTGGTGATGCAAGCCTCTAGCCCCAGCACTGGCCAGATAGATTATCCTGACCTACATAACGATTTCATGCTAACTTGGGCTACCTGTGACTCTTTTTTTAAAAAGAAAAAAAAAAAAAAGAATGAAACTGTGCATTCACTTCTGGTGCCCTTGGGTGGCAGCCAGATCTGGAGACAAGAACATACTAACAGTCCAAGAATAGAGCCCAGAAAATGAGCCCAGTAAAGACACTAGCATGGGGTGCACCCTTTGTATCACAAATGCCACAAAGTTTGTAACCCATGCCACAACCATTTGGCTTTTTTTTTTTTAAGGTAGAGTTTCACCATGCAACCTTGGTTAGCCTAGAACTTGCTTTATAACCCAGCCAGACACAAGCTCACAGATAGAGGCCTGCTTCTGCCTCCCTAGTACTGAGACTAAAGCAGTGCCCAGCCTGAAGAGTAGAGCTTGTGTGAGTCAGGTTAACAACTTCGCCACGCATCTTTTGATCTTCAACACTAAAAGTCCAGCCCTGCGGCTTGGTGCAGCCCCCTGCAGGCTTTCCCAGGGAAGTGCAGCAGCCCCAGAGCGCAGGGCACAGCAAGGCAGGAAGGAGCCAGCTCCCCCCAGGGCTGCAGATACCCGAGGACTGGTGCTCTCTGTGCTCTAGCTCCACGTGGATAGAACAGTGGTTGACATCCCCCTGAACCCACCTGAGGTGCTCTGCCATGCAATTTCCCCAGTGTCGAGGGCAGATCCCCTGCCCCAGCCACTTGTGACACGCTCTCCTGTTTCTGGTCCGACTCCCTTACCCAGGCCCCAGTCTTCTTAGCTCTCAGTCCATGTCTCAGAGTAAGGTCCTGAGTCCCCAGCTGTCTCCTGTTGAGCTACCGTTCTGCCAAGAGGAGATGGTCCTCATGCCAGGGCATAGGTGAGTCAGTGGAAAAATAAATCCTACTCCTTAGACATGAGTAACTCTGCTGTGTAGAGGGATGTTAATTCAGAACATGGCTGCTCTGGCAAGCTATCACATCCGAAGACCTTCTAGGTCTGTGTGATCCAGCTGGAATGCAGACAGGCTGGGCGGCGGTGGCACACACCTTTAACCCCAGGAGGCAGAGGCAAGTAGATCTCAGAGGTTCGTATAGAGCAAGTTTCTGGTAAAGAAAAGCTTAGGCCCGCACGGTGTTGGTGCACAGCTTTAATCCCAAGCAATGAAGGTAAAGTTAGTTTGTAGAAGGAAGCACCCATGTTTGAAAGTGATGTCTAAGTGGCAGAAAAGGTGATGAATCAGAGATTTGACAGACTAGGATATGCCCAACTCTCAGGAGAAGAGAGAGGAAAGGGAAGCTACTTAAGGGAGCAGCTCAGAATGAGAGCGGAGGCAGCTTTACAGAGGGAACGGGTCAGCGAATGAGAAGGAGCCCGAAGATTACAGCAGATTGCTGGAGTGAGTTTGAGGCCAAGCAGAGCAATGCTGAGGATGAGAGAGAAGCCAGCTTGAATGTCAGCTGGGAGAGGAGTTTGAGTCAGAACAGCTGAGTTGAACAGCCAGCAGGTGTTCAGGAAAAAACAAGAAAGGGTGAGCCTATCCAGCAGTAAGTCTCAGAGGCTGAAAACATTCTAAGCCTAGATTGGATTGTACAGAGGCTAGAAGCTTCCAGGACTAGGCCTGGGTTAGCGGACAGAGGCAGTAAGCCTCAGGGATGACAAGTAAATCAGGTGAAGAGAGGTTAGTTTACACCGCTGTTCTTTTTAAGAAACCCAGAGTCAGGAGCGTGGTACCTGCTAGCCTTTAGTGAAAGGAAAAGGTGTTGGCATGCCTGTGACTTCGGACATTCCTTGCCTTGGGCCTCTCTCACCCTTGACAGCCCCTCTCTGGTTTCAAGTGTCAATTCCTTCTGAGACCCAGTAGAAGCACGGCAGCCCATCCTACCCCACCCATGTCCCACTCCCTATTTACATTTTTTTTTGTTCCCCCTCCTGGTAGACATTATTTTACCAATTTTTTGGCTTTTTGAGATAGGATCTCATCTAGTCCAGGCTAGCCTTGAACTCCTGACCTTCTTCCCTCCCAAGTGTTAAGGTTATAGAAGTGTCCCAACACTCATAAAACTGTCCGGGTTTTTTTTTTTTCATTTGGTTTTTTGAGACAAGGTCTTCTTAGTGTGTAGGCCATGCTGGCCTCACATGTTTGGCAACTCCTGCCTCAGCTCCCTGTGGTTATAGCATGTGCTGACACGTTTGCCCACATTTTAACCTTTATTAATCATTATTTTGCTATATGTTTCCAAATTTTAGTAACATTCTTGTTTTCTTGACTTCTGGGTTTGCAGTTTGCAGAATTAACTGACTTCCCACCATGGGAAATAAAACTGTAATACTCTCCACACCCCTAGCCTAGCTCTGTCTCTTCCCCTGCACTTGCACATGGACAAACGCATCCCACAGAATAGCTACCTTGGTATTTTAGCCAGACCCGTGAAACCGTCCACACTACACTGTGCGAGTCTTCATGTACAAACTTCTGACTTGTTGCTCGCTTTTTATTTTTTGTTTTCATTTATGTCTGTGTGAGTGTCTGGTTGGCCACAGAGCAGCCTGACATGGGAGGTAAGAACTGCACATGGCTGTTTATTAGCCTTCTGGGAGGGCGCCGGGTGTTCTCACCGTGGCATCTGTTCAGCCCATTAAGCAGTGGCTCTGGATCAGGGAGATGGGTCCCTGGGCAAGGGCTGCCACACAGGCCCTGACTTGATACCTGGTGGCCATGTTCAGAAGATAGAACAACTCCTGTAAGTTGTTCTCTGAACTCTAAGTAGGCACCATGGCATGCCCTCACACACCCATGCTTCCTCCCTCCCTCCCTCCCTCTCTCTCTCTCTCTCCCTCCCTCTCTCTCTCTCTCTCTCTCTCTCTCTCTCTCTCTCTCTCTCTCTCATCAAGTTCCTCTTGATCTAAATCTGCTGTCAGAATCTCTCTGCTTTGTCTGGGCCAGACACGCTGCTGCGCATGGACCTCCTTGGTTCTTTGTGATTTCTCGGTTCTCTGTTGAGAAGGACGTGTGGAAGGTGACTGTGGAGCTCTTGGGGACGTCCCTGCTCATATGTGGATTCTGTCGGGGGTTTGGACTAGGTAGGAAACACCTTTCTTTCAGAAGTACATCTCTGAATGTGACAGCTGTCAGACCCGTCCTCCATCCTTCAAACACACTTGATTTCCTCCTGGCCATGTGCAGCATTGGTTTCCCCTTCAGCACCTGCCTCAACAGGCTTGCATCTTCATGGGAGCTTAACGTAGTGACTGTTCTATGGGACACAGTTGGTGGAAGAAGAGAACTCACTCCTGCGAGTTTTCCTCTTACTTCCACATGTGTGACATGGCATGTGTGTGTGTGTGTGTGTGTGTGTTGTGTGTGTGTGTGCATATGTACAATAAATAATGAAAAATATGATTAAAATACAAGGAAGCTTCTTTTTTTTCTCTTTTTTTCTTTTGGTTTTTCAAGACAAGATTTCTCTGTGTAGCCTTGACTGTCCTGGACTCGCTTTGTAGTCCAGGCTGGCCTCGAACTCACAGCGATCTGCCTGCCTCAGCCCCCCGAGTACTGGGATTAAAGGCGTGCGCCACCACTACCTGGCTTTTCTTTCTTTTTGTTTTTGTAAACAGGGTCTCTCTGTGTAACCTTGGCTGTCCTGAATTCACTTTGTAGACCAGGCTGGCCTTGAACTCACAACAATCTGCCTGCCTCTACCTCCCAGAGTGCTGCTGGGATTAAAGGTGTGTGCCACTGTGCTTGGCTTCAAGGAAGCTCCTAAAACAAAGCCTTTCAGAAATGTTCACTGAATGAGTCAGAATAGGGTTATCAAGAGAGAGATAATTTTAACCCTAAAAGAAAAAAATCACACACACAGAAAAAGAAAGAAAAAAAATATCAAGCACCAGACTATTCTCAGCACACGTGGATGAATCAGTGACTTTGTCATCTAGTTTGACGCCTCCACCAGCTGCTGCTTCCTATTTCTGGGAGTGAGCTGACAGGAACGTGCCCCTCCATACAAGAGGATCATTTATGGTGCAAGTATTGATGAAATGTAATTTATAACATGTTTGTTCTGAGCACCTGACTTCTGAGTAACGTAGTGGGTTGGATTACAATGTGCTGGAGGCTCGTGGGTGCAGCTGGTCTGGCTTCCTACTGGGATGAGGAGAGCATGGCGTCGGTAAGTAGTGGTGGTGGCTGCTCACCGTTGTGAATATCCCCAAAGCAATTTAATAAGGTCAGTCTAAAATGGTTTACTCCGACCTTAAATATGTGACTTTGGCCGCCTCCGAATGAGCTTGGCCTCTTGGCACCCCGCCCAGGCCACACCATTTACCTTTGCAGTGCGCTTATGTGGACAAGTGAGGTGAGGGAAGCAACATTCCGTTTTTAGCAGCACCCTGGTTAACTGTGCACAGAGGGCACCACTGTGTTATTACACGCCTTCCATTACCTGTCTTAGAAGGAGCCCTGTGCCCTTCCTGGGGTTCATTTTTGGTTCAGCAGACACCATAGAGAACACGCTCGGCGTGTGTGCAGTGGGAAGGCCTCATTGGAACCTAGCTCAGAAGGTGGCTCTGGTGGCTGTGACTTCACTCTGCCCAAGGATGGCGAGCCATCTGTCTGTTCTGGGCTGGAAAAGGGAGCCGCCTTCCCCATGAGCCTAGAAGATGCTCGGACCTGACTTTAGGGAATCATGGCTGGGAAGGGCAGGTGACTGCGAGTCTGAGGCCCTGGCCCTGTCTTGCCTTTACCCCTGCAGAAAACTGGGAAACGTGAAGGAAGCGGGCTCACATAGAGCACACGGGAGCAGTCATCCTGGGGTTTGTGAGCTACTGACCCTAATGCTGAGAACAGATGTGAGCAGGAGAGGCCTAGAAGGTGACATCATCTCGGGGGGGAGGGCTCTACAGGGCACAGAGCCACCTCCTTCCCTGGTACTGGCCGCTTAGGGCACACTAGCTCATTGCATACCCTGGTCTCTGTGCTGAGACGGACATTCTGTGGCCACAATTCCCTGGAACTAAGGAAAGCCATGGCCTAAATTCTCCTGCTCAGGGCCTGGCATGGCTCAATTGATCAATTTTCTACCACTGTCAAAAATGCCTAAGAAAAAAACTTAAAGGACAACCGATTTGGATTTGCCTGACGGTTTCCTAAATTTCAGTCCACAGTCAGCTGACTCCTTTGCTTTGGCCCTGAGGAGGAGTGTGTGGTGGGACAGCGCTGCTGAGCTCATGGCACCCTTGAAGCAGACAGGAAGGGGCCAGGGACATGTCTCCAAGCACCTGTTCTCTTCAACTAGCTCCCATAGTCTCCCACCTCCTAACAATGCCATCAAGTTGTGAGCCCATCAAGGGGTTAATCAGCCCACTGAGGAAGTCCAACCCCTAATCCAGTCACCTCCCAAAAGTCCACATGACCTTTATACTTATAGGACATTGTCCAAGTAAACCATAGCAAGGATCCCAGCTCAGCCTTGTCCGGCATCTTAGCCAGCTAGGAACCAGCTCGTAGAGCTAGGTGCTCATGAGGACTTCAGTGGCCTGACTCTGTGCCCCGCTCTCTCCCCCATGTTCTACCACAGCCAGGGAAACACCTTCCAGCCAGGGCAAAATTCCCACTAGGCCCCAGCTCCCACATGGAGTAGCACCTGCCTTTCCATTCACTGTCATCTTCTCAGGGAGACACTCTGAGGCTTGGCCGTGTGGGAGACCAGAGTGCAAGGCTCCACTCTCACTCCAACTCCTGGTGGTTTCC
This sequence comes from Acomys percivali, assembly GCA_907169655.1. Lineage (NCBI taxonomy): Eukaryota > Metazoa > Chordata > Mammalia > Rodentia > Muridae > Acomys > Acomys percivali. The sequence goes on along the minus strand of OU015746.1, from coordinate 436,077 downwards.
ACAAATGCCTATTCAAGGAGCAGAGCTGATGAGACCCTGGAGCAGGGAGGGTCCCAGCAGCTGCTGGAAGCCACCGGACCTTCTTCTGGAAGTGAACATACAATGAGATGGGCACTAACACGGTGTGCACATCTGTAACCACAGCAGTCGGGAGGCTGAGGCAGGAGGACCTTGACTTTGAGGTTAGCCTGGTCTGTAAAATGGGATCTTGTCTCAACAAAACAAAAACGAGAGCCGGGGCCTATAGCTCAGAGATAGAAAGTGTATCTAACATGGAAGAGGCCCTTGGTTCAGTCTCCAGTACTAAAAAAAGAAAAAAAAAAAAAAAACAAACATATGGAAAAGCTATTTTGAAACAAAGTAATACTTTGAAAATTTAGTGAAATAGCCCACAGTCTTACTTCCCTCCGACCACCCACCGGGACATCCGGTCCTTGCACTTTCACTTTCATTCCATTACGTCTCCTCCGCGTCTCCCTGCCACATGACAATACTACAGTAGACGTCATTTATAACTCTTTGTATGAAATTAATAACCTATAACCTAAATAAACAACCTATGCTTCTAAAATATACTTTCTTTTGTTTGACTTTTCGAAACAGGGTTTCTCCATGTAGCCCTGGATGTCCTGGAACTCACTCTGTAGACCAGGCTGGCCTCCAACTCAGAGATCACCCTGCCTCTCCCTCCCAAGTGCTGGCATTAAAGGCTTGTGCCACAACTGCTTGGTTTAAAATATACTTTCTTATAGTTTGAGTAATATCCTTCAATTTTTTTAAGGCAACAGAAACTTTATAATGTAACTAAATGTATATATACATATATATATATATGTATATATACATGTGATTGTATATCTGTATATATTTTTGTTTTATTTTTATTTTATTATTTTGTTTTGTTTTGTTTTGAGACAGGGTCTCTGTGTTAGCCTTGGCTGTCCTAGACTCCCTTTGTAGACCTCCGGCCTCTGCCTCCCGAGTGCTGGGATTAAAGGCATGCGCCACCACGCCCGGCTTGTTTTATTTTATTTTAAAAGATTTTATTTATTTATTATTTATACACTATTCTGCCCCCATGTGTGCCTGCATGCCAGAAGAAGGCACCAGAGCTCATGATAGATGGTTGTGAGCCACCATGCGGTTGCTGGGAATTGAACTCAGGACCTTTGGAAGAGCAGCCAATGCTCTTAACCTCTGAGCCATCTCTCCAGCCCCTTATTTTATTTTTTAAAGGTTTATTTCTTTGTGTATTTTATGTATGAGTACATTGCCTGCATGTATGCTTGACCACCAGCAGCGGGCATCAGATCTCATTCTAGATGGTTGTGAGCCACCGTGTGGTTGTTGGACATTGAACTCAGGGCCTCTGGAGGAGCAGAGCATCCAGTGCTTTTGCTGTTACCTGCTTAACCTGCACAGCCCCTCCACTGAGACCCACTGGAGCTCCTAGCATGACGGTAGCTCCTGGCAACACCAGCTCTTAGCACATCAGAAACCATTTTTACTCCAAGTCTCCATTTTGATTATAAGGTGAAATCAAGTTCTCAGACCCTACATGCCTGAGACCAGGAAGGGTCAATGCTTGCTGCTTGGAATAAAACAATAGATGTTAAATGCATGTTCTGCTTGGGTAGAGATAAATGTTTGTTCTATCAGTGTTAAGACCACAAGGTCCTGCTGTGTTCTTTAAGCCCAGAGAGCTGGAAAGCCCCCAAGAGCTTAAATCAGCCAGTCAGCTTAAAACGCTTTGTCTAGCCACCTGGAACACCATGCAAAGAACAAAATCGATTCTTGTGTTTAACTGGTCAAAATGCTGCAACGCTGACCTCCCCTTGCTCCCCACATGGTTACCTGACTGTTACCTGGTTACGGTTTTTCTTATAAAAAGTCTGCCTTAGAAGCTGACCAAGGTCATAGTCTGGCACTGGAGCCTGGATTATGGCCCTGACCAGCCAGTTTGTGTTTCGTTTATGTTCAGCTTTTGTTCAGCATTCAAACAGACTCCCGTGGAGCTGAGCCTGGTGTTTGAGTGGTCACTGTGTGGCTGTTCTTGAACCCTGACACTTTTAATTGCTGAGCCACCTCTCCACCTCCTCTTTATATAATTTGAATTTCCTCTAATGTAGTGAAGGATAGTGACTGGGTAATGATGTCAATTATTAGAAATAAAAGGCTATTATAGGTAGTAGATAAAAATTACTTTCATGTTGGGCTGGACAAACAGCTCAATGCGTAAGAGCACTGGCTACTCTTGAGGAGGACCAGGGACCTGTTCTCAGCACTCACATGGTGGTGGCGCACACCTTTAACCCCAGCACTTGGGAGGCAGAGGCAGGAGAATCTCTGTGAGTTCGAAGTTCGAACTCTACAAAGTGAGTTCCAGGACATCCAGGGCTACACAGAGAGACCCTGTCTTGAAAAACCAAAAGAAGGGCTGGAGAGATGGCTCAGAGGTTAAGAGCACTGGCTGCTCTTCCAGAGGTCCTGAGTTCAATTCCCGGCAACTGCATGGTGGCTCACAACCATCTATAATGTGATCTAATGTCCTTTTCTAGCCTGCAGGTACACATGCAGATAGAGCACTCATATACATAAAAATAAATAAATAAAATCTTTAGGGGGGGAAAAAAAAAGAAAAACCAAAAGAAACAAAAAGCCCTTATAACTCCAGTTCAAAGGCTCAATACCCACTTCTAATATCCTTGGGCATTATATGTACATAGTGTATAGACATATGTGTAGGCAAAACACTCATTCACATAAAATAAAAATAATCTTTTTTTAAAAGTTATTTTCAAGCCGGGCGTGGTGGCGCACGCCTATAATCCCAGCACTCGGGAGGCAGAGGCAGGCGGATCGCTGAGAGTTCGAGGCCAGCCTGGTCTACAAAGCGGGTCCAGGACAGCCAAGGCTACACAGAGAAACCCTGTCTCGAAAAACCAAAAAAAAAGAAAAAAAAAGTTATTTTCATGGGGGCTGGAGAGATGGCTCAGAGGTTAAGAGCACCGGTTGCTCTTCCAAAGGTCCTGAGTTCAACTCCCAGCAACCACATGGGGGTGTGTGTATCACAACCATCTTGAGATCTGATAAGCATAACACTGTATACATAATAAATAAACATTTTAAAAGGTTATCTTCATGTTTATCTTCCTTTTCTCCTTTGCAATTTAGAAAATGTTACTAAGAAAGATCGGATAAAGGCAAGTTAAACAGATAAATAGCAAAGCCTTTGTGCTGCCTGCAGGCTTGTGGGGCAGCCAGGGAAGTGCATGCATAAAACTCAGTCCTGCATAAACCAGGTGTGGCAGTGCAGTTCTATGATTCCAGTCAGCAGCCTCCCCAAACACACAGCATTCTGACTGGAAGAAACCAATCCCACCTGTGGATAGGATTTGTCAATCTAAGAGAGAACTGTGTACTATCCATAGTAGCCAATGAATATTTTCCTGATAAGACAATAACCTTTTGTATTAATAATAATCTACAGGTCACAGCCGATTACTATTTAATGTGGATATTTATGAGTCTCTGTAAACATGCTTTGCTTTTATTTTTAATTAAGCCAATCAAACCAATCCTGCTAGAAGCTACAGTGTAAATAACACACTGTCAATTCAGATGTCATGTTTGGAGGAGGGAATTAGAATGCACAACCATACAATATAGCAATTTTTTTTTTTTGGTTTGTTTTGGTTTTTGGTTGTTTGGGGGGGGGCGTTGAGACAGGGTTTCTCTGTGTAGCCTTGGCAGTCCTGGAGTTGCTTTATAGACCAGGCTGTCCTTGAACTCACAGTGATCCGCCTGCCTCTGCCTCCCAAGTGCTTTATTTTGGTTTTTCTTTTTCTTTTTTCTTTTTCTTTTTTTCTTTTTCGAGACAGGGTTTCTCTGTGTAGCCTTGGCTGTCCTGGACTCACTTTGTAGACCAGGCTGGCCTCGAACTCACAGTGATCCGCCTGCCTCTGCCTCCCGAGTGCTGGGATTAAAGGCGTGCGCCACCACCGCCCGGCCTTATTTTGGTTTTTCGAGACAAGAGTTTCTCTGGGTAGCTCTGACTGTCCTGGAACTCTTGCTATAGACCAGGCTGGCCTAGAACTTGTAGGTTTACCTGCCTCTGCCTCCTGAGTGCTAGGATTGCCCGACCACCTATGTAACTATTTACTAACAACATTATGGGACTCTTTCTGACACATGACCGTCAGCTGCTGAGGCCACAGCACCCTGGACTTCGGCCTGGCTGGCAAGCTCTGGCACTGACTCACAAAGGGAGCAACTCCCGACCTGGGCTCCTGACGGTGCGTGCGTATGGCTGTTGCTCTCCCAGCTGAGACTAGGAACAAAAGCCATATCGCAGCTTCCCCATTAGCAAAGGGTCCAAGACTCAGCTGTGTACCTGCTGGAGGTCCGGATTCTATACACTGTGTTAGGAGTTTAAAATTAGTAGGCTGGAGAGACGGCTCTGTGGTTAACACCATCTGCGACGGCTGGGCAATGGTGGCACATGCCTGTGATCCCAGGATTCAGGAGGCTGAGGCAGGCAGATCTCTGAGTTGGAAGCCAGCCTGGTCTCGAGAGCAAGCAAGTTCCAGGACAGCCAGGGCTACACAGGCAAATCCTGTCCCTGACCGCCCCCTCCCCGCAAAAAAACATTGTTTAATTCCCAACACTCATAAGGCAACTCACAACCATCTGTAATTCCCAGTACTCAGCGCCCTCTTCTGGCCTCAGCAAGCACTGCATGTATGTGGCGTGCAGATGTGGAAACACCCTTTCACACTGAGCCATCCAGCCAGCCCCAGAGCTCAAATTCTTATTTTATGGATGTAAAATGTCTCAAATACCACCAGATCACCACAGCTCCAGCCATGTTCAAATAGGAATTTTTTTTTTTTTTTTTTTTTTTTTTTTTGCTTTTTCGAGACAAGGTTTCTCTGTGTAGCTTTGGCTGTCCTAGACTCACTTTGTAGACCAGGCTGGCCTCAAACACACAGCAATCCATCTACCTCTGCCTCCTAAGTGCTGGGATTAAAGGCGTGCGCCACCACGCCCAGCTCAAACAGGGATTCTTTGTGTAGGTTAATCCAGCATTTAGGAGGACAAGCCAGGCTTACTCGCTCATTTAGACAAGAGCAGCAGGAACAATGCATAGAAAGTCCTAATTAAGTTTAGTTGCTCTACCGAGACACTGTAACTATGTGTCGTTTTGTAAGGTATTCAATAATAGTTTCCTATTTTGATGTCAAATTTTCAGTAAAGTTTTAATGGTGGGGTAAAGGGAGTTTAATATCTGTGCCAGCCATGGTGGCCCACACCTTTAATCCTGAAACTCGGATCAGACAGATCCCTATGAGTTCAGGCCAGCCTGGTCTTCATAGTGAGCTTCATCCAGGGACACACAGTGAAACTGTCCCAACATCAGCAACAACTAACACCCCCCTCACCCCACCCCACTCTCCATCCCCCCTCCCCCCACCCCACCAAGAGTTTAATACCATGGACTGCCAAGTCTAGTTAGGAAGGGGGAAAAATCACATAGCCAAATTCATTCATAAAAGAAAAATAATATTGTGGGCTGGTGAGATGGTTGGTGAATAAGGGTACTTGTCACCAAGCCTAGTGACCTGAAATCTATCCCTGGAGCCCACGTGGTAGAAGGGAAAAGACCAGCTCCCATAGCTCTGTGCTGCCCTTCACAAATACGCCATGGCATATATGACAGATAAATAAAATGCTAAGAAAAAAAATCATGCTGTGGAAAAAACAAAACTAAAACCATCCAAGTTACCCAAAGATCACACACATCGTGCCATACTTACTTACGAACAGCTGTAAATATCAAGAAAACTATCCACACACACACACAAAAAAAGTGCCGGGCGGGTTGGTGAGATGGTTCAGTTAGTTAAGAGTGCTTGTTCTTCCAGACGCTGCAGGTTCGGTTCCCGCCACCCACTGTGACTCCAGTCCCAGGGGATCTGATGCCACTCTTGTGATCTCTCCGGGCACTGCATGAGTGTGGCACGCAGACATGCGCGCAGGCGAACCCCCATATACATTGCTCTTAAAGAAGAGAAACCCTCTGTCCACTTACTTCACGGGAGTCAACGGTGTACCAGGTACTGGAGACACTGCTCTCAAAGCACAGAGCAGTGCTCCACTGTACCAACCCCACAGTCCACCACTGCGGTGACCTAAGGCCAAAGGGCTTCCTGGAGACTCTGTGCTGACGGGGGAAGCCCAAAGCACATCACAGATTCTAAAAGGGGTGAGGCCAACTGGACTGAGACAACATAAAACACGAGGAAATTCTGTGAGCTGTGCTCTTAAGTCATAAACATTAAAAAAAAAAAAAAAAAAAACCCTCATTACCTCAGGGTTGCCTTGAGCTCCACAGAGCCAACATGGCCCTGACCCTCTAATCTTCCTGGCCTTCCTACCTGGACAGGATGCTAAGTGTGTGTCCCTGTGTCTAGGATATGTAGTGTTGAGGATAGAACCCAGGACGTCATGTTGGGCAAGCATTCTAGCTCTGTATCCAGCCCAGTTCCAAGCCCTATATATACAGTTTGAAGATGTATTTTGAGGCTCGAGTGATGGCTCAGATAAAGGCACCTGATGTGGGGCTGGAGAGATGGCTCAGAGGTTAAGAGCACTGGCTGCTCTTCCAAAGGTCCTGAGTTCAATTCCCAGCAACCGCATGGTGGCTCACACCCATTTATAATGAGATTTGGTGCCCTTTGCTGGCAGACAGAACATTGTGTACATAATAAATAAATAAATCTTTTTTAAAAAAAGGCACCTGATGCAAAACCCGAGTTCCATCCCCAAGATTCACATAGTGGAAAGAGAGAAGTAACTGCTGCTAATTCTCCTCTACATGTGAGCTGTAGTACACACACACACACACACACACACACACACACACACACACCTTAATCAAATATAAACATTTAAAAGTATATATAGCTTTACTTATGACTCTGTGGGACCTCCATCTCCTAGGTTTTTAAGTGTAAGCCCATGGTACACTGCAGATTTTTTTCAGCATTTTATTTGTACATAATCATTCTGTGGCAGAAAATTAAGCTAGATAGACCTGGGAATAAAGTTTGAAATATGTTTTTTTTTTTTTTTGCATGGTTTCTCTGTGTAGTCTTGGCTGTCCTACACTCATTGGTAGACCAGGCTGGCCTCGAACTCACAGCGATCTGCCTGCCTCTGCCTCCTAACTGCTGAGATTAAAGCATGTGCCACCATGCCCGGTTTTTTAAAAAAATCTTATATTGAGCTGGGCATGGTGGTGCACACCTTTAATCCCTGCACATGGGAGGAAGAGGCAGCGGGATTCGATGTGAGTTCGAGGCCATCCTGGTCTACAAAGAGAGTCCAGGACACCCAAGGCTGTTACACAGAGAAACTCTGTCTTGGAACACAAAACAACTCTCCTCCCCCCCCAAAAAACAAACCCTAAAGCTCCCTTTTCCCCCTAAAGCTCTTATACTGAACAAAGCGCCCACGGGCTGCAAATGCATGCTGATAGGGCTCCGAGCTGCACTCCTCACACTTAAGTCAGAAGAACTGGGTGTTCAAGACTCATTACAGAGAGAATTCAAAGCTAGGCTGGACAACCTGGTAAGACCCTGTGTCAAGCTGGTCGTGGTGGCGCATGCCTTTAATCCCAGCACTTGAGAGGGAGGGGCAGGCAGATCGCACAGCCTGTTCTACTAAATGAGTCCAGGACAGCCAAAGCTGCACAGAGAAACCCTGTCTCGAAAAACAAAACAAAAAGAACCTGTGTCAAAAATACAAAGTAACAAAGGAAGCAAAGCACTCAAGAGCAGAGGCAGGCAGATCTCTGAGTTACAGGCCAGCCAGAGCTATTTAGTAAAAATAAAACAAACTCATATTGCAAAAAAGAAAACAAACAAACAAAACAAGGCTTTTTTTGCGCATCCTCTAGCACATTGGAGGTTCTAGGTTCAATACCAGTATCATCAGAGGCAAATGCAGCTTTATTATTTTCAAGCACACAAAAGTATTTCCGAACTTTAAAAAATTGCATTTAAATTCTTTCTGTAAGGCAAAGGACACTCTCAGCAGAAGAAAGCAACAGCCTACAGATTGGGAAAAGATCTTCACCAATCCTACATCCAACAAAGGGATTATATCCAAAATATATAAAGAACTCAAGAAATTAAACACCAACAAATCAAATAATCCAATTAAAAAACAGGGTACAGAGCTAAACAGAGAATTCTCAACAGAGGAATATGGAATGGCTGAGAAACACTTAAGAAATGTTCACCATCCTTAGTCATCAGGGAAATGCAAATCAAAAGGACTCTAAGATTCCATCTTATACCCATACGAATGGCTAAGATCAAAAGCTCAAGTGACAGCACCTGCTGGCGAGGATGTGGACAAAGGGGAACACTCCTCCATTGCTAGTGGGAGTGCAGACTTATACATCCACTTTGGAAATCAACTGGTGCTTTCTCAGAAAATTGGGAATAGTGCTACGTCAGGATCCAGTTTAACCACTCCTGTGCACATACCTGAAAGATGCTCCGCCATACAACAAGGACATTTGCTCGACTATGTTCAAAGCAGCATTATTTGTAATAGCCAGAATCTGGAAATAACCAAGATGTCCCTCAACCGAAGAATAGGTTAAAAAAAAAAAAAACTGATACATTAACACAATGGAATACTACTCAGCCACTGAAAACAAGGAAATCTTGAAATTTGCAGGCAAATGGGTGGAGCTAGAAACAATCACCCTGAATGAGGTAACTCAGACCCAAAAAGACACATATGTATATACTCACTTATAAGTGGATATTAGCCCAAAATAGATGTCCTCTGAGAGACTCCACCCAGTGGGGCATCGGGACAGATGCGGGGACTTGAGGGTCGCCCCTGGGCGGAGTGCTGAGAATTGTAGGGAAGATTGGGGGACAGAACATCTGGGATGGAGCAGGAGCTCCACTGGGAGACCATCAAGGCCGGAGGATCTGGACACAGGGGGGGCCTGCACAAACTGATGCACGAACCAAGGTCAATGCCTGCAGATAACCAAGACCCTTTTTCAGATGTAGCCAACGGACAGATGACTCTCTGTGAGTTGGGGGTAGGGGGGACTGCAGCTGAACCTCAGACATGCCCTCTGGTGCCCACCATTTGGTCACTGCCCCTTGGCAAGATGGCCTTGCGGGCACACAGAGGAAGGGGACGCAGGCTGTCCTGATAAGACCTAATAGGCTTTGGCAAGGCGGTGGGGGAGGAGGGCCCCCCCATCAGGGGTCTAGTGGAGGGGAACAAGACAGAAGACGGAGGGAGGGTGGGAACAGGAGGATAAGAGAGAGGAAATAACAATTGGGATGTGATGTGAATGAATTATAATAAATAAAATATACATAAAAATAACCATAAGTGGAAAAAATTAAAATTTACTATATGCTTATAAGTGGTACCATAGTCTGTAAAGCAGCAGGAAATCTCCCCTCTTTGGGGAGGTCCCCCAGAGGGCATGGGTTCAGGTAAGAACTCTTGAGTTCACACTGGGGAGCAATGACTTTGTACATCATGTTTTAAGTCTTAAAGAGGTTGCCATGGGAAACCTACAGGGTAGCTTTGTAAGTGAGCAAATGCAGGGTTGCCTGCAGAAAAGAAAGAGGAGGAACACACAGCTCTTCGGGGAACATCTGTCCCGAGCAAAGAGAAAGGAGAAGATATTACCGTTGTGCCAATGAATAAAGAAGCCTTAACGTTCCCTGGGTGGCAGAAGAGGACTTTCCCGGACAGCTCCTGAGCCCACTGTGCCATCCTACGGGCATCACTCACCCTCAGATAATATAACTGTCTCATGAAGTGATTCTTTTTTTTTTTTTTTGGTTTTTCGAGACAAGGTCTCTCTGTGTAGCCTTGGCTGTCCTGGACTCACTCTGTAGACCAGGCTGGCCTCGAACTCACAGCAATCCGCCTGCCTCTGCCTCCCGAGTGCTGGGATTACAAGCATGCGCCACCACGCCCGGCTTATGAAGTGATTCTTGCACACTCTCAACAATTGGAATTATTATTACCTCTTGGTGAATAGGGAATAGGAAAATAGGGGATTTTCCTGAGAAAAAGAAGCTGGAGGCATTGCCAAGAAGGAAATACTCAGAGAAGATGGCACGTCTGCTTTGCCGGAAACACTTGGGAAGCAGCGGATGTCATAGTCAGGGTCTATTTAATGCACGTCCCCTCCTCACGCAGGAAAGTCCTCAGAAGCTGACAGGGAGGCCGGGCGTGGTGTAGATCCAGGCAAGCGTGGTCCATTCTGTCGAAATTCAGGACTGTGGCTATGCTGAGGGCCACCCTGTGCCTGGCAGAGGGACAATACAATGGGCTGGCAGTGTCACATCTTAACCCAGGTGTGGTGACATGGTGCGTTAGGTCTGTGGAAGCGCACTGAGCTATGTAATGACAGAGTGTGCACTGTTCTGTGTGTTTATCTCACTTCAAAAAGCTAAGAGGAAGGAAAACATGGCGGATAGCAAGGAACAAAAAAAGTCCATGCTGACTGCTTTGACAGCACAGCAAGTTAACAAAAACATTAAGTTGCAAAGCTATGAGTTCAAAGAGATATTTGCAACATTGTTTTCTGTTTTTTTTTAAAAAGCATTTTATTTATTTATGTTATGTATATGAGTGCTCTGTCCTTGTACACCTGCAAGCCAGAAGAGGGCATCAGGAATACAGATGGTTGTGAGCCATTATATGGTTGCTGGGAACTGAACTCACAGCCTCTGGAAGAGCAACCAGTGCTCTTAACCGCTGAGTCATATCTCCAGCCCTGTTTTCTGTTTTTAAAATAATTTATTTTATGTGCATTGGTACTTTGTCTGCATGTGTGTCTGTATGAAGGTGTCAGATCTTGGAGTCACAGACAGTTGTGAGCTGCCATGCAGGTGCTGGGAATTGAACCCAGGTCCTTGTGAAGGGCAGGCAGTGCTCTTAACCACTGAACATCTATTCAGACCCCATTTTTTCCTTTTTAAGATTTTTTTTTCCCCAAGGCCAGTCTGGTCTACAAAGGGAGTACAGGGCAGCCAGGGCTACACAGAGAAACCCTTGTCTTGGAAAAACAAAACAAGATTCATTGTTTTAAACTTTCTGTGTATGAATGGTTTGCCTGCATACATGTCTGTACAGTGTGCCCATGATTGCTGCCTACAGATGCCAGAAGAAGAGATCAGCTTCCCCTGGAAACACAGTTATAGGCAGTTGTGAGTTTCAGTACCAAGTGGATGCTGGAAATCTCACCCAGGTCCTCTGGAAGAGCAGAGAGTGCTCTTAACTGAGCCATCTCCAGCCCCTAAAGGAGATTTTTAAACGAAATGTAAAAACTGAATTGAAAAAAAAGAAAATAGCAAAAATAAAGAAAAAAATTGAAATGACAACATCATTATTGAATAAACAACCAAATTGGGAACAGCTGCAAACTATATTTACTAAAATCAAAATGCTCAATAAAGACATGATAGTCACTGAAAGCAGATGACAGAGACAAAACAAACAAACCCACTAAAGCAAGTGGAAAGAGATTGGTGTGTATGGAAAATACAAAGAGACGCCCAGCGTAGCAGTGAGGGACAGAAGAGCAGTCCTGTTGTCAATGAGCACGTTCAAGCCCCGTGATCTGTGAATCCGTTAGGGTGCTTGGTGTTCGAACCCCGTTATCTGTGAATCCGTTAGGGTGCTTGGTGTTCGAGCCCCGTGATCTGT
>OU015746.1:412140-424298 GCA_907169655.1 Acomys percivali | reverse complement strand
GGTGTTTGAGCCCCGTGATCTGTGAATCTGTTAGGGTGCTTGGTGTTCAAGCCCTGTGATCTGTGAATCTATTAGGGTGCTTGTTGTTCGAGCCCTGTGATTTGTGAATCCGTTAGGGTGCTTGGTGTTCGAGCCCCGTGATCTGTGACTCCGTTAGGGTGCTTGGTGTTTGAGCCCCGTGATCTGTGAATCCGTTAGGGTGCTTGGCAAAGGGCGTGTAAGATGCAGTGGAATTAGAGGTGGTCGTAGACAGTGTGGAGATAGAGACGCTGTCTCAGATTGTAGAGGTGGACAAAAGCAAAAAACAAACCATCACCGTGTCCTTTGAATTGAAAAGAGGAGGCAGGACAGTGAAGGGACATGAGAGGACTCCACTGGTGACCAGTGTCTCTGAAGACCAAGAAAGGGCCAAGAACCCTTTGCGGGGGGGGGGGGGGGCAGTGGACAGGAAGGTTCTAGAAGTTGAAAAAGACAGGAAGGCTTTGTCTTAGAGCTCCATGTAGAAATAATGTCCTACTTATGCCTTACCTTTGGCTCAGCCAAACTGTGTACATTACCAGACCCCAAAATTGTGAGAGAATAAACTCCTGTTGTTTTAAGCCAGTTTGTAGTAATTCTTCATAACAGCAAACAAGAAACTAATACAAAAGTAATAGGAGCTATTTTATGAACATAAAGAAAATTCCTCTGAAATTACGATTTGTTGTTGTTGTTGGAGACAGGGTTTCTCTGTGTAGCTCTGGCTGTCCTAGAACTTGCTCTGTAGACCAGGCTAGCTTCAAACTCATAGAGATCCTCCTGCCTCTGCCTCCCGAGTGCTGGGATTAAAGCTATTGCCTGGCTAAGAAAATATTTTTTTTTAATCTAAGAACTCAGAATATACAATGTATCAGAAGTCTGAGTCATGACCTGATTAAACAAGGTAAAGCAAAGAAAAACAGGCGTCAAACATTCCATAAGAAAAGGCAGATCTGGGAAACCAGCTGACTTGACGCTTTGGCCATTCATCAAATACCAGAAAGACAGTGAAGACGCTACCAGGTGCTGAGGGAGAAGAGAGGAGTTGTCTAAGAACACCGCGTGCAGCCAAAACATCGTCCAAGACAGACAGCGGGGATCTCAGTGCAGGCAACTCAGACAGTCCTTCCCGGATAACCAACCGAGCTGCCGCTGGTTAAGCGCTCTGTTAAGAACTCAGGAATCTGGAGAGATGGCTCAGAGGTTAAGAGCACTGACTGTTCTGCTGCTCTTCCAAAGATCCTGAGTTCAATTCCCAGCAATCGCATGGTGGCTCACAACCATCTATAATGTGATCTGATGCCCTCTTCTGGCTTTCAAACACTGCATACATAATAAATAATATTAAAAAAAAAAAAAGAACTCAGGAGTCGCTATGGTTAAAGAGAGTTAGCTGGTGCTGAATCCATTTAAACACTGCATGAATACGGAGCACTCTGACTTTATAGCTGCGACCTGCCAGAGCACGGAGACTCTCACAGTGAAACGCCCTTATAACAAACGAGGACCCCCGCGTCTCGGTGTTTGTTTCTCCTCTATTTGTTTTTTTGGTCTCCCCTTTTTTTCTCCCCTCCTTCTTTTTCTCCCTTGCATTTTTTTTCCCTCCCATATGGGGCTCTCATACTGTAGCCCAGGCTGGCCTCAACTCATGGCAATTTCCCCTCTGCTTCTTGAGTGCTGGGATTACAGGTGTGCGCCACCGTACCTGGCCTGTTCTTCCCACTCTCTCGTCTTAGCCCTAGAAGAAATATGTGGTAAATCAAAAGCCTACAGAAGAGCAGGGCGTGGTGGTGCTCGCCTTTAATCCCAGCACTGGGGGCAGGGGTGGGGCAGAGTAAGCAGATCGGTGTGAGTTTGAGGCCAGCCTGGTCTACAGTGCCAGTCCAGGACAGCCAAAGCTACACAGAGAGACCCTGTCTCTAAACAAAAAAGTCCACAAAAGCCACAACCCATGGGATCAGCCCGCTGCAGTCTCCCAGACCATGCTGACAACAGTCACAAAGGAAAGCGACAGAAGCGCAGCGGGCCTGACTCAAGCCAATCAGTAGCAAGTCTGCTCCCACGCCTGTCAACAGCTTTCTCACTCCACATATCAGTCATCTGCTGTGGGACTCACGTGCCTATTTTTGAGCTTGTTAAATGTTCTACTCTGTTGCCTCTGCTGAGGACCGTGCTTCACTGAGCAGCAGCACCTGACGCTCAGGACACACCCCCTGCTCTCGGGTTAAAGACGTCCGACAGAGCTTGGTCCTACCGGAGAGCACAGGTCTAAATCTGTGCTGTCCAGGCTGGCAGTTACCGTCATTGAACCACACAGTTTTAGAGCCCCGCTAGCGTTTGTGGCATTGCCACGGGGCTGGAGATGCAGGAAGCAGTCTGCAAGCCCAGAGAACAGAGGGTGGCAGGCCTCAGGACAGGGTCTGTACTAGAAGGATGAGATGAAAACCCCTCAACAACCCCAAAAGGCAGTCACGGACATCTGTATACAGCCGCAGTCTGAGGGAGGGGTCACTACATGATGTTCTGCCCAGGTTTCTGAAACCGGCTCGTTCCTCTGGGATGTAGGGTCTCAAATCTCAAGCCAAACCTCAAGCTTCTAGAACACAGGGCTTACTGCCTTCGAGCCTGAGGCCCTCTGGTCTAACCTGTGCCCGGTCTCCTGAGCCTCTTGGTTGGGTTCCTTCCTACACCGTAGCCAACTCTACAGGGTCACTTAGGCGCCGCCGCCTCCTCCTCCTCCTCCTCCTCCTCCTCCTCCTCCTCCTCCTCCTCCAAGTCCTGTCCATTAGGAAGCAGTTTGGTGCTTGGAACCAGAGGCTACTGTCTGCAGTCCCACGCACCAAAAGGTAATGGCCCCGGAGCCGGTGGTCTCCCTGCTCTGCTCTAGGACCCGCTGCCTCCCTGCCCACGCCTCCCGCAATCCCACGCACGCCTCCCAAACGCATCGCTCACACCTGCGGTCTCCCTCGACGCCCACCCCGAGCCGCTTTGAGGACTCTGCCCTCAGAGCGCAGTCCTCCCCAGCCAGCATGCGGGACCTAGCCCTGCCCAGCCGCTCCGGGGGTAGACCCACGCTGGAGAGGCCGCTCGCACCAACACCCCAGCGCTGCGCCCCCGGGTGCTGTGGCCGCGCTCACCCGCCGGGTGGCCGTAAGGAGACTCGGCTGCTCCGTCCTGCAAACTGGCCAGGATCTCTCCCTTGCCCACGTCGCTGTCGCCCACCAGCAGGAACTTAAGAAGAAAATCGTAGGCCCGCACCGGGCTGCCCAGGGAGCTCATCGTGTCGGCCCAGCCACCCCGCCCATGCCGGCCCCAGGCTGTGCGCAGGCGGCGGCGGGTCCCCGAGCGCCCCGGACCCGGCGAACTCCCCACGGACCGGGGGCGCTTGACAGCCCCGGCGCCCCGCCCACCATGCCTCGCCATTGGCGAGTGTCAGTTGCTGAGGTGGATACCCATGCTCATTGGTTTGCAAGCTCGTCCATCTAGTTCTTAACGCCTCCGCACCGCGCCCACCGCCTCTCTTGAAGACTTGTTGCCTCGGCCAATGGAGGTCCGGAGGCCGAGCCAGAAGAAGCTCGGGGAGGGAGAGGTCTGCTCCCACAACCAACGGGAGAGCGGCTCTGGCGAGGAGGGACGTGGCCAGTGTTTACTCCGCCCCTCGTGCTGGTGCTCAGCAGGAGCTGGCTCTAGATTGGTGTGGGAAGTGTTTGAGTCCCTGCCTGGCAACAAGGATTTGTCCCGCAACTCCACAGAGCTTCGAATGCTAGCCTGAGAGCTGAGGCACACGCGCGTGTGTCCGTGTAGGGCATCAGATGTAACGCGAGGTACAGGCAATTGTGAGTTCCAGCACCAACTGACCACATGGACACAGGACATCTAAAGGTGTCTGCTCCTGGGTCCCTCGAGGTCTCCACGGGTTTCTGTCCATGCATGTCAGCGTGTCTACTCGTGTGTGCGTGATGTGCCTGTGAGGTTGCTGCCAGGGAGCCGTGGTGTCCTGCCTGTCTTTGACCTCTTTCCCCCTAGGGGAGTAGTGGACCGCTGGACAAAGCCTGCTCTCTGCTCTGAGTTATTAAGAGCAATCCTAGTTTAGCATCTCTGCTACTGCCTGAAGTGGAAGCACCTCCTGCACTCGGTGCCCTCCACTCAGTTACCAGGGGCGAGTGGAAAAGAAAAGGCAGCCGGGGGGGGGGGGGCGGGGGGGGGGACGGGGGGGACTACAAAAGCATTTGCAGACACTGCTGTACTTCAGAACACGGCTGTTTTGCCTCAGAACAGGCTGGTCTCAGAGCAAGGTGACTGCTGCCTCCCTACAGAACCGTTATCTTTTCAAAAAGAATTGACCATAATAAACCCCTGTTATAAGGGATGGTTGCCAGTCTAGAACGGGTAATTGAGACAGAGTTTTTGCAGACAGGGTTTCTTGGTATAGCTGTGGCCGTCCTGGAACCCGCTCTGTAGACCACGCTGGCCTCGAGAGCTGCCTGCCTCTGCCTCCTGAGTGCTGGAATTAAAAAGCATCGGCCTCCACCGCCCAGCTAGGATGGGTGATCTCGCTGAGCCATTTCTGACTCAGAACAAAACTATGACTCAAGGCTACATTGTTGCCAACCAAGAGAAGCTATAGCTGCAATTATTTCAGTGCACCGTGACATTGCAACACTGCCTGACTGCCCACACAGAAAAATCTTTCTTAGAGAGCCTTTTAGAATGCCTGTTCCCAAAACAGCTTTTCCCTACTGTTTCGCCAGCTGAAGTGCTACCATAGTGCATTAAATAAATTCCACTGTTGCCTTCTGTCACAACTCATATCTCACCAGGATGTCAGTGTCATTCCTGTGAGATGGCAGCATTTGAGTTAAGGTTTGAGCCAGTGTGATTGATGGTTTGCCTGTAATCCTGTGATTGCTGATCTTGGCAGCCTGGTAGGATCTGAAGGCACCTAACAAACATGCTTCCTGTCACATCTGTGAGAGGGGAAATGCAAAGATTTGAGTAGTTGCCATCTTGCAGGAGGATGTTCAGACATGAGGAGGTGCCTTCATTTCACCCTGAGTGAGAGTGTGTGTTGTGCAGTGCCTTCCTCCACGGACATCACACTCCAGCTTCCTGCATGGGCTGAACATAGGTAACTTTTCAGGAATCTTCCAGGCCTGCAGCATTAGATTAGGACCTGCTGAGGCATCTTGCTTCCTGATTTGTCAGCTTCTAGACTCTCAGCCTCTCCGTCATATAGGCTCTATTGTGTAAGCCAATCTTATCAATCACTCTCTATTACATACATACATACATACACACATATGCACACACACACACACAATTAGTTCTGTTCTATTCTATTAGTCCACACACTATTCTCTAGAGAATCCTGCCTAATACAAATCCCAAACAGTAAGGCAGCTGAGGCAGGAGGATAGTGCATTTGAGACTAGCCTGGGCTAACTAAGGATTATGAGGCCAACCGGGACTACACAATGTAACCCTATGTCAACAAAACAAAACCAATGTCTATACACAAAAATTTGCATTCGTTCTGATTTTAATTTTATACAATTTTATTTACTATTATTATTTCTAAATGTATGTGTATGTGTGTCTGTGTGAGTGTACACTGTTGTTTATGCAGATGCCCACAGAAGTCTGAAGGTGTCAAGTCTCTTGGTGATGGAGTTACAGGTGCTTGTGAGCCTCGCCTGTATGTGGCTGCTGGGAACCAGACTTGGGCTCTCTGAAAGAGCAGCAAGTACTCTTAACTGATGAGTCATGTCCGCAGCCCCCAATTTGGACTTCAAAATGTTCATTTTTGATTACCAGTTTATTTTCCCAAATTAACGAGATACTGACTGATCAGCTGATTGAGGTGCTGGTGAAGCCACTATTTAAAATAAGAACAGGGGCCGGGGCTGTTGCCTTGGTCATGGCATCTCTTCACAGCAATAGGACAATGACTACCACACCTACTAAGCACAAAGTCGTGGGTTGGATCCCCAGCACTGAATAAAATGGACACTGAGGTACATGCCTCTAGCCCTGGCACCAGGTAGGTGGAGGCAGAGAGATCAGAAGTCGAGGTGCATCCTTGGCTACACATAGATTTTGAAGCCAGCTTGGACTGCATGACACCCTGTCTCAAAACAAACAAAAACAAGACAGAAACGCGAGAGACTAGGAGACAGAGAGAAAGGTAGAATTTTGTTCCTACTCTGAATCGCCCCCCCCCCATGGGAAAAAAAATCCTCTGAAAATAGTTGGCCTTTATCTCCCCGTCTCTATCTCTTAGTTCTCACGTTCCATTTTGCTGCGGGTCCTAGGCCACCTCGATAAGAAAGGACACTTTCCTGTTCTGTGTACCGTTTTTGTTTTATGACACATCATTGGGTTCTTTTATCTACCACCCTTCTCCACCACGATCCCTTCCAGCACCCCAAGATCAGGTAGGAGAGACAGAAGGTTGGAGGGGACAGGGAAGGTAGGTTGCTTTAGACTACTTCCTGCTGATTAGGGTTGTCGGGTTCTTGGGGGCGGGGCCTGTCGGTTTCTTGGGGGGCGGGGCCTGTCGGGTTCTTGGGGGCGGGGCCTGTCGGGTTCTGGGGGGCGGGGCCTGTCGGGTTCTTGGGGGGCGGGGCCTGTCGGGTTCTTCGGGGGCGGGGCAATCTCTATTGTCAGGGAGTCTCCAACTTCTCACCAAACAGCAACCAGGAGCCCCAAGGGGAGCGCAGCCATCTTCTTCAGAGCCCCCTCCCCGTCCCTCTCTGGGCTGCGGTATTTATTCCTTCTCCAGATTCCCCAGAATTAAGATGTCTGCAGCTGGCACAGATCACAGCCCTGCTAGTGCAGGAAACAATCGTAGCTAACGGCTGTGGACTGACTGAAGGAGCCCCAAATCTCACACCTGGACGTTCATATACTATAAAACAGAAACATATTAATAAAACACAATTGGGTTGTTTTTTATTTTTGTTTTTTTGTTTTGTTTTGTTTTCAAGACAGGGTTTCTCTGTGTAGCCTTGGCTGTCCTGGAACTCACTCAGTAGACCAGGCTGGTCTCGAACTCATAGTGATTTGCCTGCCTCTGCCTCTCGAGTGCTGGGATTAAAGGTATGTGCCGTCACCACCCGGCTCACAGTTGGGTTTTTAAAGAAACCCAAAATCTCACTACGGTTCTGAGTTCCTTACTCTGCATGAGTAGCCTCAGTTAGGTGCTAAGGAGGCCCAGGGGTTAACGGTGCCGGCTGCGTTTCTAGAGGTATAGGTTTCAATTCCCAGCACACACATGGTGACTCACAGCCATTTGTAACTCCAGTTCCAGGGGGTCTGACGCCCTCCTCTGGCCCTTGTGGGACCAGGCACACACATAGTGCACAGACACATGCAGACAAGACACCATTTATATGGAAGAAAATAAAATCCCTCACGTCGCTGCCAGGAATTACACTCCATGGCCTCTCGGCCCTTCGCGGCTGTGGGGCACTTCCAGAACACTTCCTGGAAAGGTGACGAGTGACGCCTGCTTCCTTTTCTTCCCATCCCATGGCTCTTGTCATGTCATAACAGTCACTTTGAGGCTGGTCTTTACTCAGCTGAAACATGGTAGCTTCCACCTGAAGGGGAAATCAAAGACACCCTGATATACTGAAGGAGAGGCTCCAGGCCAAATATGAGCTCAGTATTCATGTTTTGTATAAAATTCCATAGGATTGGGGCTGGAGAGATGGCTCAGAGGTTAAGAGCACTGTCTGCTCCTCCAGAGGTCCTGAGTTCAATTCCCAGCAACCACATGGTGCCTCACAACCATCTATAATGAGATCTGGTGCCCTCTTCTGGCCTGCAGGTGTACATGCAGGCAGGGTGCTGTATACATAACTAATAAAGCCAGGCAGTGGTGGCACAAGCCTTTAATCCCAGCACTTGGGAAGCAGAGTCAGGTGTATTCCTGTGAGTTCGAGGCCAGCCTGGTCTACAAAGTGAGTCCAGGACAATCAAGGCTACACATAGAAACCCTGTCTTGAAACAAACAAGTAAATAAATAATCTTTAAAAAAATGACAGAATTTGCATGGATCCTATAAATATCCTCCTATATACTTAAAACCATCTTTAGGTCACTTACAATACCTAATACAGTGTAAATGTGACTACTGATATCATCTACATTATTTGTAATAGTTGTTCTTACTGTTTATAGAACAATGGTAAAAAAAAGTCCTGCTCAGGCTGGAGAGACGGCTCAGAGGTTAAGAGCACTGTCCGTTCTTCCAAAGGTCCTGAGTTCAATTCCCAGCAACCACAACACATGGTGGCTCACAGCCATCTATAATGAGATCTGGTGCCTTCTTCTAGTGTGCAGGCCTACATTTGGGCAGAATACTCTATACATAATAAATAAATTAAAAAAGAAAAAGAAAAGAAAAGTCCTGCTCATGTTCTGTACAAGTGTAATTTTTTCTTTCTTTCTTTCTTTCTTTCTTTCTTTCTTTCTTTCTTTTTTTTTGTTGGTTTTTTGAGACAGGGTTTCTCTGTGTAGCCTTGACTGTCCTGGACTCGCTTTGTAGTCCAGGCTGGCCTCGAACTCACAGCGATCCGCCTGACTCTGCCTCCCCAGTGCTGGGATTAAAGGCGTGCGCCACTACTGCCTGGCTCATCAAATATTTTTAGGTCATGGTGAATTGAGTCCATAGGGCAAAACCTACAGATTGCGAGGGCCGCTGAAGTGGCAGGAAAGAACTGTGGCCTAAGCTAGGTACATGCTATTCACCAGAAAACAAGCTCATTAGAAGCTCAGAGCAACAGTTTTTTCAAATGTTATTAGTTAACAAGGGTTTTTTTTTTTTGTTGTTGTTTTTCACCAAAAACAAAACAAACAAAAAACCCAGATCATCTGTCTTATATCTCATTTTAAGGTCTTGCATAGCCTGAATTATTATCATGGTGCCTACCAAGACTCATGACTCCATCTTTGGACCTAACCTAGATGGGAAATTTGCCTGAAGCCTGTTCTTCTTCCTAGTGCAGTTTATGTACTTGTGACATGTGAAGAGTCACAGAGCTCTTGGCAGTTTTTGGTATTCTGAGGGAGGGGAGGGCTTAAAACTACTTGAATTAAATGAGGAATTCTATAAAAACCATCAGGAATCATAAAATTATCAATTCATCTAAACAGCATTATTTTATGAAAGACAATCTTCTTATTGATCTGCAAGAAATTTGCCCAACAGAGTGGGTTAATACTCAGGAAGCACTAGGTGTGGAGGTGCACTCCTTTAATCCCAGCACTTGGGAGGTAGAGGCAGGAGGATCACTGTGAGTTCGAGGCCAGCCTGGTCTACAAAGTAAGTCCAGGGCAGCCAAGGCTACACAGAGAGACCCTGTCTCGAAATCCCCCAGAAAAGGATGGCTAACAGACAGGGTATCCGTGTCAGGGTGCCTGGCTCACCCTCTGTACCTCTCAACAACTCTCAGGGTAGGGATTACGGTTCCCACTGACACCAGAGGCAGCCGTGGCTCAGAGAAGCCACGTGGTTGGAGGGTCAGTATAACACGTTCCTCCTTGAATGATGTTGCCCACTATTAACCCCAGGAGGCAGTCACAGGTGGACCTTTGTGACGTGAGGCCAGCCGAATGTAGACAGTGACGCCAAGGCCAGCCAGGGCTTTATAATGAGACCTTGTCTAAGTAAGTAACCAGGGTAACCTTAGTTTTATATTAAAAAAAAAAAGTAACATGAAATTTACCGTTTTAACCTTATTTTTTCTGTGCTGTGGACGCTCTCCCAGGACTTTGCTTTACCCCTGAGCTACATCCTCATCCCACTGTAGCTCTGTTTAGTTATGTAACCATTTCTACCAGTTTCTCGAGTTTGTCCATCTCCCCAGGCTGAAGCTTTGTGCCCACTAAACTGCACAACCCTCCTCCATTCCCCCACTCAACTTTTACCTCCATGAGTGCGCTCACTCCCGGCACCTGTATCGGGCATAGTGTATGTAGCATGATCACCTCAAGGTTCGTGCACACATCAGGGTTTCCTTCCTTATGTAAATACGTTTGTCCATTTATCACACACCCAGCTGCTAGGGATGTCCTGTGCAGGTTTTGTGTGGATGTTTGTGCCTTGGGGTATATAGGAAGAGGTAGGATTCTAGCTCATACCATAGCTGGTTAGTTGTTTGAAGACCATCAAGGCGTGGGTTGTATCTCAAAAGAAAGCTTGCTCTGTAATTTTCAAAGCAGTTGATGGGTGGTGACATTCCCCCCCCCTCCCCCACCTCTGGCCTAGAGCACAGTTTCAGGCCGGAGGTCCCTTATTGTAGAGTGGAGGGGAAATTCCAGGCCATATGCAAGAAATACCTTTCCATAAAATTAGATTTGTATCTCCATCAACTAGAAGAAAGCAATCCCTTTTGTAACTTTCTCTAGTGCCCAAATAAAAATAAATTGAAAACCTGTAAACATAGATTGACCATATTTATCTCAAACCAAGGGCTTGTGCAAACAAACAAACTCTATTTTCTTTTCCTTTCTCAGGAGAAGTAAATTGAAATTAACAGCTGGGCACAGAGTGAATGTGTGTTGGCTGATGACTCACCAAAACTCATTGCCATACTCCAGTTGCTATCTTGCTATAGAAAGAAAATTTATTTTAGGCCACATTAACATGTGGATGCCCCAGAAGCACCAGAACTTCTATTAGAAACTTCTAGCAGAGCCCTGGTCCCTGTGCCCCGGCCTGCCCTGTCAACAGTTCCTCTCCTACACAGCTAGGCAGCCCGCCCACCCCTGCCTCACCAGGGCACCCATACCTCCATCTGAAAAGCCTATCTTCAAGCTTCCCCTATAGTTTGCCCCACTTCACCCACACTCCTTTCAACTAGACCAGCCCAGGCTAGTTTAGAGCCTGCTAAAACTGCCCCGGGATCCTCACTGACACCCTGCGGCCACTGGGCAGTGCCTACCCCTCTGTGGCCCATCCAGATGTTGCTGACATCTTCCAAGGACCTCTGGGGGTGAGTAAAGGACTATTGGGGGCCCACAGGAGAACGATTATAGGGTGCCCATGATCCCTACAGCCACCATCATGTCCCCAGATAGCCAGAGTATGAGGTGGACACTGGATGAGATCACTATAGATTTGCGTGGTTAGGGGGAAGGCTGCTTCAAGTGTATGTCGTGTTGACTTGCAGCACCCCGTCCCCCTGCAACATGATGTATCCTCACAGTGTCTGGCTGTGCCCTGGGCCATGGGCTTCAGGCCACGTGCTCTCCAGCAGCTCCACTATAATATAATTGGAACAGATACCTTGTAGGAAAATATACTTGGGGGACCAGAAAGACAGCACAACGGGCAAAGGAGCTTGCTGCCAAGCAGTGACCCTCAGAACCCATGTGGTAGAAGAAGGCTAATTGTCCTCTTACTCGCCCACACATGCTCACCCCCCTCACCTACACCCACCACAGATAAATACATCCTGGGGGCCCTTTCAGCAGCCAGGGGTGACTGATAGAGAGGTGAGGACCATAACAGCCATGTGAGGAGTCTATCAGACCCAAGGAGCCAGTTCTAGTGGCAGGCATGACAAAGTGTGGTCCTGAGCCAGGCTAGTAGCACCAGATGTCCAGACGAGCCTTTGTGGGGCAGAGGATGGACATTCCACAACAGAGCCTTAGGAAGAATGCTGCTGTTCACCCCTTTGTGTTTATTCATTGCATGTGCACTGTGACCAGCTACCTCATAGCACTGTTGTCATGGTTTCCCTGCCATGATGTGAGCTTCAAACTGTGAGCCAAAACAAAATCTCTTCCAATCACCATCACCACCATCGCCACCATCACCATCACCATCACCATCACTACCATCATCACCACCATCACCATCACCACCATCATCACCATCATCACCATCACCACCATCACCACCACCATCATCACCACCATCACCATCATCACCATCACCACCATCACCACCATCATCATCACCACCATCACCACCATCATCACCATCACCACCATCACCATCACCACCATCATCACCATCATCACCATCATCATCATCACCACCATCACCACCATCATCACCATCATCACCATCACCACCATCACCACCATCATCATCACCACCATCACCATCATCACCATCACCACCATCA
>OU015746.1:394351-411931 GCA_907169655.1 Acomys percivali | reverse complement strand
CATCATCACCACCATCACCATCACCACCATCATCATCACCACCATCATCACCACCATCATCACCATCATCATCATCACCACCATCACCATCATCACCACCATCACCATAACCACCATCACCACCATCACCATAACCACCACCATCACCACCACTATCATCATCACCGTCACCACCATCACCACCATCATCGTCCATTACTTTTTTTTTGTCAGGCATCTGTAGTGGAAGTTTTGGTTTCTTTTATGTGTTTTTTGTTTGCTTGTTTTGTTTTGTTTTGGTCTCACATGTGGGATGTGGAAATGTTTTTAGTTTATTTTCAGCTGAAAACAGACCTATAAGAGGGCACATGATCTTAGTCTGAAGACAGATTCATGAAAGGTACATGATATTTGTCAGCTGAAAACTGTCTCGTGCGAGGGGTATGGCTTTTGCCAGCAGGAAAACATCCTTGTGTGGACTCCGAGAGGGCATGTATGAGAGCGCACAAACAGAGCGACAAGTCTTCACATCGCTTTGCTGGGCTTTTCCTTGCTTTGTGACACTCCACAGAACTCTGTGCTGCTGCTGTTTGGTGTTTGCGACTTGACTGGACAACCAAGAGTGGAATCACCCAAGGAACTGCGTCTAAAAAGGTCCACATTCCCTGCCCCTATTAACCTTCATTCTCTCTTACCTAAAGTTGGTGGGTTGGAGGGGAGGTAGAGGCATTTAAGAACCCCCAAATAAAGTAGATTTTTGAAAACTCTCAAAGCCAACAGGTATTTGGTCACAGTAATAAAGAAATTACTAGCCGGGCATGGTGGCGCACGCCTTTAATCCCAGCACTCGGGAGGCAGAGGCAGGCGGATCTCTGTGAGTTTGAGGCCAGCCTGGACTACAAAGTGAGTCCAGGGCAGCCAAGGCTATACAGAGAGACCCTGTCTCAGAGAAAAACAAAGTTTTAATTACTATGCCGACGAGATCCATGCCAATGGCCTGTAAGCCCCTTGCCGAAGGACAGATACTTCCTAAGATGTTAGCAGCTATTGTTTATGGAAAATAAGCCACATTTTTTACTTCAGTTTATTTGGCCCAACCCCACCAGACATGCTTGGTCATGTGTGGAAGGGAGGTATGTAGGCAGGAAACATGTCGGAATGTATGCTTGCCACGGACAGGATCTGACGCAAAATGCAGTGAATTGTGGACTCTTGCCTTTGTAAGCCCCTGCAAAATATGACTGGAGCCATTTCCCTGGGAACCTGGGTATGGACCTGTCCGGACTATATCCACTTGGCCAGCATTTAATTAAAGCTTGCTTTAATATTGGCTTTACACTGTGGTAGTGGTCTTATTCTTGACCAGTGGGATGAACAACATCTTCCTTAGAGAGAGGTTCTATAGACAGACAAGCTCATGATAAGGATATAGTGGGGGAGGATTTGGTTTGGTCTCAGGTGCACAGATAGCACGAAGGTCACCAGGCTCCTTTGAAGGAACAGTAACGTGGGTTACATTCCTGGATCCCCACCCCCTGTGCTTATCTGCAAGCACAGGGAGCTCCATGCCTCCCACAAGGAGGTCAGGCCTCATCACGGCTGGGAAATGGGCTCCTGGCCAGCGCAGCCTGAGAAGGGACCCCAGGACGTCGCTCTGCCTCTCACCTGCACAGGCCACGCCCCTCCAACAGTGTCTCCGCCCCCTCCCCAGACACACAATCCCCAGGCGGACCCGCCTCTTCCTCTCCACACCATCCTGGAGTTGATTTCCCCGCCCCTTCCTTCTGGTCACCCAATCCCGTCACGGGCCTGAGCCTGCCCCGCCCCCGCCCCGGCCCCGCCCCGGCCCCGCCCCGGCCCCGCCGCTGCACCAGCTTCTCCTGTAGGCCTGACCCAGGTTTCCTGTCGCGCAGCTAATCATGGAGACGCTGCTCAAGCAGGAGCTGGGCTACGGTTCAGTCAAAGCCTCGGGCCACTCGGGAGGCGGGTGCATTAGCCAGGGCCAGAGTTACGACACGGACAGAGGACGGGTGTTTGTGAAAGTGAATTCCAAGGCTGAGGTAGGGCCCCCGGCGCTGGGCCAGGGTGGCCCGGCTCCTTGCCCCCCCCCCCCCCGCCCGCCCCCCCGGTTTGGGTCCAGGGCTCGTGCCTGAGACCCGGAGCCCCCCGGGGTTCCAGCCATGGGTCCAGGTCCCTCCTGGGTCCTCAGCGACAGGCTCTGGCCGCTGTCCACGCGTGGCCGCCCCACCCTGGCCTCGGGCTTCCCAACCGCTGCCCAGGCGGATGCGGCGCCAGGTGTCCTCTGAGATAGCGGTACCCGCCTCTTTGAGAAGGGCCTTTGTATCTCGCTAGTCTTGAGGAACGTCAGAGCACACGCGTTTATCTGGGGGCTTATTTTAGCTCGCAGAGACTCAAACTTAACGGATCAAAGATCGTAAAGTGTCAAGAATAATGCGCTCCCCCCTTCCCCCCCCCCACGGCCGTGCTCTGTTTGAGTGTGAACTTTTCTGAGGTGCCCCCTAGGGAAAGATAGGGCGAGCTCCACTGCTTCCCGTGTGCTACTGGTTGCTGCTGTCCCTTTGGAAGGAAGGCTTATGTAGGAGTTAGAGATGACCTTTTGAATAAGACTGAAGGTGTTTATCTTCTGGCCAAGCGCTATACCTCACACACCTTCAAAGTATTCTTTTCTTTTTTTTTTTAGTTTTATGTGCGTTGGTGTTTTGCCTGCATGTATGTGTATTTGAGGGTGTCTGATCCCCTGGAACTGGAGCTGGGAATTGAACCCCGCTCCTCTGGAAGAACAGCCAGTGCTCTTGACTGCTGAGCCGTCTCTCTAGCCTCTTTTACTCTTTTCTTAAAATTGGTTTCTGTAAGCAAGGCTGGCCTCCAAACTCAGTCCTTTTGTTTCAGCCTCTTGAGTGCTTGGGTTACAGGTGATAGCCGTGAGCCCTCACGCCTGTGTGTTAACCTTTGAAGCATCATTATTTTCAAGCCTTGCCTCCAACCCCTATCGTCAGACATGAGTTGAACTTTATCAACTTTCCTTGAAGTTACTTCTGCACTAAGTTGCCCTCAGCACTAGCATTTGGTGTGTCCTGGACTCCAAGGGGCCCGCCTCTTCTGGCCTCCCTGCACCCTGCCTTTACACACACCTCTGCACCTCCACCTTGATTTTTCTTTTCTTCTCTTTGTGATGACAGAGGTTGAACCCGGGGCCTGGCACATGCCAAGCAAGTGCCGTATTGCTGAGCTCCCTTCTCAACTCTAGGGATGTTTTAAAAATGTTGTTTGGAGTTGAGTGTGGGTTCTTTTTCTTTTCTCTCTCTTTCAATTTGATTTTTTTGTTTGTTTGTTTATTTTATTTTTTGAAACAGGATCTAACTATGTAGCTCTAGCTGGAATTTGCTATGTAGACCAGACTGTCCTTGAACTAACAGAGATATACCTCCTTAAGAGCCTTTATTTTCTCTGAGGAAGTGGCTTGTTTGTTTGTTTGGTTGTTTGTTGTTTCTGGGACACACTCCACCCAGACTAATCTGGAACTTACTGTGGAATCCCCGGCCCCTCAAGTGGTAGGAGTCCACTTATTAGCCAACATGTACTGCTGAGTTCTTTAAAAAAAAAAAAAAAAAAAGATTTATTTATTCAATTTTAAAGACGATATGTATGCGTGTATTTGTGTGTGGGATGTGAGTATGGTGCCCATGGAGACCAGAGGCATCAGACTCTCCTGGACTTACCTGATGTGGGAATTGAACTCAGGACCCCTGTAGGAGCAGTATGCACTTTTCAACCACAAAACCATCTCTCCAGCCCCACTGCTGGGGTTATTTCCACTTCAAAGTCTACTTTCAATTTTTCCGGTCTTCCTTTTCCTTTGGTCGTTTTCTCTTGTTTGCTCTGGAATACAGAGTATGAGTTTTGCAGGTGCACTGTCTGTAAAAGAAACATCTGCTTGTGTAAACATAACTGTTGTGTTGGAAAATCTTCCTTGCCCTGCTTGCTATGAGGTTAGGCTTTTAAGGCTGCCTGGCTGCTCTTGTGTTTGCTTTCTTATGCCTTGCTAGGATCTGCCTGGTCTACGTTGTTTTCCCACTTCATTGCTCCTGTTTGACTCTTGTGAATGTATGTAATTGATTTTTATCTCATTTTTAGATTGTTTCTAGATTTTGTTTTGTTTTTCACAGTGATCCAACTGTGGCTTAATTTTCCCATAGGTCTATTCATGAGTAGCTGTGTTCTTAGCTTAGAATATTGAGACCACACAAACAGTAAATTACTTCTGTAAAAGAGCTCTGCTTCTTTATGACTTCACAGTTCCTTTTAAAACATCTCTTGCTGGCCGAGTGTGGTGGCGCACGCCTTTAATCCCAGCTCTCGGGAGGCAGAGGCAGGGGGATCTCTGTGAGTTCGAGGCCAGCCTGGTCTACAGAGTGAGTCCAGGACAGCCAAGGATACACAGAGAAACCCTGTCTCAACAAAACAAAACAAGACAGGGTTTCTCTGAGTCACATTGGCTGTCCTGGAATCCCTTTGTAAACCAGGCTGGCCTCGAACTCACAGAGATCCACCTGCCTCTGCCTCCCGAGTGCTGGGATTAAAGGCATGTGCCACCATGCCTGGCTGAGAAACCCTGTCTTGAAAAAAAAAAGAAAGAAATCCTGCCTCTGAAAACATCTCTTTCATTTTTTTCAATGCTGCCTTTTTAATGTGTTCTCTATCAATAGTACCTCTGCGTACGCTTAGCTTTGCCTTCAAATTCTAAAGAGATTGCTATGAAGGTTCTATGCAGGACGCAGTTCTTACCTTCCTTCTCAGTAACTTTGACCTTCTTAGTGAGTAATAACATTTGTAAAGCCTACGAGGTTCAGTATTCTCTCATTTTATAGGTGAGGAAACTGAAGCAAAGAAAGCTTGAGTGACTTGCCCGGGATCACAGAGGTAGCAACCAGGAGAGCGAGTAGAGGAATTTCTGTGGCGGCCCTGTTCAGTAGGGTGCGCGATCCCATCTGGGTGTGCTCACACTATGAGACAGTGAACATGAGAAGGTATAAAAAATACACCAGATCCCAGAGCCTGTATGATTCTGTGTAAAATGATCAAGCAGCCCTCGGAAGCCTGAGGCAGGAGGATTGTGAGTTTGAGGCCAACGTGGACTACATAGCAAAACCCTGCCTCCTAAAAACAGCAGCAGCAGCAAAAACAACAACAAAGCCGAGAAACACAAAAAAGCAGGCAGAATAGCTCTATGATGGCAGAAGCCTGGGTGGAGACAGCTGTCTCATGTGGGCAATGCTCTGAGTAAGAAGCCGAATTTCTGTTGCTATCTGGACTCTTTGGTTTGAGACAGGGTCTCTCTGTGTCACCTTGGCTGTCCTGGAACTCACTCTTTAGACCAAGTTGGCCTTGAACTCAGAGATCAGCCACCGCCACTCAGTGGTATCTGGACTTTTGAATCTCATATGATGGTGATGCCTCAAGATTAATTTATTGGTGCACGTGGGAGGCAGAGGCAGGCTGTTCTCCTCGTGTTTGAGGCCAGCCTGGTCAACATAGCCAGTTTCAGGACAGCCAAGGCTACATAGAGACCCTGTCTCAAAAAACAAAAATCAAACAAACAAAAAACGCAGCCCCAAGCTGGGAGTACAAGCTTGCTAATGCCTGTGTGACTTCAGCACTTATAGCCAATTCCTCTGCCGAGTACCATGGAAGAACTTTCCATTTCTCTTGAGTCCCAGATCTGGCATAAATGCGGTTTAAAATTGTAACACCAGAGGAAATCATGACTAAAGGTTATCTCTGGTGACTTTAGCCTCTTCTTTCACCGTTTTCCTGACAGGCTAGAAGAATGTTTGAAGGTGAGATGGCAAGTTTAACTGCCATTCTGAAGACAGACACAGTCAGGGTACCCAAGCCTATCAAGGTTCTTGATGCCCCAGGAGGCGGGAGTATGCTAGTGATGGAGCACCTGGACATGCGGTATCTGAGCAGGTCAGTCTGGACAACATCTCTTCCGGTTAAAAGCAAAGGCTTTGTTTTTCCTCTGTGGTTCTTTAACTTTGGAATCTTGTGTTTGGGTGGGGTGGGGGTGGGGCTGTACAGAGCCCACAACAGATGACAGCTGTATATTATGAATGGCGTGTATGCTCTGCCAAAAAGTCAGAGAAGTGAGGTGACTGCAGAAGACTCAGCTGCAAAGTCTAAGGAGACTAGGAAACGTGGTCAAAATTTGGGACCCTCTGTTTCAGTTTTGTTTTGTTTTTGGAACAGGGTCTTGTAGGCGTTCTCTTTTAGGTATTTTATTAGGTTCTTGTGTCTACCACCCTTCTCCACCCCAACCCCTTCCAACCCCAACACTAGGTAGGTGAGAAAGCAGGTTAGGGAGGAAAGGGGGCATATCGGGCTCCTAGGGGCAAGTCCAGTCTCAGCCATCAGACTATCCAGCAATCCAGCAAACCAGCAATAGCAAACGCGGCAGCAGGAATCCACAGCAGCATGGGGAGCAGCCGCCGCCACAGGCCCTCTCAGGGCTCGCCCATTTATACCCTCTCCAGAGGCCCCAGAATTAAACCCTCTTCAGCTGGCAACAATCTCAACCCTGCCAGTGCATGAGTTAACTATGAGGCATCATAGTTACGGCTGTGGAGAAAGTGAAGCAACGCCATACCCCACCCACACCTGGGATTAAGACAGAAACATATTCACATAACATAACTGGGTTTTGGTTTTTTGTTTTTTGAGACAGGGTTTCTCTGTGTAGACTTGACTGTCCTTGACCTGCTTTGTAGACTAGGCTGGCCTTGAACTCACAGCGGTCCGCCTGCCTCTGCCTCCCGAGTGCTGGGATTACAGGCGTGCGCCCGGCTCTTCTTAGGATTCTTGTTGTATGCTACCGCACCCAATTTCCCCTTTTATTTCAGTAGAATGTTTCACTTCTTTATGTGCCTTGAGACCTTTCGGATCTATCTGCTGTTTGTGTGTCATTTGTTTACTTCCTGCATTTGGGTTTCAGCCACGCCGCCAAGCTTGGGTCCCAGCTCGCAGATCTACACCTTGAGAACAAGCAGCTTGGAGAAGTTCTCTTGAAGGAGGCTGGCACCGTGGGTAAGGGGCTGCGTGAGTCCTGGGGGCTCCTGAAGGAGGCTGGCACCGTGGGTAAGGGGCTGCGTGAGCCCTGGGGGCGCTGCCTGGAAGGGGCTCAGGGGTGGCGTGATGCTATATACAGCCCATGCTGATGTCAAAGCGAAGGGTGACCACCCCAGGGCTGCACATCACAGTGCATGAATGCCATGGCAGCAACTGTCACAGTGTACCCTCGACATACTGTAAAACAGGAAATCCCTCTGGACTTGAAGCCATGTGATGTTATGGCTGTTTTACATCTTACTAATCAAAGTTGTTTTGGCTTTCAATACAAAGTGTTGCCTTTAAACACACTGTCTTCAGTGCAGAAGAGATGGCTCAGCAGTTAAGAGCACTGACTGATCTTCTAAAGGACGTGGGTTCAATTCCCATCACCCACATGGCAGCTCACAACTGTCGGTAACCCCAAGATCTGACACCATAACACAAACATACATGTAAGCTAAACCCCAATGCACATAAAATAAAAATAAATACATTTAAAAACAAAACCAAAACACTGTCTTCTGTTCCATGCACACACCATTCTTTTTTTTTTTTTTTTTGAATTTTATTAATTTATTCTTGTTACATCTTAATGGTTATCCCATCCCTTGTATCCTCCCATTCTTCCATCCCTCCCAACACACACCATTCTTGAGGCTCAGAATGACAGCCCTAATGCCACCCGTGTAGAACAAAGTACGGTGTTAGCTCATGTGCTGACTCTGTTAGACAGAGTAGCTGACAGCCAGAAAGCAGATAATCAGTCTGGAATCTACTGTGTAGAGCTCTGCTGATGGGCCCTGCTAGCCTGTCCATCCTGCCACAATGCGCTGGTGGTAGCGCCAGCCAGTCTCCCTGTCCTGGGAAGATCTGCTAACTAACACACCCTGTAACACTGGCTCTCCTGTTGCGTCCAGGCAGCACGAAGTTCACTTGATTGGGATTTTCTTAATTTTGGGGAGACACATGAGGTTGAGTCACTTAAAAGCATAATAATTTTATCTGTCAAAAATGCAACTACATTGCCACTGAAAAACATCCTTTCCTGATGGATTATAGGGTTAATATTTTTCCTCTCTAAAGAAATGTATATATTTATTATCCATCCCCATGTACCCTCTGGTACTTGGTTCTGCTTCTAGAATAGCTAGTGCCCTTGGTTATTAAGTCTGCTCTGAGTGACCTGAGAGTCTTGCTTATCTCTGGGTGCAAGCACTGGGGAGAAGGGCGTAGTGATACCAAAACAACAACGCTGAGCTCCAAGAGTGGGCCTGAGGGGCTCCTGGGACAAGGGGACAGACAGTCACCTCTGTTTGTTTCCTTTTTATGAAAGGGAAAGGATGTGGACAGGCGGAGCGGCTCTTTGTGGACCAGTTTGGGTTTGACGTAGTGACGTGCTGTGGGTACCTCCCCCAGGTGAGTGACACCGAACCCACAGTCAGACTGGCTGCTCAAACAAGCGGGGAAATTATCCTCTTACTTTTCTGTGAGATTTTGTAAATTTTTCTGATTTTTTGAGACAGGGTTTCTCTGTGTAGCCTTGGCTGTCCTGGCCTCAAACTCACAGATATCCACCTGCCTCTGCCTCCCGTCAGTCCCTGGTATTAAAGGTGTGCGCCACCAGGCCCAGCTTCCCAGATGATTCTAGATTGTATCAAGTTGACAATGAAATCTAATGGTCACAACTGTCATCCTATCTACTATACACACACACTAATTAAAATAAAATAAATCTCTGAAAATAAGCTGGGCATGGTGGCGCACACCTTTAATCTCACCACTCAGGAGGCAGAGTCAGGCAGATCTCTGTGAGTTTGAGGCCAGCCTGGTCTACATAGTGAGTTCCAGGACAGCCAGGGCTACACAGAGAAGCCCTGTCTCGCAAAACCATACCAACAACAAAATGTGCCCGAGAATCACCTGGGAAGAAAGTCAGAGTGAGGGATTATCTGAAGTGGCCTGTGGGCGTACTTGTGGAGGCTTTCTTACTTGGGTTACTTGATGAAGGAAGCACCACCTGAATTTGGGCAGCACCATTCCCTACTCTGGATGTGAGCAGCTGTCTTTAGTCTGGGCCTGCCTTGACCTTCCTGGAGTGATGGGCTATAACCTGGAATTGTTGGATGGGCTGGTTTTATCACAGTGACAGAAAGGAAGCCAGGAAAGCGAGTTGCCAGGGAGAGAGAATGCAGAACATAGAAACCCTGAGGTGTTTTATGGTGGCACAGGAGCCGTAGCTTTGGGCGTGCGCAGGAGGTTATATGTAACATGTCTTACATGGGGCTTCAGGTTCTAGGGGTTCAGAGCGTATGTCAGGCGGCATTGGTCCTTGCTCCCTTGCCTGTAACTCATGATGCGGGTGTGTTCACGTGCAGTTATGTGCATGTGCCTATATGTGCGCTTATGTGTATGGTGTCTGGTGTCACGTCCTGCTCTGAGCTGACTTATCCTCACATGCCTATCTTATTTCCCTCCTGGGTGGTAAGCACCTGTGGCCTGGCTGTTGAGAGAGGCTCCACGTGACCTTTATCATCACTCAGGACAAGCCACGAGATCCAGGGGGTCAGCGAGCGCTCGCCTTTGCTCCACAGCTGTTCTAATTAGACCGTGGCTCCTCAGGCTTGGAAGGCTGCAATGCTCCCTTGGCGCATCCGGCTTACCATTCCTCCTGGGACACGGGACCTCCAGCTCAGCCTGTGTTGGGTTCCGTGTGGCCCGGTCATGCTTCCCCTCTCTTTAGCCGCCTGTGACTGCCGTCCCTGCTCCTGCTTCCCGCAGCCCATTCTGCTTTGGGACCCCTGGGCACACAAGCCTTCTTCAGCTCTGGTGTTTCCGACAAAGCCCGCTTTCTCCCTACTGTCACCTGTGCAGGTGAATGACTGGCAGGTGGATTGGGTCACGTTCTACGCCAGGCAGCGCATTCAGCCCCAGATGGACATGGTGGAGAAGAGGTCTGGGGACCGGGAAGCTCTTGAGCTATGGTCGGCTCTGCAGGTGAGCAGGGCCTCTGCCCCATGAGCCCTGGACACAGGGGAGGCACCATGGCAGCGTGGCATCCGTGTGGCTTCTGTGTAGGAAGCCCAGTGCTTGTCAGTGTCACGTAAATGTGCCTGCTCAGACACGGAACAGCACCGAGGCAAACGTGTGCCTCCACGTGCGCTGAGCACTTTGCTTAAGGCTCCACCTTCCTCCCCACAGCTGAAGATCCCTGGCCTGTTCCGTGATCTGGAGATTGTGCCCTCCTTGCTTCATGGAGACCTCTGGGGAGGGAATGTGGCAGAAGATCCCTCTGGTCCCATCATTTTTGACCCAGCATCCTTCTATGGCCACTCAGAGTACGAGCTGGCGATAGCCGGCATGTTTGGGGGCTTCAGCAGCTCCTTTTACTCCGCCTACCACAGCAAAATCCCGAAAGCTCCAGGGTTTGAGAGGCGCCTGCAGTTGTACCAGCTGTTTCACTATCTGAACCACTGGAACCATTTTGGATCTGGGTACAGAGGATCCTCTCTAAACATAATGAGGAATCTCAGCAAGTGAGCTGGCTTCCCACCAGAGGGAGTTTCTTATGAGTGTGCTGGGTCTTCTGGTAAGAGGAACAAGTCTTAATTAACATCACAAGCATCACTGTGAACAGAGGGAAAGTGCTCAGGGTCAGGTGACCAGATCCAACTATTTGGTCAAGGGGACGCAGCCCCTTTCCTTATGAATTCTTCCCATTTACTCCACGGCTGGACTTGCTTAAGATCCACTGATGGTTTCTTTCTTTTCTTTTCTTTCTTTCTTTCTTTCTTTTTTTTTTTTTTGAGACAAGGTTTCTCTGTGCAGTCTTGGCTGTCCTGGACTCACCTTGCAGACCAGGCTGGCCTCGAACTCACGAGATCCACCTGCCTCTGCCTCCCGAGTGCTGGGGATTAAAGGTGTGTGCCACCCCCCAGCCTATTGATGGTTTCTTTCTTTTCTTTTTTACTTCCCTTTCTCTCCCCGTTCTCTCACATTTTACATTCAGAACACAGTTTCCCCTGAGCACCCCCATCTCCCCCAGATCACCCCCCTCCACCTCTCCTCAGGAAAGAGCAGGCCTCCAAGGGACATCACCAAACATGGCTTAACAAGCTACAGTAAGACCAGGAACATAACATGACTTCAGGGCTGGATGAGGCCGCCCAGTACGAGGAAAAGGGTTAGTCAGGGACAGCCCCGCTCCCACTGATAGGATTTCCATAAGAACACCAAGCTCCTCAGCCATAGCATATATGCAGAGGACCTGGGTCAGCATCACAGGCTCCCTGTCAGTTGGTTCTGTGGGCTTTGTAAAGTATTGGTTAGCTTGGGCAGGGGAAGGTTAGGTGTTCGTTGGACTTCCCGGCTAGACTGGGCCTCACTGGTGATGCGAACGCAGATGTGAAGAGCCACACTCTGCTGCAAGGCCAAGAACTGAGTGATCGTGCTGGCGTGGTGAAGGGTGTCCGCTGTGCGGGACGTGGCTAGTGTGCCATCCCCCATCTCTTCCTTGTTGTGAATTGTCAACACTTCTGAGCCATTCACGGTGATGCTTTTGATGGTTAGACCCGATCCAGACAGGGAGGCATCTTATTAGAAGATATGAGTGATGACCAATTCTAAAATCAATGAAATTTCCTTTGCTTATGTAGCGCTTCTGGTCCCTGCTATAAGCTGAGCTGTAATGGTCGTTTTGGTTTCTTTGTAAACTCAGTTATGGTTTGTAAATATGCTTTTATTTTAATTTATTTAGTTTGAACACAGCTGTTAATTGTCATAGGCGGGCTGTGGCCTTTGCCAACTGGTAAGAGCCTGCCTTGTGCAGCACACAGAGGGGCGTGGTCTAGGGCACTGAGGAAGGTAAACGGGAGAGCGGAGCCTGGAGAGAATGGTGTGGTGGGTGGCGAGGGAGAGCGGAGCCTGGAGAGAATGGGGTGGTGGGTGGCGAGGGAGAGCGGAGCCTGGAGAGAATGGGGTGGTGGGTGGCGTCGTGAGGCGGGGAGCAGTGCTGTGGATGGAGACGACCGTTAGAGGCAGCGGCTTGGAGGAGGCTGCTTGCTGCGTTTGCTGTTGGTGGAGACTGGTGCTGCCCCGAAAGAACCCACTGACCCTAAACAGCCGGGAGAAGTAAAGGTGTCTGGGCCCCCTCTCCCCACTAACGTTCTTTCTCACACCCGGGGTTCAGGGTTGCTGGAAGGGAGGTAGAGGCTTCAATACCCCAAATAAAATAGAGATTAAAAAACCAAACGTCACCACTGAGCAGGTCTGGAGACTGATTTGGGGACTGAGCAACTTACCAACCTTAAGGGTAACTTGGCTCAGCTCAGTTTAGGAGCCTGGGTTACTCCTGGTACGGCAACCTTGTGCTCTTTTCTTTTCTCCTTTCTTTCCTTCTTCTCTTTATCTCTCTTTTCTTTCCTTCCTTCCTTCCTTCCGTCTTTCCTTCCTTCCTTCTTTCCTTCCTTCCTTCTTTCCTTCCTTCCTTCTTTCCTTTTTTCTTTTTGGTTTTTTGAGACAGGGTTTCTCTGTGCAGCCCTAGCTGTGCTGGACTCACTCTGTAGACCAGGCTGGTCTGGAATTTGGAGATCCTCCTGTTTCTCCGCCTCCCAAGTGCTGAGATTAAAGTGTGTGCCACCTCCATCCAGCTTTGTTTTCTAACGTTGTCATTCTTTCGAAGTTTATGAACATTGGATTAATTTTTTTTTTGTCTTTTAACACTACAGAAATGGGAAGTCTCATGAATGACATTGATCTTGATAAATATTTTTACCTAAAATTTTGAATAAAATTTCATTTTCAGTGATGCCTGAGACTAGTATATTTCCATATTTATGTACTCAACATTTGTTTGCTTGCTTGTTTGATTTTGTTTTTCGAAACAGGGTCTGTCTGTGTAGCCCTGGCTGTCCTGGACTCGCTTTGTAGACCAGGCTGGCCTCGAACTCACAGGGATCTGCCTCTCTGTGCTGGAATTAAAGGCATGCACCACCACACCCGGCTATGTACTCAACATTTATCTTAGCTGTTTGCTAGAAAACTTTGTGTCTTAGGGTTTCATTGCTATGAAGAGACATCGTGACCGCGGCGAGTCTTGTGAAGGGGCTGGCTTACAGTTTCAGAGGCTTAGTCTGTTATGATAATGGCGAGGAGCAGGCAGACACAGTGCTGGAGGAGCTGAGGGCTCTACATCATGACACGAAGGCAGCAGAAAGAGACTGTCCCACTGGCCGTGGCTTGACCATTTATAAGACCTCAGATTCTGCCTCCACAGCGGCACGCTTCCTTATGGACCTATGCGGCCCAGTTACGTTCACACTACCGCACGTAGTGCTATATTGTGTTAATAAGTAGGTAGAACTGCTGTTTCTTTCTGTTTCGAAAGGGGATTGTATTAGTTACTTTCGGTGTGATGAAACATGTCAGCCACGACAATTTACAGAAGAGTTGAGTGAGGCTGACAGCTAAAGAGGGTTAGGGTCCACAACGGAGGGAACCACATGCCAGCAGGTGACAGAGAGAGAACCCGGAGTGGCCTGTAGCTTTCCAACCTCAGAGCCCACCCCCAGTGACTCGCTTCCTCTAGCAAGGCCACACCTCTGAATCCTGCCCAAATAACACCACCAGCTGGTGACTGGTGTTCAAAACAACCAAGTCACAACCAGTAGTGTGGGGAGCGGAGGAGGTCTGGGCGGGCTTGTGTTTCAACATGAGCCTGCGCTGTCAACGCCAAAGCCTCAGATTAATGAGGATTTGGCAAAGCCCTTCCTCCAAGTGAACAGACAGACAGAGATTCTGGGACCCTGAAGCTCCTCTATCAGAGAGCCCAGGCCACCCTGTCTGGGCTTTTCTGTGTGTTCATGGGCTTGTCTTTTCTTCATTACCCGTTAGGTCAGTCCCTGGAGCCACGGACCACCCAGCACAGAGGGAAGAGTGGAAGTGGTGCTCGGCTTTAGAACCAGGTTAGACGAGGCCCTCGGGGTGGAACTCTGGCCTCCGCGATGGGGAATGATCGAGCCATGTTAGGAGGCTGTATCAATGTATCTTGCGTGATAGTGTCTGCTGAGCTCAGGTTGCGGTCATGCCAAACAGGCACCAGACACAGGAGTTACTAAAGAGCCTCCAGGGAAACCCAGTCTCGGTTTTGAGGCAGGGACAGGTCACAGAGACCACGGGGATGACCAGCACTGACAGGTTTTGCCCCTCTGAGGCCTGGTGGAGCTCCTAAGATAGGCATGTTAATTACACACACACACACACACACACACACACACACACACACACACACACTCTCACATGTTATCTCTTCACGGGCTTTGGGCTTCTTCACCGTAGCTTCACCCTTAATATGAGGGAGTCTGATAAGGAAACAGTTGTAGAGCTGTCAGGCCCCAAGGGAAGCGCTGAGCAGCGTGGTGGAGTCAGACTTTCCTTGTTGTTGTTCTGCTTGTTTGGTTTTGGCTTTTTGAGACAGGGTGTTCCTGTGTAGTCTTGGCTTTCCTGCTCCTTAGACCAGGCTGGCCTCAAACTCACAGAGATCCGCCTGCCTCTGCCTCCCGAGTGCTGGGGTTACAGGCCTGTGACACTATCCCTGGCTGGAGTCAGGCTTTCTAGGGTGCACGCTAGGAAGAGCCTTGACCTGTTAGGGCCTGAGACTAGGATTCGGAGGATGGAGCCCAAAACCAGACTGAGTTTCAAATACTCTGAGCTGTGTCTCAGCACTGGGTCTGGTGCAGGGTAAGTTTTCTATGCGTGTATCTTCAGAGAGTGCTGGGAACTAATTGTAGGACCCTCTCAGAGGACATCTGTGAACTAAGCTGGCATTCACGTGTGCCCTAGCGCACCCCACTAACCTTCCTTTATAATCAGTTGGAGACATTACAGTACAGGAGAGGCACCAGTAGCTCATGGTGGCAGCTGGGATTTGAGGCAACCTCTCCTGAGTTTGTGTGTGTGTGTGTGTGTGTGTGTGTGTGTGTGTGTGTGTGCGTGCGTGCATGCATCCATGTACACATGAGCACATACATCTTGAAACTTCTTTCCTGTCATGGCTGTCTGAGGTCCAGAGCCTCCTCCGCCCTGGGTGGGGTAGGCTGCTGCTATCACAACTCCCAGAGCAGCCTCTATCACCCAGCCCTGTGGCATTAAAGCTGCCACGAGGGCCTAGCTAGGGTATCCCCACGGCTAGGACTCTATCCTTATCTGGACTGTACGAGCCTCTCCATAGAACAGCTCAGTCTCTAGGCTGTGCCTTGTGTTGCAAGGATAAAGAAGCCATAGCCCAAACCTTCCTGCGGGCACGCCCGATTCACCCCGTTGTGCGTAGAGCACAAGGCCTAAGGTGGACCCCAGATGAGTGCAGAAGTGCTGGGATTGCACATGCATGCTCTGCGGACACAGGGACACTTCCTTCCCGTCTGTCTCCCTGGCTTTCACAGCACCCAGGACCATGTCTGGGATCCTGCTTCTCTGCGATGAGTCAAGAGCCTAGCAGGAGGGTGTTCGCATCGCTCCTAACCCCATACCAGCCCAGGGTGGAGACCGCCTTGGACTGAGAAACAGCGGTCTGCTCCAATCCCTCCCGCTCTTACCCCGCCCGCCCCAGCGCTGGTGCACAAGGAGCTCGCAGGGATAGGAGCCAGCTGGCCGCCGGGCAGCGTCACACCCCTCCCCCGTCCCTGTCCCGGCCCCCTGCGCGCCCGCGCGCTCCGCCCCAGTGTTTCCTTCTGGTACTGTAGTCCCCTGGTCTGCGTTATCTCCTCGTATTCTGGTCTCCATGGAGCGGCTGCTGCGCACGGAGCTTCGCACCACGACCCTGCGGGCCTTTGGGAGCTCCCGGGCCGGAGGCATCTGCGAGGGTTACGCCTACGACACTGACGCCGGCCGGGTGTTTGTCAAGGTCAGCCGCAGGACGCAGGTGCGCTGCCCGGTGTGCAAGGATGGAGTTTGGGGGGGGGGGTGGGTGGTGGATGAACGCAGGTTTCTGGGAAGTGGTGTCCTTACCCTCTGCTGAGGGGTCAGCGCCTGCAGGCAGGCTTCCTCTTGGGACTGGAGGATTTCTTGCCTGCATGATCACTTTCTTTTGCCCCCCTCCACCCCCTCTCCCAGCTCCACAAGGGCTTTAAATTTCTATAATCACTGACCGCGGGGGAGATGAGTCTCAGCAGCAAGCTGCTTCTGCCCATGCCTGGTCTCTGCTCTGACCTCAGTTCCTGTGTTCTCCCAACAGGTGTGGAGAGACAGGATTCCCAGGGCCAGGCCAGCACTATCCTCACAGGCTCTGTTGGTTTCTAGGACCCTTAAGATATTCCTGTTTAAGAAAGTATGGAGGCAGGCATAGTGTTGTTCATCTATAATCCTAATACTTGGGAGGCTGAGGCAGGAGGATGGTGAGTTTCATGCCAGCCTGGCCTACATGAGGAGAAGCTGACTAAAAAAAAAAAAAGCAAAAAACAAAAAACAAAACAAAACAAAACAAAACCCAAAAACCAAACCAAACTAACCACAAAAGAATGCAGGGCAAACTGTAAGACAAATGGAGACTGTTAGCCAGAGGCTTTGAGAGGACTCTGCTGATGGCTCAGCTCGGTGCTCCCCCTGCTGTGGGGAAGGGCTCCAGGGGTTCTCTGCCCTGTGTGGAGTAGTTCTGGACAGTAGTCCCCATTGGTATGCTCACTGTGGGGGAGGAGAGTGTCCCAGAGCCGCCCTTCTCAGTCCCTCCTGCTGTCTTTAGAGATGGAGTCAGGGTTAGCATCACCCTGTATTCTCTGTGCTGTTGGCATCATTTGGAGGTTTACCCTAGGAGACTGGCTGGGGTTTGTAAACGCCCTCCCACCCAGGATACTCAACACACATGTTTCTTGGTCCCAAGTGCAGGTTGGTAATTTGAGGATACCTGTCTGACTTTTCCCTTGAAAATTTGAATTAAAAGGTGTGGTGGCACACACTTGTAATCCCAGCACTTGGGAGGCAGAGGCAGGTGGATCACTGTGGGTTCGAGGCCAGCCTGGTCTACAAAGTGAGTCAGCCAGGACTACATAGAGAGACCCTGTCTTGAAAAATAAAAACAAAACAAAACAAAACAACAACAACAACAAAGGGAAACGTTATCTTCATGTATGGTAATAAGTGTTTTGGCTTCAAGTTTCATTTTTAAATTAAAAAAATGTCAATTATTTTGTGTGTATGCATGTGTTGCGTGTGTGTGTGTGTGTGTGTGTGTGTGTGTGTGTGTGTGTGTGTGTGAAAGCTCTGGCTTGCACACACCATGCCACGCATAGAAGTCAGTGGACAACTTTTTTGGGAGTTGGTTCTGTCCTTCCACCTTGCTCTGTGGCAAGGTTTCTCTTTGTTTCTGCTGCCACACAGCATATTCCAGGCTAGCTGGCCAGAAAGATTGTAGCTGATTACCCTGCCTCTGCCTGCCATCATGTGGTGGGAGGGCTGGGATTACAGATGTGGTGGGAGGGCTGGGAT
>OU015746.1:354565-367678 GCA_907169655.1 Acomys percivali | reverse complement strand
GCCTGCATTGTTTGGTGGGGGTCTCTGGGACCCCCAGGAACCGTGGCTGTAGCCTGCATTGTTTGGTGGGGGTCTCTGGGATCCCCCCCAGGAACCGTGGCAGTAGCCTGTGTTGTTTGGTGGGGGTCTCTGGGACCCCCAGGAACCGTGACAGTAGCCTGTGTTGTTTGGTGGGGGTCCCTGGGGCCCCCAGGAACTGTGGCAGTAGCCTGTGTTGTTTGGTGGGGGTCTCTGGGACCCCCCCCATAACTCTTATTGTCATATATTGTTGCAAAGCGACTTAGACAATAGCATACAGAAAAATACAGAAACTGTCATAGGGAGATAAGGAAGTCAGGCATATGATGACTCACAGATTTAATCTTAGCACCCAGAAGGCAGAGACAGAGGCAGGTGAATCTCTGTGAGTTCAAGGCAAGCCTGAATGATATAGTGAATGCTAACCAGAGCTACACTGTTAAACTCGGCCTTGACAAGGAGCATACAGTTTTCCTCTTTAATGTGTGTTTATACATATATACACATATATACGTACACATACATACATATGTATAAAAATATATACATACATATATACATATACCCTTTTCTTTTTTCCTCGATATAGGGTTTCTCTGTGTAGCCCTGGCTGTCCTGGACTCACTTTGTAGACCAGGCTAGACTTGAACTCACAGTGGTATGCCTGCCTCTGCCTCCCACAGTGCTGTGATTACAGGCATGCACCACCATGCCTGGCTTATTTAATTTTTTTTCATAAGTTGTATTTTATTTTTCTATACATGTGAGCATTTTGTCTACATGTATGTCTGTGCACCATGTGCATGCATTGCCCTTGGAAGCCAGAAGAGGACACTGAGTCCTTTGGGACTGGAGTTACAAATGGTTGTTAGCCACCATGTGGCTGCTGGAAATTGAACCTGGATCCTGTGGAAGAACAGCCAGTGCTTTTAGTCACTATGCTGACCCCTCAGTTCCCAGCTTTTCTCTTGAAAGAGTAGCTACTGTGTCCTGCTCATCTGTACTGGCTTTGGTGCTGTTCCCCTGTAGTGTCTAAGCAGAACAGTCACATGAGCTTTGGAGGCCATTGTAGGCCATGTAATGATGCTGCCTCTGAAGCAAAGAAAGCACCAAAGGAAGGTAAAGCAAGGTGTATTTCATGAAGAAAAAGAAATTTGGAACGGTAAATTGAAAAAAATCCAACATATGAGTTCTAGAGACATATTCTATATTTCTGCTTTTTCACAGCTATAATTAAACTGAACGTGCAGCAGTCTAAAAAGTAGCATCCTGCTTGTCTGTTTGTCTTTGTGTCTCATGTGTGTCACCTCTGCCACTGTGAGAGCGTGATGGAAGCCCTGTTCCGAAGCCTGGACTGTTTTCTGTGTTAGACCCCAAGAGGAGGAAATCCTGGGCTCCAGTGTTCTGATGGGCAGTGCCTCTCTTAAGCCCCGGGGCGCCAGACAGCCTGGAAAATAGCCTGCCCTGAGCTGGACCACACATGCCTTCTTCATGTAAAATATTTAACTGGTATCCGTAGTAGTTCCATTTGCATTGCTGTGATGAAAATATTTGACCTCATTGCAGGGAAGGTCGTGGTAGGAACA
The DNA here is from genome assembly GCA_907169655.1 of Acomys percivali. Lineage (NCBI taxonomy): Eukaryota > Metazoa > Chordata > Mammalia > Rodentia > Muridae > Acomys > Acomys percivali. Next base: position 366,074 of record OU015746.1, on the reverse strand, counting down.
TGTACTGGGGAGGCTGTTTGTGTTGTACAGCAGGAAGCGGAGAGCTCCCTGAGCCAGGCTCCAGTTGATAACTTTTAAGCCTTGCTCTTCTGTTCTTAGTGACCTGTTTCTGTTTGCTCCTCAGCCCCTTCCCCCAGAGAGCCATCAGCACGGGGGGGGGGGGGGGGGCATTTTAGATTCACACCGTAAGAGTAACCAGCTGCTTATGCGTTCCCACTTTCTCTGGTTTTAAGCATCTTATACTCTTTGTAATGTGACTGCTGTGGGATTTGGGAGCTGCCTGTTCTCCATTAGCATGAACACTATCTGTGGGGTGGATTTCTCAGGTGATTATTTGCCCTGTTTTGTTATGTTTGGACTAAAATTTCTCCTCCCCTTTCCTTCTTCCTCCAGTCTTTAGAACCTTCCCCAGTTTTTGTTTCTTGTTCCTCCAGGGTCTTCTGTAACCCAGGCTGGACTTGAGCTTTCTATGTAGTTAAGCCTTAAACTCATGATAACCCTGGCTGCCGCCTCTGTGCTGGGATGTATAGGCATGCACCACTGTGCTTTGCTGAGCTTTTTTTTTTTGTTTTTTGTTTTGTTTTTTTTTTTTTTTTTTGAGACAGGGTTTCTCTGTGTAGCCTTGGCTGTCCTGGACTCCCTTTGTAGACCAGGCTGGCTTCGAACTCACAGCGATCCGCCTGCCTCTGCCTCCTGAGTGCTGGGATTAAAGGCGTGCGCCACCACGCCTGGCTGAGCTTTTTTTTTTTTTTTTTTTTTTTTTTTTTTTTTTTTAAGATTTGCTGAGCTTTTTTTTTTTTTTTAAGATTTGCTTGCTTTTATTTCATGTGTGTGGATGTTTTGCCTGCATGTGTGTCTGGGCATGGTGCCCATGGTGCCCATGGAAGAGGCACTAGACCTCTGAAGCCGGAGTTACAGATGGTTGTGAGCTGCCCTGTGGTGCTGGGACTCTCCAGCTCTAGACTAAAGTTTTTGACTCTCATTTTTTATGTCTTTATTTTACCCCCCCCCCTTTAGTAAAAGCAGATTCTCTTCTTACACAATGTGCCCTGATCACAGTTTCTTTTTCCTCTATTCCTTCCAGTTTTTTTCCACCTCCCCTCCCACCCAGACCCATTCCTTTTCTGTCCCTAAGAGATAACAGCAAAACATAACAGAATACAAAATAATAAGATGGAACAAAACCCGTCTATCAAAGTTGGCTCAAGGCAAACCAACAGTTGGAAAAGATCCCCAAGTCAAGCCACGAGAACCAGAGACCCATGGTCTGGAGAGATGGCTCAGCTGTGGAAGGCTAGGCTCACAACCAAAACGTAAGAGTTCGGCTCCTAGCACCCACAGCTGTCTATCCAGCCACAAAACAACAAAATAATCCCCCTCCCCGCCTTGTGTGTGGGGGAACAAAAAGGACTTTATCATGAAGAGGTATTGGACTTTTATCATGAATGGGCATTGGATTTTCTCAAAGGCCTTTTCTGCATCTAATGAGATGATGATGTGGGTTTTTTTTCCCCTTTCAGTTTGTTTATCTGTAGATTACATTTGTTGATTTTTGTATATTGAACCATCTCTGGATCTCTGGGTTGTAGCCTACTTGGTCATGGTGGATGATCTTTTTAATGTGTGGTAGAATGTTATTTGCAAGTATTTTATTGAGTATTTTTGCATCTATGTTCATAAAGGAAATTGGTCTCTAATTCCTTGTTTGTTGGTCTTTATGTGGTTTGGGTATCAGAGTAACTAGCCTCATGAAATGAACCAGACAGTGTTCCATCTGCTCCTATTTTGTAGAATAATTTGAGAGTATTGGTATTAACTCTTTGAAAGTGTGTCATCTAATTCTGTGCTGAAACTGTCTTGCTTTGGGCTTTTTCTAGTAGGGAGACTTGATAACTGCTCCTGTTTCACTAGGGGCTATAAGTCTGTTTAAATTGCTTACCTGATCTGATCTAACTTTGGTAAGTGGCACCTATTGAGAAAATCACCTGATTCTTTTAGGTTTTTCCAATTTGATGGAGTACAGGCTTTTAAAGTAAGTGTGTCATCGTGATTGATTCTCTGGATTTCTACTGTGGCTGTTGTTATGTCTCCACTCCCATTGCGGATTTGGACATTTTCTCTCCATCTTTTAGTTAATTTGAATAAGGTTTAGTTGATCTATTGACTTTTCTCAAACAACCAACTTTTTGTTTCATTGAGTCTTTGTATTATTCTTTTGGTTTCTGTTTCATTGATTTCAGCCCTGAGTTTGATTATTTCTTCCCACCTACTCCTTTTGGGTGAGATTTCTTCTTTTTGTTCTAGAGTTTTCGGGTGTGCTGTTAAAATTGCTAGTCTTAAGATCTCGCCAACTTTTTATTTTATTAATTTTTATTTCTTACGTAGGTGCTTAGCTATGAACTTGCCTCTTAGAACTGCCTTCGTTGTGCCCCTAAGTGTGGGTACACTGTGTCTTCATTTTCATTGGGTTCTAGAAAGCCTCATTTCTGTCTTGACCCATGTCTCACTCGGTAGAGTCACTGCGTTTCCGTTAGTTCTTAAGCTTGGTGTTGTTTCTGTTGTTGGTACGCAGCTTTAATCCGTGGTGGTCTGACGGGGTGCAGGGGTTACTCCAGTCTTGTGTCTGTTGAGACTTGCTTTGTGTCTGAGTATATATGGTAATTTTTGAAGAAAGTTTCATGAAGTGCAGAGAAGAAGGCATACATACTATCTAATTTTTTGTTTTTGTTTTTTGAGGCAGAGTTTCTCTGTGTAGCCTTGGGTGTCCTGGAGCTTGCTCTACAGTTCAGGCCGGCCTCCAACTCAGAGATCTGCCTGCTTTTGGCTCCTGTGTTGTCGGATTAAAGGTGTGTGGCACCACCACCACCAGGCTGAAGAAGGCAAATCCTTTTGTGTTTGTATTTCAGGGCTTTCACAAATCCCGCTTGCTGTTTATTTAAGACACGGAGACTTAGCTGGGAATGGTAGCGCACGCCTTTAATCCCAGCTCTCGGGAGGCAGAGGCAGGCGGATTGCTGTGAGTTCCAGGCCAGCCTGGTCTACAAAGTGAGTCTAGGACAGCCAAGGCTACACCACAGAGAAACCATGTCTCGAAAAACCAAAATTAAAAAAACAAACGAAACAAACAAACAAACAAGGACACGGAGACTTAAAGCTGTTGGCCTTGTGCTGAGGCCGCCTTTAGCAGCCATCTAAACATACGCTGACTTCTCTGCAGTACTGTCTCCCCATGTGGGTCTTGTTCACAGGCAGATCTGCTAGCCTGCCTCCAGGTTGCTTAACAGCCTCTGACATCATCACCTGCTGCCAGGTGTGTGCCAGATTTAAAAAGACCAATCTGCCACCTCATCTCTGTTGCACTCTCATTTCTCAGCTCCCCCCTTTCTGTCTCCCTGTCTCTGCCTCTCTCCCCTCATGGCCCACTCAGACCCTAACCCTCCCCCCTTTCCTTCCCTCAATAAACCTCTCCATCTCAGATCTGCTGCATGGCATCTCATTCTTAATGATAACAGCACCTTATGTAAGGCTGGATTTGAAGATAAATATTGCTTAAATCTAGCTTTATCATGGAATATCTTATTTTTCCATCTATGGTGATTGAAGGTTTTGTTGGGTATAATAGTCTGGGTTGGCATCTGTGGTCTCTTAGAGTCTATAGCACATCTGTGTAGGACCTTCTGGCTTTAGAATCTCCACTGAGAAGTCAGGTGTAATTCTGAAAGTCTACCTTTATATGTTACTTAGTCTTTTTTTCTTGGAGATTTTAATATTCTTTCTTCTCTGTACGTTTAGTGTTTTGTTTGTTAGGTGCTTAGGGGACTTCCTTTTCTGGTCCAATCTATTTTGATGTTCTGTGTGCTTCTTGTACCTTTATAGGCATCTCCTTCTTTAGATTAGGAAAGTTTTCTTCTATTATTTTGTTGAGGACATTTTTTGGGCCTTTGGGCTGGGTTTCTCCTTCTAGTCCTAGTGTGCTTAGATTTGGTCTTTTCGTAGCACCCCAGATTTCCGGGATGTTTTGTGTCAGGAGTTTTTAGATTTAGCATTTTCTTTCACTGATGTATCTATTTCTTCTGTCATATCTTCAGTGCTTAAGAGTCTCTCTTCTGCCTCTTATAGTCTGTTGGTGAATCGTGCATGCAACCTTGGTTGCCCTGAGATACTCTGTAGACCAGGCCAGCCTCAAACTTGCAGAGAACCACTAACCTCTGCCTCCCAAGTGCTGGGAATAAAGGCATGTCCCACGACCACCTGGCAGTTTGGGGTTTTGTTTGTTTTTCTGAGACACTGTTTCTCTGTCTAGCCTTAACTGTCCTGGAACTTGTTCTGTAGACCAGGCTAGCCTTGAACCCACCGAGATCTGCCTGCTTCTGCCTCCTGAGAGCTGGGACTAAAGGCGGGCGCCACCACCACCTTTTTTTTTTTTTTCAGGCCTTGAAAATTTTTACTCATTTCCTTCCACTGTTTGTTTGTGTTTTCCTGGATTTCTTCAAGGGATTTATTTATTTCCTCTTTAAGGACCTCCATTCTCTTTACACAGGCTGTTTATATGTTGGAATATTCAGGGCCTGCTTTGGTAGGGCTGCTGGGGTCTAGTGGAGACACAGTGCCCTGGAAGTTATTGATTGGACTTTTACGCTGGCGTCCAGGCATCTGGGATTGGCATGATCATAGGTCAGGGTGCTTATATCTGGGTTTATCCTTGTTGGGCAGTGTTTTGTTCCTTTGTTTCTGTTTCCACTTTGGATTTTAGTGGAGTGTGAGGGCTGTGTGTTGCTTGGTAGGAAATTTCCTGTGGACCTGTGTGGTAGTTTGAATAAAAATGGCTCCCATAGGTCCATAAGGAGCGGCGCTGTTAGGAGGTGTGGCCTCGTTGGAGGAAGTGTGTCTCAGTCACTTCCTGTGGCCTGCCGATGCTGGTGTAGAGCTCTCAGCTTCCCCAGCACCATGTCTGCCTGCAAGCTGCCGTGCTTCCCGCCACGATGAGAATGGGCTAACCCTCTGACACTGCAAGCCAGCCTGAATGAAGTGTTTTCCTTTATAAGAGTTGCTGTGGCCATGATGGGTGTGGCCAGTGGGGTCCTGGTAAAGTCTGTTTCTGGGTATTGGGGCTGATTTGGAATCGGATAGACAGTGAAGAACGGTCACCCCAGAGCTGGCCACACCCAGAGCTGGGGACCTGAGGAGCAGAAGGAGAGGTTCCCTCACAGGAACAGGCTGTGGGTGGGTTAGCAAGGAGAGCCTGTTGGAGTTGGGGCTTGGGTTAAAGCAGCAGGTGAGGGAGGCGTGGGAGGTAGGGAGGGATGTAGAGTTAGGAGGGAAAGACCTGCGGGGTCTACTAGAGAGGGGGGCGGGGCAGGGAGGCTGCTGCAGGTGTCTGTTACAGAATTCGGGATGGGACTGGGCATTGGATCTGGGGTAGCAGAATAAGAGGTGAAGAAGATATGCTGTCAGCCACCTGGTCCCTGGCAGGAGCGGCCTGTGGGTTAGCAGTGGGCACTTGCTGGTGTTTGGAACTAGGCTAAAGCAGTGGGTGGGAGAGTGTGTTTAGGGGGGTGGCAGTGTAGTGTGGAGAGTCTGTGGAATCCACAGGAGATGTGAACAGGAGGAAGCTGCAGCTAGTGTTCTGTTGCTGAGCAGAGGTGAGACTGGGAATTAAATTTGGAGGAGAGAAGGGAGTGGTGAGGGTCTTTAGTCACCTTACCTGTTTGCCTGGCCTGCTCAGTTTATGTGTTCCCAGGAACGCCTGCCGGTGCTGGAGGCTGGGATCGTGGGAGATGCTGGGGGACGGAAGAGAAGGTCTTTGTGATCGGTTGGGGATGGGTCAGGGAGGACGGCGCCATAGACACAGGAGGGGGTGAGGCTGGGGGATTGGACCTAGAAGAGCTGAGGGAGAGGTGACGTTCTGGTGTTGTCCTGCTGGTTCCCTGGCAGGAGTGGCCTTGGGGTTAGCAGGGTGTGCCTGCTGGGGGTGGGATAAAGGTTAGGATCTGTGGGGTCCACAGGAGGTCGGGGGGGGGGGGGGGGGGTGGGGGGGGGGGGCGGGGGAGGTGTTCAGTTGCAGAGCTGAGGTGAGGCTGGAGGGTTGGCCTGTAGGAACAAAGGGAGGGGATGAAAATCTGCAGTCCAGTTTTTTAAATAAAGATTGAAATTTTATTTTATTTTACTTTTAAAAGATTTATTTATTTATTATGTATACAGTTGTTTTTCTTGCATGTACACCTGCAGGCCATAAGAGGGCATCAGATCACATTATAGATGGCTGTGAGCCACGATATGGTTGCTGAGAATTGAACTCAGGACCTTTGGAAGAGCAGCCAGTGCTCTTAACCCCTGAGCCATCTCTTCAGTCCAGTTTTTAAGTTTAATGTCAAACAGAATTTTAAAAAATGTATTTGGCTATTTTTACTGTTAAAACTTAAATCTTAACCTATTAGGAATAATTTATGTTTTTCTGTGTTTGTTGTTGTTGTAACAATTAATTCCATTTGGAATTTCTTTGGTATTGAGAGGCGGTTCTCAGCTCCTTTGTGGGTTGAACGGCTCTTTCACAGGGGTCAAATATCAGATGTCCTGCATATTAGATATTTACATTATGATTCATAACAGTAACAAAATTGCAGTTATGAACCAGCAATGACAATAATTCCATGGTTGGGGGTCACCACAACATGGGGAACTGTATGAAAGGGTTGCAGTGTTAGGACGGTTGAGAACCACTGACATGGAGTTTGTGTCAGGAGGAGTTTCCCTTCTAATAGCTAACTACTAGTTCTAGAATCACTGTGTGGATATTTCATATTCCCGTTAGTCTTTATTTTGCATTAATTTGAAGCATACAAACACACTGATTCTTACAGAGTGGGCCTTGTTACTTGTCCTTTGCCATTTCACTCTGAGGCCGTGTCGAAGTTAATCCAGCCACACTGGCTTCAGCCGCCTGGGGACGCCTTAGCTGTGCTTAGGTAGAATTCCCAGGTGGGCAGTGGAAACGTCAGTGCTGCTGCTGGTGTCTTGTGTACGTTAGCATTTGACAGAATCAAACTGCAGGGATAAGCAGGCAGAAGCAGCACCGGGGGGTGTCCTCAGGGTTAGGGGTCCTGTGCAAGCTTCTGATACAGGTGTCCTGAGTCCTGCAAAGCCAAAGGCTCCAGGACCGGAGCTCTAGGAGCGTCCCTCTTTCCTTGGCAGCAGGTGGGGTTGAGGTATAGGTATTGGGATTCCTAAGTGCTTGGTAATGTTCGGTGTTGGGGTAGTTTGAGGCCCTCGGCCTTGGTGGGTCTCAGGAACACAGGCACCTCACAGCCTCCGTCTTGTAGTCTGAATTCCCTACTTGTGTCTTTCTCTACGTTTGCTGTCATTCTTGTTCCAGCGCTGTGCTGACCTGTCCCGCCGCCTTTTGTTGTACGATGCCTGCTTTTAGAGTTGTTGCCGTTTAAAGGCACTATCCTCAGTCGATTCTCGTTTCTGCTGCTGGCAGTCACCAGGATTACCTGTTGAATGTATATATTAAAGTCGGCAGTTTTTGTCCAACGCGGCTAGCTGCAGATAATCAAGACATAGACTTTAGTCTTATCCAACAAGTTTCCATGCACAATAACTGAGCAGTATTAGTCTAAGTTAACCCTGCAAGCTAACCCAGCTGCCTCCCTGCCAGGATCCCCGACACCTGCACTTCAAGGCCTCCTCTCTCTGCCCCAGCTGTCTCGGGCCTCTCCTCATGGGCAGATTTCTCCTTTCCCCTTGCGGGGAGTGGAGCGTCCAGCCCTGTTCTCTCTTCCGCTCAGTTATTGGCCGATCAGCTCTGCTGACAATTCAGAGAATAAACGGGAGGGCGGGATGATGCTTAAATGAATTTCAAACAGGAGATTCTTAGAATAAGCATTACCATGCCATGTCTGGATTGCAGCCAGATAAGGGGCAGAGAAACCAGCATTTGAATAAATACAGGGATAATCTCAACACAACATGCCAGCACTGCGGCATTTTTCTAATGTTTGGTGGTGTACTTTGCCCTGGCAGGATGAAGGTGGAGGACAAATACCAGACTGTGTAGGCGCTGCTTAGGGAAAAGCTCTGGCCGTGTGCACCTACGGTGAACAGGAGGAGCACTGGGTCAGGTCAGGCAAGAACTGGACCAGGCTGTCTGGAAGTAGGGCACCTAAACCCTTGAGCGTGTCCTGTGAGATGTGACCCAGAGGAAGTGGGTGGGGTCTTTACCATTGATCAGATGATGAGGAGTGCCAGTGGTCCACTTGTCCTTGGCTGTACGAGTTCCGGGAGGGGCTGGAGCGCAGTACCAACCAGTGTGTGCTAAGAGGATCTGTTATCAAGACTGTGGATGGAGCTCTAACGGGCTAGTCAGGCACAGTGACCAGGACTGGGTCTAGGTCCCAGGGTATGTAGATAGTCAGGCCACCAGAGGGCGAGCGGATGTCAGACTTCTGACTTGTCTTTGAACTGTGGACTCACAGAACACACTGGCTGGTACTTCATGTGACTCCCTATTGGGTATTGCATGTGGAACACCCCAAAGTGGACCACTGAGTCCCCAGGACTCGTACCTCCCTTCCCTGCAGACCGTTCCATTATTCACAAGGAACTACCTTAGGGTCACCTGCTGACACCTCAGTTTCTGTGCTCCTACCTGACACTGCAGTTAGGACACTCATCAGACCGTGTTCTTACAGCTGTGCGTCTGCTCGTAGCTCCTTCCCCCGACACAGACTTTCCCACCTCATTGATGTCCTTCCTTGCTCAGCTCTCCTTTGGCAGTCAGTCCCCTGCGGTTGTCTTTGAGCCTCCTTTAGGGAGGCAGCACCTTCTGTCCCCTCTTCTCCACTTTGCCTCTCCCTTTCTTTTCTCTTTCTCCTCCTTGTGGGCCTGATGTCTGGGCTCAGGTCGTCAGCTGGGTGTTGGGTGGAGGTTGTGTGACCTGTAAAGGCTGTGGAGGAGAGAGGTCCTTGGGCTGGGCGTGGCTGTTGGACTAGGCTGCTGAGGATGAATGCTGATGTTAAGGGGTATACTTGAAAGGACTTGGGGCTGGGAAGTAGGCAGGTGTTCCCTGGTCGTGATGGGGATAAAGATGTCCATTGATTTGTGAAGCATCTGTGTGGGGTGGGGCCCAGTAGGGAAGCAAGTAGGGTGGTGAGGCCTGTGAGTAACGTCCTGAGAGACTCTGATGGGGAATCGGCTGCTGGGCCGTGATGGTCAGGGACTTGGTTTCCATGTACGTAAGCCACTGACCTGTTTAAGGTGACTGGGAGGTTAGGGTTAGGTGGGATGTGGGCGACTTTCCAACACTGGAGTCTTCCTGAGCATCTCCTGTGTTTGTACCCCCTGCAGGTTCATCACACGGCCTGACGTGAAGCAGAAAAAGATGGCCAGCTTTTTGGACTGGAGCCTTTGCACCCTGTCCCACTCTTCCTTCCAGACCATTGAGGGTGTCATTGCCATGGATGGGATGCTGCAAGCCCTGGTGAGCTCTGCCCCAGGGACAGCTTGTGGAGCTGTGGGACTGAAGGGATTGGCACTGTGCCCAAACTGATGGTTCCATTCACTCCTCATCCAAGTTACTGGAGCTCGATTCCTTCACATCACAGGGTTGTGCTTTCATTTTCTACTGCTGTGTGCTTTGTGTATGAGACTGGTGTGGAGTGGTGGCTCACGGGAGAGCGCTGCAGATCTCTGCTTCACCACTAGAGGGCAGCGGTGCCTGTGGAACTGCAGCCACATCCTTGCAGGGTTTGTTTAGTTTTGCTGTAGAGCAGTTAGGGAAGCTAGCCCTAGTGAAAGAAGGCGGAGGGCTTGACCTCCGATTCCTCTGGGATAAGCGGATTACAGAGTTTCTAGTACCTAGACGTTGGGACCCACCTGGAGATGCCCACTGTGCCCAACCTACCTAGTGCTGGTCTTCTCTGCTTGTCTGGTATATGGCTTTTTAATATCGAGAAGAAGAAAAGCTCTAGTGTGAAATCACAAAGAGGATGTAGCCTTGTGGGCAAGGCTAGGAGGCTTCTGGACCAGCATTCAGGGGGTCACGGGTGGGCCCTAAGGTTTTGTTGTCTTAGGTGGTCAGAGTTCAGAAGGTCATGGTGCCTCTCCAAGGGTGTGTCTAGAGTCTGTCTGCAAGGTCACAGAGGCTCTCGAGCGCCGTGGCATTAAGAGTCAGCGTTCCAGAGGAAGGCACGGGTAGCTCTGTCGGGCCACGGTCTCTGGGGTTGGCCATTCTGCAGAGTTGCACATAACCTTCTGAGACCGAAGGCTCCAGGGTCAGCAGCCTCTTCCTGTTTTCGCTGCAGTGGCTGAGATTGAGAGTGCTTCTTTTCCTTGTCTTGGCGGCAGTGGCAGCTGACAGGTCACTCAGAAGCGCCATCCTTCGGAGAAGTTTGAAGGCATCTTGGGCTTGGCTTTCTGCACACCTACACAGATCTTGATGCTGGGTGGGAGGTGTCAGGGCCAGAGCCGTGTGACTGAGCATGGACGGTGAGTGGAGGCTCTCTGGACGCCTTCCACCTGCGTCTGCGGCTGTGTGTCCTGCTGGCGGGAACGGGGGATGTGCTGCCATTGCAGAGGTCTGCCATTCAGCACATGCAAGGGGGAAACCTGTCCCGTGCTTCCACGCTGCTGCGTTAGCAGCTTGAAATCAAGAAGTGATGTGCTTGCGATGAACACTTTGTCCCTTCAGTTGGATCGTTCGTTTTGCTATCGATGCCCACAGTTGTGTAGCCTCCATTGTCTCCCCTCAGGGGCCCCCGACTGCGTCTGCCTGTGGAGGGGACTTTCAGGACACTGGGCACGTACAGAGTCATGCAGCATGGGCTTCTGTCACTGAACACGGTATCCTTAAGGTCTCTCCACCCTGTGCCACGTGTCAGTTGCCAGGTGTCAGTTCTTCATTCCTTTTTTATGGCCAGAAAATGCTTTACTACGTGACTGGTTTTGACTATTGTGATTAATGCCACTGGGAACATAAAAGATTTTTTTTTGTTGTTGTTTTTAATTTTAAATTTAACTTACGTTTATAATTCTCTTGGGTATATATCAGTAGTTTTTTAAAAAAAAGCACGTATGATAATATTTAACTCAGCAGATAGTACTGAGAGGTATTTGATACTCCTCGGCTCACAGTGTCCCCTCTTTCTCCCCTTCTCTCCCCGTCTCTTTCTGGTAGTGCTGAGGTGTCAAACGAAGACCCTTAAACATGCTAGGCAAGCACTGAGCCATCTAGCTTTACTCAGCGCCTGATAGTTTTTTAAAAATATAATATTTTGTTTTGAAGTCTTTTTTTTTCTTTTTTTAATTATGGTTGTGGCGCTTGAGAGAGCTCATGTGCTGCCTTTCTAGAGGGACCCAGTGGGGTTCCAGCATCCCTGTGGGGAGGCACACAACCCCCTGTAACTAGGTGCAGGAGATCTGATACCATCTTTTGGCTTCTGGGGACACTTACACACACAGAGATGCACACACACACACACACACACACACACACACACACACACACACACAC
>OU015746.1:319701-330071 GCA_907169655.1 Acomys percivali | reverse complement strand
GAGGTGAGGGCGGAGGTGGGGGCGGAGGTGAGGGCAGAGGTGAGGCTGGAGGTGAGGGCAGAGGTGAGGGCGGAGGTGGGGGCGGAGGTGAGGGCATTGCTGAGTGCCAGAGGTGAGGGTGGAGGTGGGGGCATTGCTGAGTGCCAGAAGTGAGGGCGGAGGTGGGGGTGGAGGTGAGGGTGGAGGTGAGGGCATTGCTGAGTGCCGGAGGTGAGGGCGGAGGTGGGGGCGGAGGAGGGGGCATTGCTGAGTGCCAGAGGTGAGGGCGGAGGTGGGGGTACGTGTGTCCTTGTGTTCCCTCCTCATTCCTGAAAAACTTTATATGAGCTTTGAGAGTTGTAAATACTTTGCAGATTTTCAAATGATAGAGCTATTGTTTTATATAACGTACATTTAAAGATAACTACTGGCTGGGTATGTGGTACATACTTTTAACCCCAACACTTGGGAGGCAGAGGCAGGCAGATTGCTATGAGTTCAAGGCCAGCCAGGGTTACATAGTGAGACCCTGTCTCAAAAAAACCAATAAATAGGGCTGGAGAGATGGCTCAGTGGTTAAGAGCACTGCCTGCTTTTCCAAAGGTCCTGAGTTCAATTCCCAGCAACCACATGGTGGCTCACAACCATCTGTAATGTAACCTGATACTCTCTTCTGGCCTGCAGGTGTACAAGCAACAACACTGTATACATAATAATAAATAAATATTTAAAAAAACCAATAAATAAATAAATAAATTAATAAATAAAAATACAATAAAATAAAATAATAAAAAAAGCCGGGCATGGTGGCGCATACCTTTAATCCCAGCACTCGGGAGGCAGAGGCAGGCAGACTTCTGAGTTCAAGGCCAGCCTGGTCTATAAAGAGAGTCCAAGGCAGCCAAGGCTACACAGAGAAACCCTGTCTTGAAAAACCAAAAAAAACCCAATAACCAACCAAACAAAAAAAACTACTGAGGTTAACTCTGAGCACCGTAGCGCTTGTTCCTTGTGTCTTTAGAGACGGCGCACCAGCAGCCACTCTGGTCCTTGCTGGTCCACTCTGCCTCGCTGCTCAGTGGCAGTTTGCAGTTTACAGGAAAGAGTGTCAGAGACTGTCTGTCAGGGACCATGGTGTGTCTAGTAGAAGTGCGGGCAGAAGGCACTCCTGTGGGGATTTCATTGTGGAGTGTGGAGAGAAGAAAACCTGGAGCAAGGCTGATATTAGTAATAGTTGATTTATACAAGTTCAGTGTTTAGGTTGTTGAGAGAACTGTATGGCTAACACAAAACCAGGCTGTGCTGTTTCTTCCTCACAGTTTTCCCTGGCTTCACAAGTGTGAAGCTCTCCACAGACTGGAATGGGCTGCCATGGGAATTTGTAGTTATGTCAACAGTAGATGTGTCTTGGCTCAAAGTCCTTCTGCTGGGAAGGATAGACCAGTGTGCAGTGAGACAGGCTGAGAGGACCCTTCTAGGGACCTGACTTGAGGTCCCCGGCTTTACTCCGTGCAGGACCTGGATGATCCTGTTGGGATGTAGGACCGTTAGGTGAGAGGGCCGAGTTCGGAGCTCGCAGCATCCATCTAGTAGTCAGGCAGTTATCAGCGATGAGCTCAGCGTCCGCATTACTCAGGGAAAGGTGACCCACGTGCCCGGTAACAAGCCTGAGGAACCACCCGTCCTGCCCTTGGCATGGCTGCTGAGCAGTATCAAGGCCTGCCCGCCTCTGGGTGACAGGAGACCTTCTCAAGATGGCCACACACAGGTGATGGACCGTGGCTTTTCTCTTTCAGAATTGGTCGGATGGCTGGAAGGCTTCCCAGAGAGCTGGCTGATGATGTGGTGGGGTCTGTGTTGGACTGTTTCAGGTAGGTCACCACCCTCAAAGGCAAACTGTGGCCTTTTGCCCTTGGCATTATTGTATTTTCTTTCAATAGAGCTATTTGTTAGAACCCCAAAGCCTATTATTTTTTCAAATTAAACTTGACAACTTCAGTTATCTGATATGTTGTTCTTTTCAACACTGTCACATATTATGTACCTTTAGAAAGAGATGAAGTCAGTGTTGAACCCATGAAAGTGTAGGTGTTCATCTGCAAGTGTAGGTGTTTGGGCTGTACTGTGGGTGGGCGGCAGAGCATCTTAGAATGAGGGAATGTTCTGGATTTATGTCTCATATTGCTCCTAACCAGAGTAGCTACTACTACTCTTGAGTGGCTGAGGCCTGCGCTTGGACGTTCTGGGTGTGTGGGACACGTGGCCTGTGCGTGTGATGGCATATGGGTAGGTGTGCCCCTGGGGCCGTGGGCTGGTAGCGTGCACTCACAGACAGGAACGTTGGCTTTGTTCCCTTCCCAGTGATTAACACTCTGGGTGTGATGGTTTCTTTCTGAGCTCTGGAAGTGGAGGCTTGAGAAGGGGCGTCCACCTTGTCCAGACCCTCACTGCTCATGGACGTTTGTTGGCAGCGCTGTTCTGGGCTTGTCAGTCTGTGTGCCTGCGACTGGTGGCGGGAAGCGTGTACTCAGCCTCTGAGCTCCTCCCCGTGTCTTTAGAGACGGTGCACCAGCGGCCACTCTGGTCCTCGCTGGTCCACTCTGCCTCGCTGCTCAGTGGCAGTTTGACAGGGGAGAGTGTCAGAGACTGTCTGTCTGGAATGATGGTGTGTCTAGTAGAAGTGTGAGCAGAAGACACTCCCGTGGGGATTTCGTTGTGGAGTGTGGAAAGAAAACATGCATAGCCTCTTTTCTCAAGATTCTGTAGATTTTAGACGTTGTCCCTGGAGCTCCTTCCTGGGGGTCACGGGATGGATGTGCTGGCAGGTGATGCCTGGACTTCGCGCTGGCTTCTGAGGACAGCAGGGCCCTTTTGCTCTCCAAGTGAGCAGAGGTTTAGGAAGGACTGGGATTCCATCACTTTCCAAGCACTGTTGCTGTCCCTCCCCCTTAGGGTGTTTCTACACATTCCCTCTGGTCACTTAGGACGTTTTGTTCAGGTAGCCCCCCCCCCACATTTTGTTGCCTCCAGTTTCTCCTGCACCCTGAGCCCACTCCCTTTGGGGTGACAGGGCCCTGTCGTGCTCTGCTTCTCCAGACTGTGTTCCTTCTCTTGGCTCACAGTCTCCGTCTGACGTTGGGCCCTAGCGCACTAACCTTCTTATGTGTCTGTTGTTGTAATAGATACAGACGTGAACCCTGCTCTGTACACGTGTTCTAGGGAGAGGAAAGGCGCTATTGCTGCTCTTGAACCCTTAGTGCGACATGGAGCAAGCACGCTGGTGGAGGGTTAGGGTGTTGGGTCCTTGCAGAGGCCCATTCTCAGCGTCTCAGCATTCTGTGCTTTCTCTCTGTGGACCCCTGTTGTATGAAGCTGTAGTGGTGATAGCAGTTTCTCAGGCCCACCTGCCTGGAGCCTCATGGCGCCCATGTGGTTTAGAAATGATGTTGGCTGCTGTACGTGAGCGACCATTGTGTTGATGCTGATAATCTTCATGGAAGGTGTGAGGCAGCATCTCTCTCCATTTGAAACCCCGAGGGACATAAAGATTGGAAATGGAATAATCCCAACACTTGAGAGATAGAGGTAGGAGGAGCAAGAGTTCAAGGCTAGCCTCAACTACGTAGTGAGTTTGAGTCCAGCCTGGGCTACATGAGACTCTGTCTCAGTAACAACAGCAAACACCCAAACCCTCCAGGATTTGAGGTGATCACAGCCTCTGAGCAGACACCTGGGAAGACAGACATCTGGCACTTGAGGGTTTTGATCATGAGCGAGTCATTGTTAGTGGTGGTGAGTGGGAGGCCAGTGTGACTAGCAGCTTGTGAAGGCCCAAGCTGTGTCCGTCCTGCAATCACCAGTGACTTCTTCATAGCCCGTGTGTGAGGTAGCTGTTGGCTGTACAGTTCAGTGATGATTTTCCTACACATTTCTTTACTGTCAAATGAATTCAGCCAGGATAGGTAAAAGCCTGTCATGTGATTTGCTTTTTGTGTGTGTGATGTGCATTTCCATGTTTTTGTTGGCCACAGAGTACAGAAACTTCAGAGCAGCCCTGACCAGTCTGAGAACAGTCACTCACATTGTAATAACAATAGGCCACACCCTGAAGAGAACTCTGCAGTACTCTGGCACATTGAGTTTAAATATCAAATGGTACTTGGGAGACCCTATTTCAGTTGGGTGCAAAATTGGGTTCTTGTAGTTCCAGCTACTTGGGAGGCCGAGGTAGGAGGGTTGCTTGAGCCTATAAGTTTGCAGTCAGCCTGGGAACATAGCCAAACTTAACATCACCAAGCCTTCAAAAAGTCTTAAATGGGCTCTTCCTCTCCCCCTCCCCCTCCCTCCCCCTCTTCCTCCCATCTCTGTTTTTTTCTTTATCTGGGATCTCATGTATCTCAGCAGTCTAGGCTTGAACTTTTGTAGTTGAGATGCCTTTAACTTCTGACCTTCCTGTCTTCACTTCCCAGGTCCTGAGATTAGAGGCATGTGACACAGTGGCCGTTTTATTTTATCATTTTTTAAAATCTTGAATGTGATCACTCAGGTAACTGGTGCCATTTAAAAGCATCCGTCTGTTCCTTTGTCCTCTGAATTGGGTGGGATCTCTGTTGACTCTGTGTCTGAAGAGTGCGCTGAGGCCGGAGGATTGTGGTCTGGTCTGATGCTGCAGATGTCTCTGTGCTGGTCTGGAGCTGACACAAGTCGTCTGTTCATTATTATTGGGCGTTGTGAAGAGTAGCATTGGTGTGGCGGTTAGGCTCACAGTGGGTCTGAGTGTCTTACTTACTTGTCTTGCAAGGCTCATGGGCCCAGATAGTGGATCAGCTGTGTTTCTTGCAAAATTGTGGGCTTTAAGCTGGGCATGGTGGTGCAATGCCGGTAATCTCAGCACTGTGGAAGGCAGAGGCAGGGGGATTGCTGTGAGTTCGAGGACAGCCTGGTCTACGAAGGGAGTCTAGGACAGCCAGGGCTACACAGAGAAACCCTGTCTTGAAAAACAAAACAAACAAACAAAAACAAGAAACAACCAAAAAGCAAAATTGTGGGCTTTAACCCTGAGCTGACATTAGAACTCTGGTTTCAGTTTCCAGGAGACGGATAAGGCCTGGCATGGTGGCTGTCTGGCACTGGCGGAGCTGGGCAGGCGAGGCCTGTTGCTGCCATCGAGACTCTCAGAGGGTAAGTAACTGAAGTGCATGCATCTGCCCCTCAGTGTGGTTAGCCTTGGGCAGCAGTGCTTCTGGGAAAGGCGTGGTGCATGCTTATCCCGGGCTTCTTTTTTATGCCAGCCTTTGTAGTTTACTGATCACCTCTTTACCGTGTCACAGCTGCATGCTGCATTTGGAGGGTTATGGACCCTGGAGATACTTGGTTTTCTTTCTTTCTAACCATTTTTCGCTCGTGAGGGGGTACTGTCACCCCTGAAGCTGTAGGGCTTGGTGCCCTCACAGTGCGTTACGGTGCCTGCAGGGACAGTGTCCTGATGGATGACAGCCTGTGGCAACAGTGGGGCTGAGCTTTAGGATGGGGCTCAGGGCAGCGCACGTGCAGAAAGACCCAGCTGTTGGGAGTAACGCTGCAGCCGTGGTCCTCGTGTGCGGCTGGAGGGAAGGAGGGCAGAGGACAGGAAGACCCTCCTGAAGAGTGGTGTAGAGCAGTGGTTCTCAACCTTCCTAACGCTGCCTGCCCCCTTTTAATACAGTTCCTTATGTTGTGGTACCCCCAAGCATAACGTTATTTTGTTGCTACTTCCAAACTATGACTTTGCTACTGTTACAAATCATAATGTTAAGTATTTGCTGTGATATCCCTGTGAAAGGGTTGTTCAGCCAACCCCTAACGGGCCTGTGACTCAGGTTGAGAGCCGCTGGTCTATGTGAGTTGCACCTCACGGATGCCCAGCAGTCATGTCAGCACTGGGCGCTGGGACACAGGGAGCTCGTCTAGAGCAGCAGTCTACCTAGCTGTATGCTTTTAAAAGCGCGGTTTTATTGTAATAATTTACATACCGTATAGTCACCCACTTAAAGTTTGCAGTGGTCTCTGACATATTTGGGGTTGTGCAACATCATGTAATTTGACTTCAGAACATTTTCGTCGCCTCAGGCTGAGCTCCTGCACTGCAGAGCAGCCACTCCCACCCTGCTCCCAGCCTAGGCAGCTCCGCCGTCTGCTGCTCTGTTTTGCCCTTTTCAGACATTTCGTGTAACCAGACTTCAGTGTTTGTTCTTCGGGGTCTGAACTTTGCGTAATTCTCGATGGTTACTAAGTGGTGTTTCACCCCTTTGGTGCTGCCGGGGATCGCACTGTGTGGAAGCGCTAGCTTTTGCTTAGTCTTGGCAGTTGAAGTAACCATTTTGGCTGTCTACGCCTTACGACTTTTTAGTGAACATTTGTGTCTGAGTTTCTGTGTAGACATGTGCTATCATTTGTCTTGAATGTAGACCCGGGAGTGGAAGCGATGGATCAGTTCAAGAAACAAGAGACTTTTTTCCTTAAAGCTTGTTTCCTTCTCTCACACACTGTATCCGGACCACAGCTTTCCCTCCCTCCCTCCTCCCTGCCCCTGCCCTACCCCCCTCTTCCCCAGACCCCAGATCAACGCCTCCTCTTTTTCCCTAATTCAAACAAACAAACAAGAAAAGAAAGAAAGAAAGAAAGAAAGAAAGGAAGAAAGAAAGAAAGAGCAGGCCTCCCCAGGGTAGTCACTGAACGCAGCCTGCCATGCTGTAGTAAGACTGGGCCCAAATCCTCACATCGTGACTAGGGTGGCCACCCAACAGGAGGGAAAGAGTCTAGAGCTCAGGTCCCCACAAGCAGACTCTTCTAACATGGCTGCACTGTTAAATATTGCCCCCAGTCATGTGCGAAGGCTCCACTTTCCTCACATCCTCACCACTATTTATTTGCCTTCCCTCTTTTTAAAAGATAATTACCAGCGTAGTTGTTGTGGGCCATCATGGCTGGGTTTGTGCATCCCTGATGACCAGGGAGGAAGTCTGAAACTGGGCACTGTTCTTATAGCTAAGACTGCCTTGTTGGTGAGGAAGTGTGGTAAGTGTGGCAAAGTCACGCTGTTGGTTTTTATTTCTGTTTTTTTTGTTTTGTTTTGTTTTTTTGTCAGAAAGGACTAGACTCACTGCTAGGAGCAGTGGGAGGGTTTCCTACACCATTAAGGCCCATGTATTGGTCTGGCTCATTTCATGAGGGCAGCAGGCCTTTGCAGATAACTCAGCTGTGGAAACCTAGCTAATGAGGTTCTACAACTTGGCTATGTTGTGGAACCTGAACCAATGCTGCTCCTCCTTGGCTTTCTTCCGTGGGACTAGCTTCTGTCTGTGCTGGGCCATATTTCAGGACCTCAGACATCATACATCCCACCAGCTGGACTGTCATGAGTGAGAAATGTCAAGCTGTTATTTCAAACTGTGAAACATGACGCGGAATAAAGCAGTCAATGATGTCTCTGTTGGGAGTTTCCCTCCTGTCCTGCAAGCCTCCATGCCAGCTGAACCTCCTTGTGCCAGGGGCGCACGGCATTATCTCCTTCATGTCACACAAGGGTGACGGGGACTCTGAAACCTTTGTGAAGATGGTGACAGCAACACTGAGCATCTTAAGGATGGTTTCATGTTTCCATTTTAGACCTCACACCATTTCTCTGAGAGTGACCTTGTTCGTTTATAGTCATAGCTAAGGGCACACAGCTGAACGCTCGCCTCTTCTCACAGCCACTGTATACCATACGGCTTTCTGTCAGTTTAGCAAAAATGGATAGGAAGCAACAGCACTAAATCCCAACCCTTGGAAACTGGAGGCAAGAGAATCAGCGGTTCAAGGCTGCTGTTGGTTACAGTGAGTTTGAGGTCATACTGGACTAAATGGGAGACCCTGTCTCTTCAAAAAGGAAGAAAAGGGACAAGCACACATCAGGGTGAGGTACCTGGGTAAACGTGGTCCAGGAGGACAGAGTGTAGATGAGCATGTTGGTAGCCAGAAGAGGAAATGGGAGCTTCCTGGGGCACGCTGAAGTCGGGGAGGTCAGATCAGCGTTACCACAGCCTTAGGGAGCGCAGACCGGGCCAAGTCTTAGGAAGGAGCAGCGTGGCTGTCTTTTAAAGAGCTCTGCCAAGTTACCATCGTGCATATACATGGGAACACTTCCACGTGTACTTCCCCACACAGTGGGGCTGAGCTTGTTTTTGATCTTTGCGTTGATGGATAAGGACTTGAGCCATTATCGAAGGACTGCTTAGCCTGTGCCTCAGGTGGCTCGGGGGCTTCATTGGTTTTAGTCCTGTCGTTTTGGTTGGGAGGGGGTTGCTCCTTGAACATTCCATGACTAGCCTGCGTAGGCTTGTGTTGAGTTCTGGCTATATTTCCTCTGTGGCTGTATTTGATAAGTGTTCGTATTCTGACACAGTATACACCTGTGTTACTAATTTTGTGGTTGGTTCTCCCCACCCCCCACCCCCAGTTTTATGTTTTGAAATTAAACATTTTCACCTCTTTGGATACTTGGTTAAAACCTTCTATCTTTTCTTTGCTGTTTTTACTCAATGGAGGATTTTGTGCCTTTCATCCAAACTTGTGATGTGCTCAGCTTTGACTTCCTTAAATGTTCCATCTGCCACATTCCCCCTCTCGCTCTGGGATTTCATCTTGGTGTGTAGCTGTGCCCCATTGTATCCCTTGGGTCTCTTAGGTTCTGTTCCTCTCCCCGCTCCTCATACTGGGGGATTCAGTTTCTTGTCTTAATGTTTACTGATTTTGCCTTCTACTTGTGCACAGTTGACTGTGAGCCCCTGTATTAGTTACGTTCTGTATTACTGTGACCAGACACCTGACAAAGGTAGTTTAAAGAAGGAAGGGCTTATTTTGGCTTAGGAATTTTAAGAGTGCAGTCCACCTTGGTTGCAGAAGGCATGCCAGCTGGAGTGTGAGGCAGCCGCTCAAATTGCACCCACAGTTAACAAGCAGGGAAAGGCGGGCGTTGGTGCTTGGCTCACTTTTTCCTGCTCGTGGATGGTGCATCCCACGTTGGGAGGAGTTAGTTAACTCAGCCTAGGAGCTTGTCTCCTAGTGCTGTAGAGCCTGTCACACTGTCAGTCAGTAGCAGTCATCACACCCTCCAGAGAACCTCCGTCCCAGCTCTTGATCTCTCAACTTCACAACTTCTGTTTAGTGGCTGTAATTTCTGTCTCTTTCTTGACATTTTGCGCTTTTCCTTTGACTATTTTAAATGTCTTTGATAAGTTCAAATATCTGGGCTGCATCAGAGACTCCCTCCCCCCCCCCCCCCCCCCCCCGGTGTTTGGGTTATACTTTCCTGTTCTTTTTCTGCCTTGCAGTTTTTTTGTTTTTGTTGAAAACAGAATATTTTGATTATTTTAATAGGCACCTCCAGAAGAAACCTCCTCAATATAGCCAGGCACTTGCCCTTCAGATGTATTGAAGCCCACTGTATCCATGACCCAGTGACTGACTGTGCTGGGTTCCTGCAGTCTGTCTTGTATCTCAGCATCAGACATGGTATGATAAAGTATCAATGAGTGCTGAAACTAAATAGCTTCCTTCCTTCCCTATGCCTCTGGTTGCCATAAATGTTTGATTAGTTTCCAGGGTTCTGTAAAAGTTGATCCTATCAGTTTTGGCCAGCTTAACACTTCCGTGCAGAGCTCCTGTTTTGTCCCACTGCATGACATCATTTAACAAGGAACATTTGGATAGTGTTATGGCATCTGTCCGGGTCCTCTTAAGTAGCAAATGCCATATAGGATTAAATATGCAAGAGTTTTTATTAGGAAAAATGCTTGTGGAAGAGAGATGGGGAGAGGAGGCAGGAAGGTTGGCGATCTCCATTGGCCCAGAGATACATCTGTGGGATGTCCCGGGCAAGGAGGTCTCTGGGCAGGGCCATGTTGACCAACGCCCAGAGTTGCATTGTTGTTTAGTTTTTAGCATTTGTGCCCTTTTGAGCTGCTAGACACCCGAAGTTTGTAAAGAGGTGAGCACCATGATGTGGCACCTCGGGCTTTGCTGTTGGGCGAATTGCCCTCCTGTACTTTGCTTTGTGTGTCTGTGTCTTGTATCTGTCTGTCCTTTCCTGCCCTGTCAAAGGTGGTGTGGGAAGAGGACGAGTCACAGTAGACCACTGCTGGAATTATTTAGAAAGGGTGTTTGCCTTTTGTTTTAAAATATAAATTGAGATACAGTTTACTCATTAAAAATGTAATTCAATGGATTTTGACATATTCACTTTTTTAAAAACATGCTAAAAAATAAATAAAACAGAAATATGTGTGTTGTAGCCATTTCCAAGTGTTCTGCTCATCGGCATCAGCTAGCTCACGCTGTTGGACAGCCATGCCACACACCCGCTAGCTCAC
>OU015746.1:294876-319691 GCA_907169655.1 Acomys percivali | reverse complement strand
ACACATCTGCTAGCTCACGCTGTTGGACAGCCATGCCACACACCCGCCAGCTCACGCTGTTGGACAGCCATGTCACACACCCTCTAGCTCATGCTGTTGGACAACTATGCCACACACCCTCTAGCTCATGCTGTTGGACAGCCATGTCACACATCTGCTAGCTCACGCTGTTAGACAGCCATGCCACACACCCGCTAGCTCACGCTGTTGGACAGCCATGCCACACACCTGGCTCCAGAACACCTATTTCATATGGGTGACCTGTCTCCCACCCTGCAGAGCGCCACTTCCTAGCCCTGTAGTCTTGCTGATTCTTCATGTAAGTGTAAAATGTGTGCAATATTTTGCCATTTGTGGGTAGAGTGTAATGATGTCAAGATTCTTCTACTGTGGTGTGTCGGAATGTCCTCTTTTTGTAAGGCTGAGCAATGCTCCACTGTGTTTGCTCTCCCCAGCGTCCCATCTCCTGGCTGCTGTGAGAGGAAATAAGTGTCTCTGAGATTTGTTCTCAGGTCTACATAGCGCACCGGGCGTAGGATTACTAGGCTATATGGTGGTTCTGTTTAACTTTTTTTTTTTCTTTTTTGTCTGTAACATGAGGAGCTTTTACTCTTAAGTCAGTCATATGTGAATGTAGAGAGGTCATAATGGGGAAACAGGTAAGACTCCGGTGTCTGTTTTTCCCTTTTTAAGTGTAGTCGCAGGGAACCCTGTTGTTTTATACGCAGATAGAATGTCTTCTCTGGTTGTCATGGGGATGCTGTTGAAAGTGTCCCTTCGAGCAGCTGCCCCTTGCAGGGTGGTGTTTTTCCAGCGTACCTTGTACAGAGCAGTTTTCTACAGGCTGCGCACCTCCTGTTTGTTTCAAGCCTCACCCAGGCCCGGGTGGCGGCTGGCCAGGCTCTCCTCATTTGCATTTAGGATGGAACAGACAGTGGGCGAGCTGTCAGGCTGTCTACCATACTTCTGAGTGGAGGGCTGAGTTCTCATACGGATTAAACATGCCGCGGGACTTTGTAAACGCCAGGCTTTGTTTGGGTCGGGGCACGGGGCATAGTGCTCACTCCTCTTCCCTGAAGGCCTTTCCTTGTTGGGGAGCAGGAGGGGTCACGTTTTGTTCTTTGCCAAACATATTGGTGTATGTTTGGCAAACATAAAAAAAAAGCCAGGGTGGAAAATTAAGATGATTGTATTTGCTGGTTTTATGTCATAAGGAGTAAGTTTGGGTTAGTGTATGTTACGGTCTCCTGCTGCCTGCATGGGAAGGTCTCCCCCTGCCTCGCCAGGCTGTAACACAGGCCTGCTTCCATGAGTCGGACCCTGCCGCACCTTTACAGATGGCTTGCAGCACTGGCCTCATGTATCCCATGATGTCATGAAAACCCAGCATCCCCTTTATATGTTGGCATTTGAAGCTGTAGACGCACTTAACCAGGTGCAAAGTGTTTCTCTATTGCTAACACCATCTGAAGGTGGAATGCTGCTCAGCCTCACTGGGCGACATCTTGTGGGGCTGGACAAAAGGATTTCTCAACAAGGGACAATGGACTCCTGTGCTCAGTGCTACAGCTTGGTTCTAGCATGCAGGGTGAAAGGGTGCCTCTGTCCAGAGGTAGGAGGGGCTATTGGGAGTGAGAAAGGTAGACCCCTTCTGCGGAGCATTAGTTGCCAGGGCTCCTGATCTTGTCCTCTGAGACTCGGGGCCCCTAGATGGCCTTTGAAAAGCCCCAGGGGTGAAGATCTGTACATGCCTGGACTCTATGGCTACTAATTGATTTACCAATTCAGAAGCACTTTCTTAGTTTCATTGCCCTCAGCTGCCAAGTCTTTCTTGCTGAATGTTACAGAAGAACCCTAAAGAATACCATAGAGCTTATGCTGATCTTTGCTTTATGTGTTCTTGAAGTTCACGATGAGTTTATTGGGAAATCAACATGTACATCATCTTAGGGAGTCGGAACATGAGGCTATGTGAGAGTTTGCTGTGACATCATAAGCAAATAGAATAAGTTGATTATACCTTCACCAGCGCTGCATCTCCCTCATAGAAATAAATTACTCGTAAAATCTGAATGTTTGTGGATGGTTCAGTCAGAAATAATCACAGCACTTTACATGTAACACTTGATGCTCAAACTGAAGATGTTTCTGGCATCAAAACACAAAACTATATTTAATAGGAATACAGTAAAACAGTAAAAGTTCTCTAGTCCTGAAAAATAGTATATGTGAGAGGTCTTTTCTGTGAGCTGACTCACACTGCTGAGCTAGTTTTTTAGTTCTGTATATTTCCCTGGTGAGTCACAAACAGGATGGCACAGTTTAATTCATCAGCCTTGGAGAGCAGAAGCCATGCAGATTTCTCTCTCTCTCTCTCTTTCTTTTTTTCTTTTTTACAGCCAGAAGTAGAAACACCTTTTAATATTTATCTTAATGTTTACAAAAAAAAAAAAAAAAACCGGAACAAGATTACAGTGTTTTGTCTTTTTTGAGAAGAAAAGAAAAACTGTATTTATAAAAATTGACTTGATAAAAAGTGAAGGTAACTGTGGGTATACTGGCTGCCCAGCACTCAGGAGGCCGAGGCAGGGAGATCACGAGTTTGATGCCAGCTTGAGCAACTTGGCAAGACCGCATCTCCTCCAAAAAAAGCAAAAAAGTGAAGATGCTGCTCGGAACATAGTGTGAAAGGCATCTTTTCAGCCAGAGCACTGAGGCTGTGAGGCCTCAGGACACCCGGGTTCTTTTACGTAGAGTGAGCACTCTTGGTATGGTCTCATTCAGCTTTGGCCTTTTAGTTCCTTGCTGGGATTTCCCTGCATCCCTTTGACTTGTCCTCTTTTGTCCTTTGGGTCTGAGGTCACAATGAGCCTCCTGGTTGTCTGTAGAACTCAGGGTGGGCGCATCTTGACAAGTGGACTCCTGGGATGCGCTTTCCTCATCACCCACTCGGACGTTCCCTGGGCTGTAGGCTGCCAGCTGACAGAGAGCCACAGCTGCCGTCTGCTTCTGTTCGTCACTACTGTCTACCGTGTGCGCGTCTGGGGTGGTCCTGCCGTGGGCCTTGTCTTCCTGTGTCTCCACATGGCCTGTCCTATCTTCAGAACCTTTTGTCTCAGTCTTTAGAGCAGCTGCAGCAGCAGCCGCCGCAGCAGGTTCTGCGCCTTGTGGTGGGCCAGGGAGGACAGGCCTCGGAGCCCAGGCATTACAGGGATCCTTTACAGAGAGATTGAGTGGCAGGTCTTGCAGCCCCGAGAAGCCCAGGGTGTCTGCCTGGGCATCACCTGCGTACGCGGGTCCATACGTGGCTGCGGGGTTTGCCTCCACCTTCTTGGAGAGATTGAGGGGGGCTATTCTGGAGTGGTCCTCTGGGCTGGAGGGTGGGGCTTCTGTGATGAAAGAGGTACTGCTCCCCGTCTGCGCTGGAGGGTCACTGTTCATGGCCTGAAGGCTAGAAGAAATCAAGAGAAATCTCAGTAGTGATCATATAAAGGATTCTGAGCAAGTGTGGACTTGGTGTTGGACAAAACTATATTGGAGATTGTTGAAGAAGGTTTCTTACCTTTTTGGAGACTCTGTTCTGTCCGCAGGAGGCTGAGAGTGAGGACTTTCTGAGCCCCTCTGGACAGGCTTGAAGGCGGTGAGGCTCTGCTCAGGCTGCTGGGACCGCTCCAGGGTTCCTGAGGAGGCCGCTTTGTTTGAGAGGTCACACAGGCCCTCGAATGTCTGGCTTGTTTGTGTGAAGTTGGTGGGGCTTGGCCGTCCTGGGGAGCCCGTGGCAGCACTTCCTGCTCGGGGGCTCATTTTGGCCTCTTCTGCATCTCTTTGCCCGTCTTTAGAAGGATCTTTTGCCTCAGGAACCGGACTTTCCTTCTCAAACTCTGTGTGCTTTCTTTGGGAGTTTGAAAGGTTTAATTCCGAGGGACCTGAGGCTGGGTAAGCCAGGGCTACTTCTTCAAGCAGGCGAGCGCTCTGGTCTCGTGTGATCCCACTAACAGGCGGGAGCCTCAGGCTGTATGGTGGAAACGCAGACTCTGGTCTGTAAAACCCGTAGGGAAGTGGCAGGTTAGAGTGGTACTGCTGGAAAAATCTGTAGTGGTCATACGTTGATGGGGATGTGTTCAAGTGCTTTGGGATTGGCCCAGGGTGAGGCAGGAAGTGTCTTTGGTCCGGGGCTCCATAGACAGACAGCAGAGTGGTCTCACACTCAGGCGTGTTCCCAGTCAGGAGGTAGGGGGGGTAGATGGCAGCCAGCCCATGCTCTGTGTAGAAGGGATGAGGGTACTCTGGGATTGTAGGGTGCATGTAGGGGGAGATGGCACCAAACCCTTTTGTAGATGGGATTTTATGTGGGAACTCGGGTGGGAGGAACGGGGGGCCAGCTTTCCAGGGGTAAGCGGGAGTATGGAATGCAGACTTGGCGTGGAAAGGGGTGGCTTTGGTGGTAGAGTTGGTTAATGCCAGCATTTCAGGAGCCTCTGTGTCTTCTGTCCCCCTAAGTCTGTGCTCCCCAACTGGAACAAATGCTGAAGGCCTAACCCCACTCTCGAGGCAAGGCTGGGCGCTCACAATGGCTTCTGGTGTCATTTCTTTCTGTAGGGCTGGTTTCTGGGGACCCTTGTGGGTCCCCCGAGCCTGTATTTCTAGGTTCTCTTTGGCATCTTCCTTTGCAGAGCCCTGTTGAGACTTTGTATCAAAGCTGGAGAGTCCATTTGTGAGAGACTTGGAAGTGGCTGGCTTTGAGGCGGGCTCTGGCTGGTGCGTCTGCTTAGGGTCCAGTGAGCTAGACTTGGGACACTTGGGGATGCGGTCTTGCTCTGACACTAAGGTAATGGAGTTTTTACAGAGGCCGTACTTCATGTGGTTGAAGAGATGTGACTTCTCGTTGCACGTAAAAGGGCACTGGAAGCATTTGTACTTAAATGGCTTTCCTGGGGGCCGCGGGATATAGTGTGGCTTTTTTGGTTTCCGTTCCTTCAGGAGACTCATTGTCCTTTGTGTGGGACTCTGGTCTGCTCCGTGTGTGGTCACTGCTGACCCCTCTTTGACCGGGCTGTGGTGGCTTTGAAGGACTCGATCCTGGTCTCCTCTCTTGCTCGGAGACCTTACTTGAAGCCAGCTCCACGTGCTGAGGGCCTAACAAGAGACGTTCCTTCCATCTGGCACCTGAAACTGTGGAGGCAGACAGAGACTGGTGTCAGGTGCAGGGTGAGGGGTCAGTGTCCGCACTGTCACGCTAGGGCAGACCAGGAGCCTCGGACCTAGAAATCAGGTGACTCCGGCATCATCCCCACTAGGCTACCCTGCTGGCTGTCAGTTTCCTGCGATACTGTCTAAAGTCTGACATGCAAGAATTGCCTGGGGACCAAGAGAGCACAGTGTTAGAGATGATCCTTTGAGTTTTGGGGACCTGCAATCTAGACTTTCCCTTCGTCCATTTCCTTGGGTCTCAGATAGGATTCTGTACCAGAGGCCCCTCTGAGGGCAGACACTTAGTAAGTGTGCTCTGGCACGGTTTATTTAATGCTACAAGGCCCTGTTTGGCTATGCTGCTGCTATACTTTGTGTGTTAATTGTTAAAATTAAACATATTTAAGACATAGGACTTCATTCTACTGCTTCTAAAAGTCACAAACTTTTTGTGGGGGAGGGGCGGAGAGGCTCAGGTTCATAGCTTCATGCTGGCTAAATGTTCTACCACTGACCTGCACCCTTAGCTGTAGTAACTAGCATTTATGTTGGCTCAGTACAAACGTGAATGCTAGTCTGGGTTGACACAGTGCTGTTAGGATGATTTGCAGAGCAGGGAGTGACATTCTGTCCTGCTACTCACCAGTGTTTGGGGATAGCTGATAGACTCGCCCTTCCTGGGATATACCTTCTCAGGAGACCAGAGCGGTGGCGTCCAGGTGGAGGGAGGACGCCATCCTGCTCCAGCTATCCCTTGTGCTCAGCTCTTAAAGTGCTTCCTAGCCCAAAGCTGAGCACTTAGTGCAGCTGCCTGCCTGGACATCTGGGGTGACTCTGGGTGGAGCTGGCATACAGGGTGAAGAGTTGAGGCCAGGCACCTTGATTTGTATAGGGCATATGGAAAGGGAAGGGTCTCCTGCTAAGTATTTTATACACTTAAAAATGATATTCAGTGGAAATTATTTAAGAAGAGTGTTTTCAGCTACAAAACTTGAGTTTGTGAGCCATGCCCTCTAGACCCAGCCAGTCACTCGCTTTTAGAAGCAGAACTCGAGTCTTAGGATTAGTCAGACTATTGTCTGTTTCCCCTGCTCTCAGTATGTGCGTGCACGCTGGGCAGTAGGGTGGGATGGCCAGCTACAGGAACAGATTCTTTTTTTTTTTTTTAAAGATTTATTTATTTTATTTATTGCATATGAGTGCTTTATCTATAGAAGAGGGTATCAGATTACATTAGATGGTTGTGAGCCACCATGTGGTTGCTGGGAATTGAACTCGGGACCTCTGGAAGAGCAGGCGGTGCTCTTAATCACTGAGCCATCTCTCCAGCCCCCAGGAACAGATTCTTTATACTCTGAGGATGGTATCTGGTTTTATTTGTTTTCTCTTCTAAATTATCTATTTATTTGTGTGTTAAATATATATAACATATATAAATAAAATACATATTAAACACAAAGAACTATGCCCAACACTGTGGTGCACACCAGCAGTTCTGTCACTTACGGTAGGCTAAGGTAGAGGGTGTCAAGTTTAAGGCCTGCCTGTGCTGCTTAGCAAGATTTTTTTTTTTCCAAGAAAAACAAAAAACAAAAACAAGCCCACAAAGAGCTGAAATGCCCTTCCCCAACTACCTTGTCACCAGGGTTTAGGGCTGGTAAGGAGCCTGCAGAGCAGCGAGTGACGCACAGACTCTGGATAAGAATGTGAGGTGAGCCAGCACTCGGGAGGCAGAGGCAGGTGGATCCCTGTGAGTTCAAGGCCAGCCTGGTCTACAAGGTGAGTCTAGGACAACCTGGGCTACACAGAGAAACCCTATCTCAAAAAACAAAAACAACAACAACAAAACAAAAAACAAAACAAAAAACAAACCACCCCCAAAACACCAAAACAAAAAACCAAAAAACCTCAAAACAAACAAACAAAAACAAAACAATAACAACAACAGCAAAACAATGTGAGGTGCTCCAGGGCTGGGAGGAAGCTAGGATCCTCGGCTCTTTCGGGGGGTATGAGAGACTGAGCTGTCAAAGGGGTCCCTTGACTTTTGCCTCACAAGCTACAAGGTACCCTGTCAAAGCTGATCATATTAACACTTAATAATAGCCTTATGACTTTTTCATTTCCCTCCTATTAAAAGGAAAAAATGTGAAGAAATTTTCTGTGTGGCCAGCTTGTACCTGGAGTGCATGCTCCCTGCTTCTGTCAGGGGACCTGGGAAGCCGTGTCTGACTAAGCTGACGAGGGCAGCTGGATAAGTCAGTGGGCCTGTGCTGGCATGCTCAGTACACGCTGGAGTGTGAGGGCGTGAGAACCTCTGCAAGTCCGGTTCCCATGGCTGTGTAGGATATGTCATGGCACAGATCTGAGCCGGATGATTTCATCACTAGCTGGGAGCATCGTGATCAAAATGATGACAGCCGCAAACATACATCGAGGGTGAGCTGCTTCCCAGCTGCTGAGGATGGCCATGGGCAGCACACTGTGTGGACCGGACAGGCTCGAAAGGAAGTCATGACGGCACCATGGTCAAACACTGGACACCTACAGTGATTAAATAAGTAAGGCTTCCTTATGCCTTACAAATCACCATATGTTGTCCTAAAGAGTAACTTTCTTCTCTGAATAATAAGTATTACTGCGTGAGTGAGAGAGAGAGAAAGAGAGAGAGAGAGAGAGAGAGAGAGAGAGAGAGAGAGAGAGAGAGAGTGTGTGTGTGTGTGTGTGTGTGTGTGAGAGTGAGAGAGAGAGACAGACAGACAGACAGACAGACAGACAGACAGGAGAGAGAGGAGCGAGAGGAACGCTATCTGAAGTTGTGAGCCTTTGCCTTTTAAAGTTTTGGCCTGCTCCTCCCCAGGACCACGAACAGGCTGGGTGGGATGAGCTCCAGCGGCTCTTGTGCAAGGGCTGAGATATTTACTGAGGTTAATTGAAACTGAAAGGGAATGCGCATGGAAGCCGAGGCTCAACTGAAGTAGTTTCAGTAACTTTGGATAAACTGACCCCTCAGGATTTCACAATTGCTAATTAAAGCAGAGAGCTCACTGCTTGGAGGCAGGTGTAAGGCGGGTGTAACTCATCTATAAAACGACTGTGTTAGAGAAGTAAGTGGGATAAAATTGATGCTTTTGTAAGCTTTTGGATGATGATGTCAGCCTGTGTGAGTTCTCTGTCCTAACCAAATGAGTTTTATGAGTATGAAGAAACTAACCCACAGCCACGACCGTATCCAGGCACATATGTCTGTGGGCACGGAGGCTTACAGTAAGTCCTGTTTGGTCAGTTTATACCTGCTGGACTTTGTGCTGTCGGGCAGCTGCTGGTGTTAAATAGTCCCAAAAGCGCACATTGTTGCCAAAACAGTGAAGCCTAGGACGTTGCCTGTTTACAGTAAGTTTGGATTTGTATTCAAAGGTGAAGCTTTTCCTAAAGGCATAAGAAGGGCATGTGGCTGTCCCTTTTTTTTGGGTGGCCCTGTTACTGCTTTGGGACTTCGTCTCTGGAAAGCTATCTGTGGAGCTATGACTGTCTGGGAACTGTAGTTTTAGCATATGTGATGCTGACACAATTCCAGAGTTTTCCCTGCCATACCTCCTCCCTTTCACTTCCCTTTGATAGCCAGGGTGTTCACGAGGGAGTCTTCTCACAGACACCCAGCCTGGGCCAAGGGCTTTTGGTAGAGAGCTTTCAGGTGTCCTCTGTCTTCCTTGGGTAAGCCCTGTTCTCAAACATGCCTCCCCAGACCACATTGGCCCAAGACTTTCTTCTCTGAATCATCTTGCAATGCAGTATAGACTATCTACAATAGTACACTGACCTAAAAACATGAACAGAATCTAGCTTAAGATCTGTAAGATCCGTCCCAATTTTTCTGCTGACATTCATCAGCTGTGTGACTTGAGACTTCAATATCTCTTATAGTCAACTGCTTGCCTTTGCTGTTGGAAAGGCCCTGGGCTGAGAGCACCTTGCTCCTGCCCACAGTGTGCCATCCGGGACACCTGCCCACGCAGTGAGTACTGTGTGGTTTCAGTTGGCCACAGGGTTCTGTTTGTGTTTAAAGTACTAAACTCCAGCAGATCGTAGCCGCTGGTGTCAAGGCAGCAGTGAGTGGCTGGCACACTTTAAAAGTTTCTAAGGGGCTTGCACTTAGAAATCAGACAAGAGAAAGAATAATTGAAAAGAACTCTGATAGGACACAATGGAGGTAATTACAGCTTTGCTTTATAGGGCAGCGATGTGACGGGCCCTGTGAATTGACCTGCAAACCGAGGCAGTGCTGTAAGGTTCCTCCTGGTGGTGTCCAGCTGTCTGGCACGGAGCCTCGCAGGTGGAACGTCGTGAAGGGCATGCTGTAATTACAGCGCTGTGATGTGGCGTTATTGCACCACTGCAGGGCACGCCACTGTCGTCTACCCACCGGCGTGTCGCAAGAACGAGATTTGTGAGTTTTCCTTTAGTTGAGCTTTTGCAGTGACTGGCTGCCACTCCCTCCTAAACTTTCTGTTCTTTAAGACGAAGGTGAATTTAGGACGGCCATAGCCTTAGAAGGAAGCAGTTTGCTAGAGCATGTCCGGAAGAAAAGATTGAGAAAGCAGATGGGTTCTGTTGTGTTAGTACACAAAGCGCACACAGCCCCCAGACCAGCACTGCACCGGAGCTCACCTTGCCTCATGTTTCCTCACCACACCAGTCTGAAATACCAGAGAGCTCAGCAAACACCAGGACAACAAATGTAGGCGTTTCTGCTTAAATGCAGTCTGACTTGGTCTGATTTGGCACATTATTCTTACAGTAAGTATTTTCATACAGATTTATGGGAAGTTTCATATAAGAAAATAAAATGCCCCCCCCCCACAATGAGTAACCTTAATAACCAAACAAAAACTTAAACTTTGTTGGCTTCTTGTTTTTGAAAGGTTTTGTCAAAGCAGCACTTATTTTAAACTTGAAAAGCTATAGATATTAAACTAGAAACGCAATCCAGCAGTTAATATAGTTATATCTCTATGTACATATATGATTTTTGCCTCTTTTATCTTGAAATTTATTGTTATTTCTTTGAAGAGCAGGAAACAGCTAAGCAATAGTATAAATTATTTTTCAAATAAATTTATAGCAGAAAAGAAGGCTTGGTTTCTAAATAAGCTTGCTCATAGTCTTGGAATAAAGTATCAACCCCATTAGGAGTTTTGCAATTGTGGTCCGCATCCCCACGATGCACCTGCCAGGTTCTGAGTAACCCTCAGGGAACAGAGCGGCAGAGAGGAGACAACAGCGGGCGATTTACCCGGACAAGACACATTATAGAGCAGCTTTGAAAGAAAACTTGAAGAAATCATAAGTACTTACCGGAGGTGGACAGTGCTGGGATACGGAGTCTTTCTGTGTAAGGTGCTGAGGGCTGAGGAGCAGGATCTGTTCTCACGCTGGCTGGCTGGCTCAGTGAAACTGGAGCCGGCTGTTCCAGTGGGAGGGATTTAAGTGTAGGAGTTGAGCCCTCGGGGCGTAGAGATGCACCTGATATTCCTCTGCCTGCAGCTACAATTCAAGTGTTTGCACCCACTGAGCTCCACTCAGTCTCACTGAGCAGGGACCCAGAGAGCCCTGTGCCACTCTACGAGCCCCGTAGGGCTCTAGGTTCACTTTGTGTGGGGTGCGGGTGGGGGGGGGGAGGTGAGGGCTGCCCAGTTGCAGAGGAGTCAGGATCCCAGGATACAGAGTTCAGTGCTGATGTACATCTCTTCTAAGCATTTGATGTTCATTAACGATTCAGGCGTAGAAGTAACCCCCAGTGCCCCAGCATGTGCACATACAGCAGAGAGACACAAATTTATCTCCAAAGGCATGTCACCAGAGACAACACTAACAGTGTTTTCCCTGCGAGGGCCAGGGAAGCCTCTGACCACCTTTGTGATTTTTACCCCTCTTCCCTAGAATTTTTGTCAAGGTCACTGGGAGAACTTAGGTGGCAGAGAGGATGCTAACCTTGCTGCCTTGTCACAGGGACCTGCCTGCTGGAACATGCCCAGGGCCTGCCCTGGTTGTGGAGCTGACATGTGCTGTCTGTCATTTGGGCGTCGGCGGTGTGTGCACCTTCACACCCCCCTCTTCAAGCAGTAACTCAGATTTTAAATTTTGGAGCCCCCCCTTCTCCCTCCTCTCTCCCCCCTCTCCCGCTCCACCCCTCCTCCCCCCTCCCACCACCCCCACCCCCTTATTTATCTGCTCTGAGGCTTGTGCAGGCTGCAGTGAAGGCTGGAATGTGATGTCAGTTTGGAGACCTGGAAAGGACAGTGTGATGGTGTGTTTGCCAGGCTCCTGGTCACATCTGAAGCTGCTGGCAAGGGCCAGAGCACCGAAACACACAAGGACGGGGTTCCCTAGGGTTGGAGCCCTGGGGCCTTCCCACCGCCTGTTTAAGGCTTAAGATTTCACTTGGCTTCACCTTTATGTTTAATTCTTTAAAACTTGATTCAGTTACTGTATCTTATTTCTATGTTCCCTGGGATGCCTGCATTTCTTGCTGGGTAGCAAACTGCCTACACTCTGGCTTGAGGTTTTCACCAATTTGTTGCATTCTGTGGTCTTGGAGGGATTGCAAACTGGGCTCCTGAGGTAATGCTCCTACTCCCTGGGTGTTTGCTGAGACTCCCCAGTATGGTGACGTCGCCCAGCTGCTCTGCCACAGAAGACGGTAGCCTTTGGACATCTCAGTACTTCAAGACAGGCAGACAGAGAGGCAAGGCTGAGAGGCCAGCTTGGCCCCATTTCTAGTGCACTTTTATGGAGCAGTTGGGGCAAGCTGGGTTCAAGGGAAGGTTAGGAACTGCTGGGTGTCTGACCCCTCTCCCCGCCCCCCACTCACCTTCCACGGAGTATTTATTCCTTTATTCCAATGTGCAATCCTGGGTTCAGCTGTTTTTTAATTGACCCCCCCCCCCCCTTAGTGGCAAAAGAGGCTTGACTGTTCTGCTCCGTGTTACCTCCTACATCCTCCTGGGAGTTCTGTCTCCTTCCTGTCTGGGAGCACGTTCCCAGGATCCACGCCACTTCTCGCTTGGGTCAGTGCCGCCTTTGCCGCTGTGTGACCTCCTCTCCTCTAACCCTGGGTGTCTCGGTTTCTGCACTGCATCGTGTGGCTAACGCCACACTCAACCCCTGAACACTTGAGCCGAGGTCGACGTAATGCTGTTTCACAGAGCTTCCTTCGAAGGAGAGTCCTCGCGCCAGCAGGTGGTCTGCTCTGAAGAGTGGCATTCAGTGAGCATTGCCTGTTCTGAGGCCCAGCCTTGCCGCCATCGTCCCACGTGGCCCGGCATCTGTGGCCTGGTGGCATCTGGAATTTGATAAAGGGCAAGCTCCAGCTTTATGAGAGTAAATAATGGTCGCCCTGTCCTTCTGTTTATAGTCTCTGTTTCCTTAGCTGTATCTTCTAACATTTCCAGGAAGCGCATTTCACAGTCGGGGTCGCTGGTTCCTGAGAGTCTTCAGTGGCTTTGCTTTGACCCCTTGTTGTTCCGACTGCGCTGAACATTTCAGTGGCGGTTTCTTCACGCAGGGGATCCGCTCTGTCTCCCCCAGGGCGGGGCTTCTCCAGCGCTCCTGGCTGAAAGCGCTCCCTGAGTTGATGGTAGCCATGAGCTTGGGCTTTTTATGGGTCCTGATGTGTAGGGCAGGGAGTGGCTGGGCTTCGTCTTTTGTTCATGTGCTTGTAGCGTCCCAGTGCTTCTTCTTCCTGTTGCTATGTCCCCTGTTCTCTTGGACCTCTTGGCTCATGCCTTGGGAAGTGAAGGAGAGAGCTGGTGAGATAGCTTAGCAATTAAGGACCTAGGTTCAGTTTGCAGCACCCACATGGTGGCTCGAAACTTATCTATGGCGACTGTCCCAGGGGATCTGATGGCGCCTTCTTGTCCCTGAGGGCACCAGGCATGCGTACAGTGCATAGTCACACATGTAGGCAAAACACCCAAGCTATTCAACAACAACAACAACAAACAACAATAACAAAAAGGAAGCCTTTCTGTCTTTAGTGAGGGCTGAACCCCTTTACATGCCTTGGATGTCTTGATGAATTTTTGAGAAGTAAGTAAAGTCTTGGGGAGAGGGCTAGATATGGCGGTTGGCATTTACTGAGCATCTTCCATGTGGGTCCCTGTGCCTAGTGCCACTTGCATCATTCCTTGTAGTCACGGGAACCGCCGTGCACCTGCTTTACAACAGTTAAAGGCGCACAGAGGGGTTAAGTAACCTGACCCAGGAAGCTAGGCTGGTAGGTAACACTTTCATCATGTGGCATGGTGGTGAGCTGGGGTGTAGGTGGGTGTGGGCAGCTGCCAGCTCTGGACAGCAGCGTCCCAGCAGAGCGCACACAGGTGCCTCTGCATCAGAGCCTCTTTTCTTAGGTCCCTCGGAAGCGAGGGTGTAGGGGGGGTGGGGGGGCGGGCAGCGGGCGTCTGAAGGACACTTTCCTGCATTGCAGGGTATGGAAGGCAAGCCACGTGGTCAGGTGTGTAGCATAGGCACCCCTCCACAGGGTGGCTCTTAGTCCCTTCTTGTCCCTTAAACACTTTCACCAGTGCTTGGGCTAAGCTGACAGTCCCCTGCAGAGCAGCACAGGGCTATGCAAATGGCTAATAGGGTCAGCTCGGAGGTTGCCAGGTCTGGCTGAGTCACTTCACACAGCAGCCTCTCTCACAAAACATCTCTGAAGAAGGAAGGGCAATCATTTACATTTTTGACCTCCTTACAAATAGTCACAAGATGATTATTTCCTGTAATTTTGTGTGCTCCTTTTTGTGAGGAACGTCTGGAAAGTAAAAAGGAAATGGAAATTCCTCTGGTGCTGCCACACGCCTGATTTCAGCTTCCCAGAGTCCTTTAAGGCCCCAGGGGCAGGGTTAGGCGGCCGGCAGCTCCCTGTGAGGATCTCTACTCAGGTCTCTCCTGATCTTGAGCTCTGTGCTGGTGATGTGAGTGGGTAGAGTCCAGGGCCTTGGGTGGCAGGAGAAGGACAACGCAGCTTCATCCTGCCCAGTTCCAGATTCCTGGTGGTGGTGTCCAAGATTTGGGCGTTTGTGGCAGTCTTGTGCTTCTGAGCTTTTTGGAGGAGTAGCAGAAGACCCAGGTCCCGTCCCGGGTCTTCGCCTGTTTTTGGGTTTGCCTGTTTTTGGCTTTGCCTCCATAGTTTTTTCCCCCATTGAAGACGGCATCTTTTGGGGCTTCTTTAAAAATTTATTTTAAAAATTACTTTTATTTTTCTTCTCTCTTTTCTTTCTTCCTTTTTTTTTTTTGTTTTTTGTTTTGTTTTGTTTGTTTTTGTTTTGAGACAGAATCTCTTTGTGTTAGCCTTGGCTGTCCTAGACTCACTCTGTAGACCAGGCTGGCCTTGAACTCACAGCTGTCCACCTGCCTCTGCCTCCCGAGTGCTGGGATTAAAGGCGTGTGCCACCATTCTTTCTCAGGGCTTCTTAATTTGAATTTCTTTTCAGTTTGGGTTGTAGTAGAAACAAAGTATTTTGCCAAGCCCCTAAGGGTTGTAGTCTTGTTAGCCCTGAGGTGATGGCTGGTCCCGTCCCAGCATCCTTCATCTCTTTCCCAAGCCTCCCTCTATTCCGTCTGTGTTAAGGTAAGCCCTGGCTGGGCTGTGGAAAGCTCTGGTCCTAGTGGTCTGGACACTTTCCTAGACTTGGGTCTGGCCCTAGACGTTACTCTTGCTTTGCTCCAAGCCAAAGGCCCAGGGGACAGGGCCTGGTGTTCAGTAGAACTTCTGCCGGCCCAGCGGGGCGTCTGGCCAAGGTGGGGACGATCCGTTTAACTCCCTCCTTGCTCTTCTTGTTACCCAGGACCTCTCCAGGATGTTTGGCCAGATACGGGCTGTGACCGCTGATGAGGCAGTGAGGCCTGTGCCCTGTGCCGCAGCCTTAGGGGTCCTCACCTGCCACAGGCAGAAGGTGGACATGTCAGTGGGGCAGGCCTCGGGACTCAGGCCTGTCCGGCCTTTTGACCTGGAGCACAGCGTTCTCGTCCACGGAGGTCTTGCTCGAGAACCGGCAGTTAAGTTACCGAAACAGACACAACCTCCCTCAGCGTTTTAAGTAGTTTTACTGTTTTGTGTAGGGCCAGCGCTGCATTTAACACTTTCCCAGTCCATGCACACCCCATGGGCTGGTCCTTGAATATGCCTGATAGGTGGTGGACTTGGTTTCTTATTTTAGGGAAAACTAAGACTCTCAATGGGTTTCACATACTCTGTCACCAAGTTTGGCACTACAGAGTTGGGCAGTTCTAGTGGGACAGGGCCAGAATGTGAGAGGACGTTTTGTTTGTCATTTGTTTCCCTGAGAGGGGTGAGTGTAGGCCCCAGGGACCCTGAAGGGTCAGGTGTGTGATACTGTCACTTAGGTTTCTGCTTCTCTATTAAGGCGATGCCACTCTGAGCTTTTATAGACTGGAGATAATTTATTTTGTTGAGTAGGTAGGTAAGACCCTTTCTCTACAAGGGCCCCTGAGGGTGACTGGTGCCTCGCTGAGAGGTGACCTGTGGTGGGAGGCCTGGCTGCACCAGAGCGTGGCCTATGGGCAGCCTGCATAGGGCACATGCTCTCCTGCCTCCTTTGCCTCTGAGCTGTGTAGAGCCGGGTTCCTTGTGGCTCTTCAAGAGCCTTCAGGGTGAGTGGTGGAGGGTGAAAGGCTTTTTTGTTTGTGTTTGTGTAAACAGTCCCCAGTTCTTCCAGTCCCTCCTGGTGTTGGTTGGCGCCCGTGCTCTGTGTCTAAAGGGAAACCTGAAACGCTGAGCAGCGGCTGGCTTTGTCTCTGATTGGGAAACTCAGTTTGGGTTTGTGAACTTGGGCCAAGTCTTGAGGATTCCCACAGTTTTCCTCACCTGCCTGTTCTCCCAGCCCAGCCATGCGGCTCTGGGGCCTGGTTTTCTAGCCCTGCTTGGGACATGTTAGTCTTCCAGGCGTACATAGCTCAGGAACCTGATCTCCCGGGTGCATTTGCTTTGCTCACAGCTACAGACAGAAGCTAGTTAAACTGCACAGGGACAGGTAAAAATTAAAAATGAACATTAAGATTTCCATTTTTTCTCCTCATGCTACACATAATACCAGTATAAGAAATATGATAGTAACATCAGCGAGCAGATAGAGATATGCAGAAGACTCAACCCTTCTTCCCTGACTGGCCTCTCCAGAGCGGTGTACCTGCTGTCACACTGTTTACCAAGCTTGATCTTCAAGGTTATTCTTTCTGCTTGGCTGTGTCCTGAGCCCATCACGTCCTATCTGGTGCAGTGAGAGTCTTTTAATCTTTTTTTTCTGTTTTTATTTTTCCAGACATGGTTTCTCTGTGTTATCTTGGCTGTCCTGGACTAACTGTGTAGACCAGGCTGGCCTCAAACTCACAGAGATCCACCTGCCTCAGCCTCCCGAGAGCTGGGATTAAAGGTGTGCACCACCATGCCCGGAAATTTCATCTTTTATTTAAATATTTTGTGTAGTGTTCTACAAAATCGTTCTTTGGATTTCTGTATATATGTGTGTGCACGAACATGTGTGTAAACACAAGTGTGAGGAGGCCAGAGGACAATCTCAGGTGTCATTTCTCTGGCACTTTTCACCTTTTTCTTAAAGGTTTTGTTTTAAAATTGTGTGTATGTATACAGGTGCCTGTAGAGGCCCAGAGGAGGGTGTTGGACCTGGAGTTACTGTTGGTGAGTCGCCCGGTGTGGGTGCTGGGAACTGAACTTGAGTCTTGTTCTGGAGTCGTAGGTGCTCTTAACCACTGAACCAGCCCCCCCCTGGCTTTCTGCCTTGGTTTTGGAGACAGGGCTTCTAATTGTCCTGGAGCTTCTCTCTTCTCTCGTAGGGTAGGGCAGCTGCCCAGTTGTCCCCGAGGGATCTGTCTGTCTTGATGTCCTTAGAACTGAGATTACAGCACACACTACTATGTCTGGCCGTTAAAAAACCAAAAAACAAAAAGCCCAAACAAAAACCAGGGGATTCTGGGGATTAAATACAGGTCCTCTCACTCCTGCATGGGCCATCTTCAGACCCATTGACCACTTTAAAGTGAGTGAGGCAGTGACATGTGGGATATAGGGTTACACAGCCATTGCTTCTGTCTCATTCCAAGGCATTTTTTATCACCACAGACGACACCAGAACCCAGTCAAGAGTCACCATGTCCTTCCCTAGCACAGACAACTACCAGTTTGTTTTCTGTCTCTGTGATTTAGTAAGTTCGAACTTTTGGATCTGGCTTCTTTCACTGGATGCAGTGAATTCAGAGTTGTTTTAGAACTTAATTCCTTTAAAGACTGAATACAGTGATGTTTGGGTTGTCGCCGCCTCTTGGCTGTGGGCATTTACAGCAGTCTTGGTTGCAGTATAGTTTCCCTCCCTTACCTCTTGGTTCACAGCAGCTCTCACGACAGTCCTCTGTCCACAAAACTGCTTTTCACAGCACAGTACTGTCTTACACCTCTCATAGCAAGCACCACGGTTTTATCTCTGAAAAAAGGAAACCAACCTTTATGCCCCATCCGTTGGTATGAAGCAGTGTGTTGCTGTGATTTTGGCTTGCGTTTGCCTCAGTAACTAATGATACTGAGCATCTTCTCAGGTGCTTGTTGCTGTTTCTGTATCTACCTGTTTGGGCAAACACCTCGTCAAGAGATACATCTGCTTTAG
Source organism: Acomys percivali (assembly GCA_907169655.1). Classification (NCBI taxonomy): domain Eukaryota; kingdom Metazoa; phylum Chordata; class Mammalia; order Rodentia; family Muridae; genus Acomys; species Acomys percivali. Next base: position 301,803 of record OU015746.1, on the reverse strand, counting down.
GCTGCACATCGTAGCACATCCGCTGTCCTCTCGGCACTCAGGACAATGAGGCAAGCAGAGCACACATTTGAGAACACCCTGGCCTACCTGGTAACATAATGTCTCCAAAGAAAACAGACTTCAAAAAATTCCAGCAGCCCGTACCTGGTGTGTATGGGAATGGGGGTGGGGGTGCTGAGACACACACACACACACACACACACATATATATATATATATATTTTTTTTTTTTTTTTGAGACATTTGTATTTTGAGAGTGTGTGTTTCTTGGATGACCTTGAACTTGTGATCTACCTGCCCCAGTCTGCCTAGTGCTGTGGGGAGTTTACGTAGTGTGGAGACAAAACCCTTGATAGATAGATGATTTGCAGATATTTTCTTTCTTTCTTTTTTTTTTTTTTTTAAGATTGATTTATTATTATGTATACAATGGTCTGTCTGCATGTACACCAGCAGGCCAGAAGAGGGCATCAGATCACATTACAGATGGTTGTGAGCCACCATGTGGTTGCTGGGAATTGAACTCTGGACCTTTGGAAGAGCAGCCAGTGCCCTTAACCTCTGAGCCATCTCTCCAGCCCCACAGATACTTTCTATCATCCTGTTGGTCTTCTTATACCCTTGATAGTATCTGTGTTACATCAGTATATATTTTTTTTTACCATTCTCCTTAGTGTTTTTGTTTGTTCTGTTTTGTGCACAGTGTGTAAATGTGTCTAAATACATGCACACATGCGTTAAGAATGGGCTTTTACCTGGGCATGGTTGTTGACACCTTTACTCCGAGAATTTGAGAGACAGAGGTAAGTGGAATTCTATGAGCCAGGGCTGCATGGTGAAATCCATTTCAAAAACAACACAAAAAACTGAAACCTTTAAAAGTGTCTTCAATCCTTTTGATTTTATTTGGTAATTATTTAGTTGGAGTTGATATTCTGTGTGAACTAACGTGTTGTTCAGTAAAGGAAAGTGTTAACATATCAAGGTAGTATGTGCCCCAGTTTTCACTGCTCATGTGTCTATTGGGGCCAGTACATTATACAACCTCTCTACTTGTGTTACATGGCTTGTGTGTTTTTGAAAGTGGAAATCAGCATAGGGCCAGCCTGAGCTGTGATACTTAGGAACGTGGGTGACACTGCCCTGTTCGGCTCTGCTGCCTATACTTTTCTATTATTTTAGACACTTTGATAGTGTTGATGACATTTGATGAAAAAAAATTAAAGTTAGGTTTGTCTTTATTTTGTATGTCTTTCATGCATGTTGTAGCACACATGGAGGTCAGGGGACAACTTTTGGGGTGTCCTCTTTTCTTCTATCATGTGGATCCCTGGGATAGAACTCCTTCACTGACCTGTTTCCTCCAAAAGCATCTGCCCCCTAAAGTTCCTCTTTTGCCCATTAGTCTCATCAAGTTAGACATCTATCAGTAGACGAATGCGTTAAGTCAGCACCCTCATGGTCTGGTCACCACTCAGTGACTGGCTCCAACAGCTGGCCTCCTCACCTTTAGCGCACAAGCCTTTTCATTCGCTTTGGACACTTTAAAACCATAACTATCCTCCTTCAGTGACCTGGTTTTGCAGAGAAAATGAGCGACATGAAGAGCAAATGCTGTGTGCCTGTGAGCTGTCCCTGCAGGCGATAGGTACCCGCCGCCTTTTTCGTGGGGGTTAGATTTCGTAATTGCAGATACCAGCTGAGCATCCTTTGGAATTGGTGGCCAAGGCTGACTGCTAGGCAGTGTGATAGGAAGTCTGAGGCCTACTCCGCAGGGCTGTACCCACCAGGTCATGACCAGGAAACCTGTAGACATACCATTCGCTTAGTCAAAGATGGGTGCCAGGCTTGAGATTAACCATGACTAAGGACGTGCTACCATGTTTGAGATGCCCTCTGTGATCATGGGTCACTTGTTCCTCCTGGAGTCTTGTGCATTTCTTACACTACTGCCTTGGCTTAGGGCACTTCTCTGACACTGCAGTCTCCCGAGATCCTGCTGTCTCTGAAATACCTGTGATGTTCCCAGAGGCTAGAGCCAGGGTCACTATCTTGGTCCACTGGTGGCCTTGCCCTTAGGGGCTGGGGACCCTGGCTGTAAGTCAGGTAGAACTGGTCTCGACTTCCTGGTTTAGCCTTTAATCCTCCCGGACGCTGTTTTTGCTTCTTTCATGCCCTCGTACCGCCACTCTGTCATTAGCTGTGGGTGTTTCTGTGCCAGCAGCACAGCATCAGCACAGAGCACGCCCTTGGTCCTGCCTCATGGTTATGCCATGCCATGTCCTTCCTCCGTGGTGGCCTGTGGTGGTGGCAGCAGGCAGGAACTGACAGGTCCTGGCTTCTGGGACAGGAACCAATGGCAGAGATACAGGGAGCCAATGCTAGGTCTTGTTGAAAATGGTGTCACAGGGTCTCTGGGAGTGTTTAATTGGCAAAGAACCACTAGGATCACTTGAAAAGACTAGTGTAGTCCTGAGTATAAACCTGGGCGGGCTTGGCCTGCCGGGAAGTCAGCACTCCAGTGGCATTGAGAGCCAGCAGATATACTGGGTAACTGATGATGGTGGAGGTATTGAGTCTTTTTTTTTTTTTTTTGTCAGCCTGGTGGTCTTTCACTGTGCTCTTGCTGGGCATCACTAAGCTCCCGGCAGGGCCTCTGACCGCAGCGCAGTGACCTTGTTTGTTGTGGTCCTTCTGTATTTGGGCAGTTGAGAGAAGCTTATCCCTCTGGCCTGTGTCCTGCTCCCCTGGGAGGCTGCACTGGCCTTACTTGCTTTAGTTTGAGTAATACAGGATGGGGTTCATGGGGCTGTTGGCATGTCTAGTCATAGAGAACACAGAGAAGGGGAGATGCAGCTGTGGGGAATTCCCTGCTGTGGACATGTGCTGTGGAGCCTGTGGTGCTGTGTGCATACCCTATCACGGGCAGAAGAAATGGTGTCCATTGTACTGTGTGTATACTCAGTCATGGGTAGGTAGGTTGGGGTCTGTGGGAGCTGTGTGCATGCTCTGTCACAGGGCAGACTGTGGAACACTGGATCAAGACAAGTAAGATGGAATCCAAAGGGAATGGTGTCTTGGAAGGCTGACCTGTTTGCCCTTCGGTTGAGTTGTCTTGTCTGGGCTATAACTGTAGGCCTCAGTTGGCCTCTACTGGTGAAGCGGGGTTTGGTGGGAAGTGGCTTGGGTGTTCCCTCTAGCCTCATCTGTCAACAGCACTTGGATCCCACATTTCACTTGTGGCAGCTGCAGCTTCTTTCCCGTGCTCTACCAACACGCCTTGTGATGCGGAGCCATGTCTTGCATGTGAAGATGACTTTCCATGCTGCTGGAAGGGCCGGTAGCATAGACCTGTGGTAGCACCTTGGTGGTAGCTGCTATGTCCAGGGTGAGCGCGTGACTGGGAGGTGGAGCTGCTGCCAGTTAGCTGCCATGTGAGTAAGCCCTGCAGGTAGGGGCTCCTTCTGGAGAGACACGCAGAGCCCTGGGGAGGCGCTGGTGTCCCTGCTGCCAACCCCCTGGCATCCATGGAGGCTCCAGCGAACCCCTGCTTTCTGTCCTCTTTGTCACCATAACCACGTGAGCTCTCACAGAAGCTGTTTTATTTGTTTGGTTTGGTTTGTGTGGTTTTTCTTTTCTTTTTTTAAAAAAAGACAAAGTCATTCACTAGCTTAGGGTGACCCTGACTCACAGAAATCCACTTTGTAATCCCAGCTTGCAGAATGCTATCAAGCCTGGCTTCACACGGAAGCTTTGCTGTGTGTGCCAGGACAAAGCCTTGCGACATCTGTATGTAGCCTGGTGGATGTCCGTTGGTGTCCTAGATCCCTGACCACTCACCATGCCTTCCAGTAACACGTGGAGAGGCACCCCTGGGCTCTCCATTTGGACAGGTGCTAAACCACACTCAGCAGGATGACTTTCAGGGTTTCGTGCTTTCTTGATGTTCTTAGGGGCTCCTATAACAAAACACTTCATACTGAACAATTAATTTTCAATTTTTCAACAGTGAATTGTCTGGGTCGTGTGCCATCAGCCCCAGATGTGACTTTGCCTAAACTACCCCTGTAGCTGAGATTCTAATATAGTGTCACCACATGACCTGTGTCCCCTCGCTGCCACACTCACTGCCACCGCCGCACCCCTGTTGTCTACTCCCGTCATGTCCATCAGGGAGGCTGTGTTTATAGGCCCCCATACTTCCTACTAGTCATGTGCGTTTCATCTGATTCTCCAGCTGACAGGCATGGAGGTGGGTGGATATGGGCACTTTACTGTGTTTCTTGTCACAGTTTCTAGAAGAATCTGCTGTGCCACCCAGGAGGCTGGCGTAGGTGGGTCGGGTTTAGCATTTCTGAAGGGTCCTCCCCTAGTGAGGCTTCACCTTTAGTGGAAGTGCCTTCCCCTGTGACTGAATTTCCTGTGAGGAAGCACCTTTGAAGGGCACTGCAAGCTGGTAACCGTACCTGCTGTGGGAGTTTCTCGTGGGATCCCCAGGACACCTGTCTGGGTTGCGTGACAGACGGGCCTTGCGTCTTGGCTGTATATTTGGAGGGTTTCTAGGACCCAGATGAGTGCAGAGCCCTTTTCTAGATTAAATGTGGGCTTACTGTAATGACCTGCTCAGGAGGTGAACACTGAAGTGTGGATGTACCCTGCAGCACTGGGCGTGGAAAGTGTGCTCCCCACATGCGGAGTGAGTTGTTCCTGGCTATTCAAGGGAGGCCAGATCCACACGTCTCTGCTTCTCTTCCCTCACAGTACAGGATTCCATAGCTAAAGGCCAGATGCTGCCACTACAGGTCAGTGAGGGACCTCTGGGGCCGTTCTGCCATGGCCTGTGGGAGATTAACCCAGAGGTCTACGGAGGCCGATGATCTGTGCACCACTCTACTCATCTTCAGCGTATTCAAGGGACATTTTCCCTGAGCTGGTTGGACTACATTCCTCACGCCGGTGTGATGGCTCTTGGTACAAGGGGCAGGTCCTGCAGCCACACCTGATCTCGGAAGCTAGGACTCTGAAGCTCAGGCTGGTGGGCAGGCTTCTGGGTCTAAGTGTGGCTTCACTCATGGGATGTGGTAGCTCAGGGTACTGCATGGATTTATGCATAGCTTGGGAGGCACTGCTCTCTGTGGTGTACCTGTCTGCCCATGGCCAGTACCTTGCCTGTTGTTAGCCTCCTGGCCTGCACTGGAAGAGGTGACTTTCATACATTTTCATACTGTCCTCTTGGGATTGCTTAGGACACTGTATACTTTATCTCTGCAAGTTCTTTACCATCGAGTTTGACTGTGAAGGTCGAGCAAAGCCTGGGGTTTGCACCAGACACACCTCAGGAACTTGCACAATCCACGATTGCCCAGTGTGATAACTTGTTTTAAATTAATATGGCTGAGTGGCTATCAAGACATATAACTGTGTGGTGATTTTTATGGGCTGGTGGTTTCTACTTATGCAAAGGATACCTATATCCGTGTGTCCCTGGCTTGTAGGCTGTACAGACCCTGCAGTGAGGAGTGTGGGGCTCTGGGGGTTAAATCACGTCTCTCACCTGGAGGCCGCTTCTTCCTTAGGCAGCCTGCGTTAAGCAAATGACATGCTGTCTAGAGAGAAGGGTGTTTAAATTACCTCGCTGGACTCCCAAGTTGCCAAAAGGAAGCCCTCTGGGGTATGATATATATATATATTTGACATGCATTTGCAGTGTGTAATTGGAACCAGGAGAAAGGGTTTTTGTTCAAAGCTATTGAATAGTTTCCTTATTTTAAACCTGTTGAATCTGGGAAGAGCTGTTTCTGAATTTCTGTCTGATAATGATAATATAAAGGTTGAAGGCAAAAATTGTCCTGTCCCAAATCACCATTCCCCCTTCCCTGAGCCCAGCTTTGTGTGTGCTTAGTGCCCTTGTAGCCCCTAAAGATACCCTGGGTCTTGTTTCCTAGATCTCTGAATAGCAGAGCTGGAAACTGAAGGCCTACCTTTCACATGGCAGAGGCTGGACACAGCTCGGGAGGTCATCCACAGAGGTGCCATCCTAGGAGCAGCAGACAGGCCCGACCTGTCTTCTCAAGCCAGTCTCACTACCTTGGGATGAGTCAGAGGCAGTAGTCAAGTCTGGCATCCCCCTGCCCCCCCCACCCTGTTACTGCTTTCTCAAGTTATCCTTTCTACGAATCAGGTCCTTTCCAGTGATCTGTATCGTAGCATCCTGCCCTTACTGTGCCAGCCTCCACTTAGCAGCCAGTTGCTGATGGCAGTTGCCTCACACCATATTGTTTGTCACCTCCTGGTGTTTGCTGTGTATCTATGGAGGATGCGTTTAGATATCTCAGCACAAGAAGAGCCAGATGCTGTCCCTGAAGACTGCTGACTACTGGACTGTGGGCCAGAATAGGGGGAAACCAGTCAGGGTTTTGCTGGGTGACTTTGGGGCCTGATGCCCTAATGAGCTTTACTTTCTGCTTTTCTAACTTACACTTGTAGAAGGACCCAGGCATGGGAGGCTCAGCTTACGGTGGCATCTGAAGGTCCTGGCTCTGCCTGGGGACAGGCAGGGTGGGAGTGGGCTCTTGGAGCCTGCTGATGGCCTCTCAAGTTGGATGGGCAGTTGGAACCGCCTGGTGTCCTCCTGGGCCGTTAGTTCTCGAACAGTAAACAGGATTACGCCCTGAGAAAGTCCTTCACCACATACCGTTAGTGGATACAGACCTATCACTTGATTTTCTCATGGGTGGCTTTGTCACTAGTCCCTGGAAAGGGCTAGTTTCCAAAATTATCTCACTTCAACTTGGGGACAGAAACCTGGGCGTGCTGTGGCTGGCTCTATGGTGTGTGAGGTCTGTGTTTGCCTGTTGGGGTTGCTCTTGGGTGGTGCCAGACAGACAGTTGTTCCCTAGCACGGTGCAGGGGGATGTGGGGTGCTCT
>OU015746.1:278127-293493 GCA_907169655.1 Acomys percivali | reverse complement strand
TGTGTGTGTGTGTGTGTGTGTGTGTGTGTGTGTGTGTGTGTGTGTGTTGCCTATATATTTCTGGGTGCTATTTTCTGATAGAGATGCAAGAGATGGGTGTCTCCCATACACACACCTGATTGGTGCCAGTCTTCACACTGTTTGGGGACACAGAGTTGGTACTCGTGTGTGGTCAGGATATAGAATGCACTGTTGGGGGTTGGGGTGGCACGCATGTAGTCCTGGAAGCAGTATGCTCCACTTTTCTGGGCGTAAGAGTCCCTGGACACTCGCATGTCCTTTGCATGGGCTGTTAGTAAATGACTAAAGTCTTTGATTTACACACCAGCTTCAGTGCTGGTGGCCAGCTCCTGCCATGTCATAGAACGCCCAGCTGTGGACACTGCCAGAGCTGTGATGCCAGCAGGATGCTCCTTTGTTTCTCTTTAGGTTTGGTGCTGGAAATTGAACCCAGCCTCACATTTGCTAGGCACCGGTTCTGTACCACTGAACCATATTGCTAGTCCTCCAGTCCTGTTTTAAGCACATTTAAAAACACCAGTGAGAGCTGTCTCTGCATGATTGTCTGGCTGGGATCAAGAAATGGAGACTATCAGCATTCTCCTCTAGAAAAGTCCATTTAGCGTGACATTAAAAGAATAACCTATCAGCCGGGCGTGGTGGCGCACGCCTTTAATCCCAGCACTCGGGAGGCAGAGGCAGGCGGATCGCTGTGAGTTCGAGGCCAGCCTGGTCTACAAAGTGAGTCCAGGACAGCCAAGGCTACACAGAGAAACCCTGTCTCAAAAAAACCAAAAAAAAAAAAAAGAAAAGAAAAAAAAAAAAGAAAAAAACCCTATCTTTGCTCTGTAAAAATCAAAGTTTTTCTTAAGTTTTTGAATTACACCTTCCATTGTAAGAGACTTAAACAGATTAGCAATTGATCTTATAAAATCAAATTCCAGGCTGTTGGGATGGCTCAGGTGAAGGCACTTGCTACCAACCCTGACAGCCTGAGGTTACTTCTTGGATCTCACATGGTGGAAAGACAAAAATAATTCCTGAAGGATGTCCTCTGACCTGCACATGTGCACAAGCACATCCACCTACAACCTCCTACACATAGAAATAAATCCCTTTAGGTGACTCAGTAAATGCGAAGTCTCAGCTATGAGAGGAGTACACATCTCTTACAAACTGTGCTTCACCAACACAGGGACACACAGAACAGACACAGCCACATTTGTTTTCATTATTTTTGTGTGTGGTATATGTGTGCATAATATGTATGTGTGTTGTGGAGGCCAGCGGGCAATTGTGGGTGTCTTCTCTTCTTAACAGTATTTTTTAATACAAGGCTCTTCATATTTGGCGAGATTAGCTGTCCATCAGGCTGCAGGGACCGTCTTATCTCCGTCCCTCCTGTGCTAGCATTACCAGGCTGTGTGTGTACTGGGGACATGAACTCAGGTCCTCATGCTTGTGTGGCAAGTGCTTTACTGACTGAGCCATCTCCTAAGCCCTTATTTAATTAATTTTTTGTCGGCATATAGCTGTTGTACTCAGTACTGGCTTTCATAAAGACATCTTCCTAAAAGTATATCATCTGCTTTTACTGTGTTCCTCACCACATTTCCTTTTCCCTTCTCTTCCGGTTAGGTCCTTTTTGTTTTTCCCAAATAGTTTTGCTTCTACCTTCATGTCATATGTATACATGATTTTTGCATAAGATCTAGGATCTATAAATGAGAGAAAAATACGACATTTGCCTAAGTGAGTTAATTTGCTTAATACGATAATCTCCAGTTGGATCCATTTTCCTGTAAGTAGCATGATTTCATTTGTGTCTTTCATACACACACACACACACACACACACACACACACACACACACACACGGAAGTCAGACATCAGTGTCAGGTACCTTCTGTCCATCTCATTTTCTGACAGGTTCTCTCTCTGAGCCTGAAACTCATTGATGTGGCTAGGCTGGTCATCCAGCGAGCTCCAGAGGTCCTCTGTCTCCTCATGTACCCAGGTTTGGGGTTACCCACCTTAACATGCTTGTCTTTTATATGGGCGCCAGAGAGCTGAATTCAGGACCTCAGGCTTGCTTTGCAGACACTTCACTGTCTGAGCCCCTTGATTTGTTCTTACTTATGGTGGAATAAAATGTGACTGTTTAGATGTACTGTATTTCCTTTACCCATCCTTCTCTTGACGGATAGCATCTAGGTTGGTTCTGTAACTTAGCTATTTTGAACAGTGGTGCAAATAAACATCGGTGAAGGTGCTGGGGGTGGTGGCACACACCTTCAAACCCCGCAGTGGGAAGCTGAGGCAGGCGGAGATCGAGGCTAGCCTAGCGTGACATAGCAAGTTGGATGCCAGCTATAGCTATATGGTGTGACCCTTTCTCAAACAAAAACAAAACAAAAAGCGTTTATGAGCAAGTATGTCTGTGATACATTGACTTAGAGTCCTTCGGGAATGCTATAAATACAGTAATAAGTTAATGTTCCAGCATTCCTGCACACATCTTAAATTCTCTCACTTCTTTGTATCAACTGGTGTGTGTGTGTGTGTGTGTGTGTGTGTGTGTGTGTCTGTGTGTGTCTGTGTGTGTCTGTGTGTGTCTGTGTCTGTCTGTCTCATGTGTGCATGTGTTTTAACTGCTTGGTTGTATTTTCACTAGAACCAGAAGAGGAATTCATATGACCCTATCCCTTGGCTGCTGTAGACAGCTTAGATAGTGAAACAAGCGACAATCCTGTGCACACAGGGCAACTAAGACTGGCTTTCTGTGTGTGTTTCCTCAGGCCTGGGACGTCCAGGCCCCTCTGTGGTCCAGGCCCCATGGCGGTGCTTCCTCCCCTCTGTGATAACAAGAGCTGGGATGGTGTCCCGTGTCGTCACATCCTTCTGCCTCATTTGTGGGTGTCACGACCACTCCCCTCTCTGTCCTGGCATGGGCTTCTGAGTTCTGTACTCTCCTGGTGTGGCCACAAGCTTGGCAGCCCCGCTGTGGGTTTTGTTTTGAAGTAGGGTCGCTTCTTTGTGCGATGCTTGAGAAACTAAAAAGTGCCTCTTTACCTTCGGGCTGGTGGACTTGCTTTCCTTTCAGGGTTTTTCCTTTTTGTTGTTTGTCTGCTTGTTCTCTGAGCAGATTTTGAGTCTTGCAAGCCTGAGTGCATGGCCTGTCTCTGTTTCCGCCGCATGGTATGCCATCAGCTGCTCATTGTTTTTGTTTCCTGCCAGTTGTCACGGTGATCTTAAAGGCCCTGACCTATGATGAGAAGCGAGGTGCCTGCAGCGTTGGGGCCAACGTCAGGGATGCTGCCTGCTATGTGTGCTGGGCCTTTGCACGCGCCTACGAACCCCAGGAGCTCACACCTTTTGTGACAGCCATTTCAAGGTAAAGCCTGTTGGTTGTGCTGAAGGGTGATTGTGCCACATGGCAGACGTACCTCAGACAAACATACCACCTGTTCAGAAGCTGTCGGCCTCCGGTCAGCCGCTCGATACAGCTAGCTGCCAATGCCAGCATCTTGGGGCTCCACTCTTCCCCTATAAGAGGTGGATCAGACAGGAAATGACTACCATGTCTTGTGGGATGGGACAGGATCTGCTATGTGGGGAGAGAGGGTCCCAAACACGGCTGTCCAGGGAAGCAAATGGGCCCCAGGTCCCACTTCAGACCTTGCTGAATATTTAGAAAGGTGACATGTATGGGAACAGAGGAACGCTCAGTCACTAGAATACTCCGGACTCCACGCTGCTAGTGACTCTACAACCACAAGGTGCTGAGGACGGATGAAACCGGAGGCCTTGCCCGAGTGAGCACGCAATGACTCAGGCAGCGAGGACCCGTTAACGACATTCGCGTCAGGGTGGACTCACTGAGCTACTTAGTGCCTACCTTTGCCTCCTCAGAGAGAAACAAAATGAAGTTCAAACACAAAAAAACATTGTCGGCTCACCCCCATCCCAACGTTTTGTGCCAATTGCCGCACAGAGATAGAGTCACCTGTGCTGAGGACATAGGTTCTGCATCCTCCCAAGGGAAAAGAAAACAAATACCCATGAAAGTCAGGCAAGAGAACTGTGGTAGCGTGCCTGGCGCATGAAGGTCCAGAGTTAGAGCCTGCAGACCTGGAGCTACCGCCCCTACACCTGGGACCTTGGCCCTCATTGGCTGGAGATGCTGCAGTGTAGCGACCAAGCACCTGGCTCCGCTTCTGCGGGTGCTGCCCTCTCCCCTGCCTCACAGAGCTCTCCAGTACTGTTCACACTGCAAGCTGCTGAGTGAAGTGAGGTGTAAGCACTGGACGTACAGCCTAGGGAGTCAGAACAGACAAAACATCCCACAATTCTGAAAGTGTGAGCTAAGATGCTAAATTTCCAGGCCCCCTGGAACATCCTCCTCCCCCCAACCCCCATTCCAAGGCACAGCTCCAGAATGTTCCTCCTGGGCATTTTACTGGAGCCAGCTGCTGGTTCTATGGAGCACAAGCATACGTTGATGGTGTACAACATGACAAACGTGTGGGTCTCAGGACGCTGCGCTGTTGGTTGCAGACTTGGCTGTGAGTGGGAAGGGACAAGAGCCCAGCTGTCCAGGGTCTGTCCACGCTGTGACCGCTCTGCTGCCCTCCCCGTTGCCATGTAGATTGCTACTTATGTGGCTTTGAGGGAGGTTCTTGCAGCTGCTTTCTTGTCCTCACCGTCAACTTTCTGACACTGTATTGTATATGTAGCCAAAAGGTTTTTATCTTGTTCACAAGTATCCCAGCACAGTGCTCCTCACATCGACAGCGTCTTGCTCAGTCTACAGGACTCCGGCAGGTGGGTAGCTGCCGCCACTGTCGCCGTCTTCTCTTTATCTTTTTTTATCTTTTTCTGAAGATGAAAAGAGGTCAGAGTGTGGAGTAGGAGACAGGCCCAGGGCCAGGCGTGACCCTGACGTGGCACTGAGGAACTGCCAGGAGACTGTGAGGCTGGGAAGGACCCTTGGCTCTGACGTGCAGTTGCTTCCTGCTTCAGAGTAAAAGCAACCATGACATATTCTATTCAGAGAGCAGCGATCTCTCAGGCTGCCGCGCCATGTTCTTCTGCCTTCTCTGAGGCAGGAGGTAGGAAGGTAGGAAGGCAGGACGGCCTGAGGGAGGAAGAGATAATGGGAACAGGTGCTGGCCTGCGAGCATGTGGCCGTGTCAGAGGGAACGTGAGTGCAGCTGTCTCACCATTGTCTTTCGTTGAATGTAAGGGACTCAAGGCCATGCTGTTGCTTTTGAAGGCAAGAGGCACAGATGAGAAGTCTCAGCCAACTTCCTCACGATTGTAGGGACCTGTGGGCACCTGGTCCAGAGTGAAAAGCCAGGGTTACAGAGTTCCCACGAGAGTGCCTGTCTTCACTTCATGCTGCAGAACTTGTATCACAATATTGGGTGATTTTGTAAAGGAACGAGCAGTCCTTGAAAAGCATGGCTGATAAGCTGGGCAGTGGTGGCGCACCCCTTTAACCCCACCAGTTAGGGGCAGAGGCAGGTGGATGGTGCATGTCCAAGTTTGAGGCCAGCCTGGTCTACAGAGCAAGTTCCACGACAGCCAGAGCTGGGCAGAGAAACCCTATCTTGAAAAACAAGAAAGAAAGAAAGAAAGAAAGAAAGAAAGAAAGAAAGAAAGAAAGAAAGAAGGAAAGAAAGAAAGAAAGAAAAGGAAAGCACGGCTGGTAGGCGTGACATGGCTCTGAAGTTCGCTGCTGTGATCTGTCGGGGTTGCAGGTGGGTCTTTGGGCTCTGTCCTGCCTTCTCCAACTCCAGCTTTTCCTATGGCGAGGAGCTTCCACAGCTGCTGAAGGAATCCGCTGCCTCAGGGTCATCCTTCACCACTCGGGGAAGAAAAGGCAACTAACTGCACATCAGAGCCCAGGGTCCTCCCCATCGTCACAGTCTCCTGGCAGTCCGTCAGTGCCACGTCAGGGTCACGCCTGGCTCTCTGCCTGTCTCCTACTGCACACTCTTGTCTTCTTTTCATGCTCGGGGGAAGAAACACCACGAAATAATAAGCTCTTGGCCATGAGGCTTACTGCCCAAGGACCGTAGAAGGGAGCTCGGCATGGTCTTCCCAGAGCTTACGTGAGCTGAGCTTTCTCTGAGTGTAGGATGTGCCACGGGGAGGTGTTAGGTTGAGATGTCAGGTGTGATGTGTTGACTGCTGCTTCTGGTGGGACTTAGTGGGTGGTCGTAGCAATGGCCTTCACTTTACATACAGATCAGTCTCTGGAATGACCCTAAATTTCCTGGCCGAGGAGCAGTTGGTATACAAATCTCTGGCTGTCGTCTGCACACTCTTGTGGGTGCCCTTGTTTCTTTGGGCTTGGAGAGGTTGGACTTGCTGACTTGTGGGACAAACCTGAGGCGTTGCTGTGGAGCTCATGTCTGTATGTTGTGCTTGGAAACAGCAGTTGTCTGGCTGCTGGGCTGCCAGCCCTCTCCTTCACAGATGCCTGATTCTCTTAAACTAGCAGCCAGCAGCAGGCAGTGGTAGCTGCTGTGGAGTTTCTTCTGAGAAGGCTTCTTCTGGTCCCTTTGCCCACACCTGCCTCTGATGGGCAGCGGTGCCCTTTGGAGCTGCTCTGCTGCAGATTTCTAGCCGGTTGGACAGGTTCTGAGGAACCTGTGCCTGGCCCTTCCTGGCCCATCTGACTCCAGGCATCAGCGGGGGAGGGCACCTAGTGAGTCAGGTGTGCCAGTGAGCTTGGGGCAAGCACTACCTCCTGCCTGGAGCTCTGTGCCGTCTGAGTATCGGTCGGGTGTGCCCTGCAGACCTGCTTGTGAGGTTTGTCATGAGTGACCATGCTTTTTAATTACCAGGTTTTAAGCCCATTAATTCTGGCACATGATAAAATCTTGGTATCTTTACTTTCACAAACCCCTCAGTGGATCCTGTAAAAGTACAGTTGAGATCCAAATATAGTTCCCAGAATAAAATAGAAATATCTGTCAGAAAGAACCAGGGAAGTGATATGAGGAGCCTGCTGCGCCTTGGCGCCTGATGCAGCAGCAGCCTTTGCTAACTTCTGGTTGAAGAAACTTGATTAATTGTTGTTCCCCGCAGTGTTAACTCTACTTTAGGAATTTTCAACGATTTTTAAGGTGTACTTTCATCTCTTTGAAATTGTTTTGATTGCCTTTGAAAACCGTCTTTCTTTGGCTTTGAGCAAAAAGACAGGTGGAGTGGGATTGACTATTTTGTGGCACAAATCTGGCTTTGTGAAAAGCCCAGCGCAGCGCAGGACCAGTAAGATGTGAAGTGAAAATGTGATGAGATGCTTGTGTATTATCTAGATGTTTCTTTCTAACCAGAAGTCAAAATCCAGTCTACAGGAAGGAAAAGAAAGCAAAGTGCTGCTGCCAGAACGCTCTGCCTGTCACCGTCCAGTGATTTCCTCACCTGAAACTCTTTTGTAAGCTGAGCTCTGTTGACGTTCCCTACACCCAAGCCCAGGCCCGCCTGCGCCAGGGGCAGCTCCTGACTCTCACCTCCGCCGTGCAAACCGGCATGGCAGCGTGGGCTGCTTGTGAACGGCCTGGGATTGGCTCTGTAGGATCTCTTCCTCCAGGGCAAGATTGTCCTGAAAAAAAAAAAAAATAAGGAAATAGCAAGCATTGCTCAAAGCTATGTCTTATTCTTCTTGGCTTCTCTGAATGGCCCAGCTTCCAGAGAGAGAAAAACTCTAGTTTTGAGAAGAAGGCCAGCAACTGGAGACAGGTTTGGTCTGTGAGGCCCAACTTTGTCCTGTCTTGGCTGTGACCCCAAAGGACTCTGTTCTGCTTATATGGCTTAGGGAAAGTCAGTAAAATACAGGGCGTATATTTTAATGCGATTTGCAACATAAAACGCCACAGATGGACACAAGTCCTCTCTTTAAAAACCCACTTCTGAATGGAGGTGCTATTGTTTTCCTGTAGAAGCAAGTGTGCTTGCTTTTGAGTGCTGTACAACATCACAATAATGGAAAAAAAGATGAGTTTGGGGTGAATACTGTTCTCACTGTACATGCTGGACCAGGGTGTAAGACTGTGGGGAGGGAGAGGGGCAGGCTGAGGCATGCCACTTTCTTTTGGCTTATACCAGAGAGAGGAACCCTTCTGTATTGGTAAATCCTGGCGAGCTATCACCCAGAGAAATGAAGCAGGTGGACACAGCCATGAGCACCTCGCCTCGGGTGGCGGCTTCCTGTGGGCATCAGGGGTGGTTCTGTAGGTTTTCTCTGAAGTGAGGGGTATAGTGACTTTTACTCAGGGTCATCCTCCTGTGGATGATTAAAGAGGAAGACACTTTCCTATTTCCTCTGGACTAGTATCATTAACCCTCTTGCACCTGAAACATATTTGAATTTCTTTTTTTTTTTTTTTTTTTTTTTTCCCGAGACAGGGTTTCTCTGTGTGGTCTTGACTGTCCTGGACTCGCTTTGTAGGCCAGGCTGGCCTCGAACTCATGGGATTAAAGGCGTGCGCCACCACCGCCTGGCTTCATATTTGAATTTCTAAATAAGCCAGTCTCATTCTGAAAGTAGGAAGTTAGTTTTTAGGAATTTAGTCCAGGGTTGGAGACATGGCTCAGTGGCTGGCTAAGAGTACTGGCTGCTCTTCTAAAGGACTTGGGTTCAATTCCCGCTCTGCAATGGCAGCTCATAACTCTCTGTAACTCCAGTCCCAGGGAATCTGAAGCCCTCTTCTGGCATCCTCAGACTCAGCGTGCATGTGATGTATAGACACACACACACACACACACACGCACACGCACACGCACACGCACACACGCAAGTTACAAAAAGAATTTAGCCCAAATTGGAAGTCTTTCAAAACCTGTTAAAGCCAGGCAGTGGTCGTGCATGCCTTTAATCCCAGCACCCGGGAGGCAGAGGTGGGTGGATGTCTGTGAGTTTGGGGCCAGCCTGGTCTATAGAGCAATTCTGGAACTTGGTATACAGAGGCTACACAGAGAAACTGTCTCAAAAAACAAACAAAAATCCTGTTGTACTCATAAGTACTTGCAGGCTTGTCTTAATTAACGTAGAAGCTTACTATTACTTACAACGCAGCGCTTTCCAAGCATTGTTACAGTATAACCTCTGAGAAACATGTAAGTCCTGACTCATGCCTGCAATGTTAACCCTTGAGAGGCTAAGGCAGGAGAATTACTGTGGGTCCAAGGCAGCCTGGGCCACAGAACACGTTCTTGTCCTGAAACGCCTCCTTAAAAAAAGGAAGAAAATTCTTCATGAAGTAGTGACTTCTAAGGCATCTAGTTCAGGAAAAGCTAACTTGATGGTAGCGGGTAAGGCTGTTGCTTCTCCTGCCTGTGTTGGTACCTGTTACACACAGGCCTTCTCTGTGGTGACAGCCTGTGCTGGACTCTTCCTCCATGTCCCAGCCTTTGTGGCCTATGGCTCACTTTGCTCACTCATACCTTCCAAAGGTCTGCATGGAGCAGTTTGTGTATGCTCAGTGTCAGAGACCAAGAAGAACTTCTCCAGCAATCTGACTGCCTGGAGAAGATTGGTTCCTAGGCTCTGAGGAACCTGGTAACACACAGACCTGTTGGTGTGCTTGTGGGAAGGGTGGCCCCATAAGTAAAGTAGGTGGCCAGGCCTGCTGCAGCTGCCTTCCAGCTGGACATGGTCCCCATGGAAGGAGGGCTTCTTGTGTTGATGCTGAGCGCAGGCCAGATGCCAACAGATGCGTGTGTGTCACCCCCTCAGCCTCCCACACAGATGCGTGTGTGTCACCCCTTCAGCCTCCACACACAGATACGTGTGTGGCACCCCCTCAGCCTTCCACACAGGTACATGTGTGGCACCCCCTCAGCCTCCCACACAGGTACATGTGTGGCACCCCCTCAGCCTCCCACACAGATGCGTGTGTGGCACCTCCTCAGCCTCCCAAACAGGTACATGTGTGGCACTCCCTCAGCCTCCCACATAGGTACGTGTGTGTCACCTCCTCAGCCTCCCACACAGGTACGTGTGTGGCACTCCCTCAGCCTCCCACACAGGTACGTGTGTGGCACCCCCTCAGCCTCCCACACAGCTGAGAAGGACAAGGATCACCTACCCAATCAGGCCTCAGCTGCAGCTGTAGAGCTACCTAGTAACCTGTGGAAAGTGTTTTAGGAAACAAAGGTGAATTTGGCACCACCCCATCCCTAGGAGGAAGGAAGTAAAACATGGAAACTAATGCTGCCATCAACCTCTTGTACAGCTTTGGCTTTCCGACCACACTTGGCTGAAGCAGGCTACGTACCACCTGGGGCTTTCCTCATCCCGTGCCCAATGCCTGGATGGATAGGCTGTATAGAGGGCTGTAAAAAAAAACAGCATCATTTTCTGAATGGCCTGACTCTTCTAGAATGAACACCTGGGCTCTGACTGGGTTGAGACTGGACTTCGGTCACCCTGCCTGAGCAGAGTAGTTTGTCCGCAGGTCGCAGCCTCAGAGCAGTGCGGTAGCCACTTGGCTGGGATTTAGGAGGTCAGGTCAAATGGACATGTGCGTGATGTTGGAGCCTGAGATGGTTCCATCCTCTCTTCACTGGTCAGTTCACAGCTTCACATAGTACCTGAGCCAGACACACGAACAGGAAGTTCCTGCCGCATGGCCTTTCAGTACCATCAGCCTACACTTCCTCTAGGCAGATATTAAAGGAAAGCAGAAATTCTTAATTTCTTTTCCTAGAAAACATGGTTTTAAAAAGAAAGGCTCAGCCAGGCCGGTGGTGGCGCACACCCTGTCTTGAAAAACAACAACAAAAATATATTGCTGCTCCCCCACAAAAATCAGAGGACATCTTAGAAGACGGGGGTCGTGGGGAGGGGGGAGGAATGTATGAGCTGGGGTATAGGAAGAGTGTTGTCAAGTCTTGGTGGCCACTGTGCTCACGAACTCGCTGCTGCTGCTGCTCGTATCTGCACAAGATAAAGCAAACAGATCAGTCAGCACGTTAGCAGACAGCACTAACTGGACCCACTGGACTGCAGAAAGAGCAGAGGACTGGAAGGTGGGAGGAGACCTGGTCGGGTTGCCAGGAGAGTGGGATGGCAGAGCTGTGGGTGAGCAGGAGCAAGATACATTGTATAAATATGTGAGACTGTCAAATGTAATTACAAGATATCCTAGTTTTTTAATTAATTAATTTATCAATTATAGTGTTTTGCCTGCGCGTACATCTGCAGGCCAGAAGAGGGCACCAGATCTCATCATAGGTGGTTGTGAGCCACCATGTGGTTGCTGGGAATTGAACTCAGGACCTTTGGAAGAGCAGCCAGTGTTCTTAACCTCTGAGCCATCTCTCCAGCCAGATACTCTATTTTTTTAAGAGTACATTTGGTATTTACTCTAAATGTGCTATTAGAATAGAAATTTAAGTACTGTCCTATATTAGAGCCTTGCTTTTATTTTATTTTTATTTATTTATTTATTTATTTTTGGTTTTTCGAGACAAGGTTTCTCTGTGTAGCCTTGACTGTCCTGGACTAACTTTGTAGACCAGGCTGGCCTCGAACTCACAGAGATCCACCTGCCTCTGCCTCCCAAGTGCTGGGATTACAGGCGTGCGCCACCACCCCTCACAAAATGTATCATCATCCTTTTAACAGCAGTTATATATATGGCTTGAGTCACTGGGAAACCACAAGTGTGCAGGCCTCAGTCAGTTTTATGATCTGAAGACTGTTGACAAAAACTACTGTGGTGTGTTACGGTAGAAACAGTTTTAAAACATTCATGATGAGGTAGGATGACTCTATGTTGTTATAAATTGGGTTTCCTCTTCTCAGTGTGGCCAGGTGCGATTACCACAAAGCAGGAAAGCTTGCCCCTGTCCCCCTCGCATTTGTGTTCTGGAACCATAGAGCAGTACTTTGTTATATTTTTTGTTGCACTAGCCCTGTCCTCTGGCAGGTTGAGTGCCCCTTTGATTGAGTGCAGGGCTCCAACCTTTGTGTGGAGGCTTCCTGCCTAGGCCCATAGGAGGTAGTGCCGCAGAGTGTGGGCGTTCGGGGGCGAGGTCGGAGGCCTCACAGCTCTGCCTCCTGGGCCTGGAGTAGTGCCCACTGCACGGCTGGGAAAGTTGGGAATGAGGCCGAAAGACAGACTTGGCTGGTTGGTAGCCCTTAGGCCTTGTACCCAGCTGTTTGCCAAGACCATCCCCTGGGCTCCAATCCCAGACAGGGAAGTGCTTTCCTGGGCAGTGTCCCCTTGTGAGTGGGACCCATCACAGTAACCTCTGGTGGACGCAGGAGAGATGGGAATGAGCAAGGACTGTGTCGATTTTGACAATAATGAAGCTTGGTATATAGGGAAAAGACTTAGTTAAAGCCTGTTGAGTGTCACGAGAGCCGGGAAAGGCTGGGTTGGTGTGATGTTACTGCTTCCGGCTGTAGGAAAGATTGAGACCTAGCCGCTGCCTTCCATGTGGTGTTTCCATGGTGACTGCTGTAACTGGCTGACTGCCTGTTCGCAGGTTTCTCTTTACCATATCAAATACTTGAAGGACACTGCTCTGTAAAGAAAAGGCTTATTTTGACTTGTGGTCTGGGGTCCAGGGTCCAGAGGCTGCGTGTAGTGGTGGCCTTCTTGCCATCAGAGCCCTAAGGCAACGGCAGTGTCACTCCCCAAGGGATCCAGCGTTGGTCTCCATCCTGCTGACCTCATCTAATCCTCACAGTGTCCCGTATCTCTCAACCCCATGCATGCTCCATCATGCCTCACGCTGGGTTAAGCCTGTGGGAAATGTTGAAACCTATGTTTCGGTGCTTCCAAGGGGCAAGCTGCCTGCAGGGTGCATAGAGCCCTTGCTGTTCAGTGTGGTTTGGAGGCATAGGCAGGTGTGGTCTGGGAGTGTTGGTGTCAGCCACCCAGGTGTGGCAATTTACATACTGCCAAATCTTGTTCTCTGGCACCAGTCATGTTGGTGTTTCTTGTATACGGATCAGCAGACAGAGGGCACTAGAGGCTCAGGGTATACCATCTAAGGATGCGTGTTGGGGCGGGCAGGGGCTGTAATGCTTGACGTCTTAGAGGTCACTTAGATCTGTTGCAGCCTCTGGAACCTTGAGCTTCCTGCTGTCTGAGGCTCACATGAGTGAACAGTGGAAGGACATCACGTGGTCTGTGCCCTTGATTGCGCACTGGAGGCCAGAGAACAGCTTTGGGTCCAGCTCCTGTTGGCCTGGTGTTCAGCTGTCAGGTTAAAGGCAGCAGCCCCAGCACAGGCAGTATAAGCACACACCACCTCACCAACATTTTTATGAGGGATCTCATGCTTGCAAGACGCGGTTTACTGCCTGAGCTATTTTCCCAGGCCTTGCATATTTCATTCTAATTAATCATTTTCCTTGTTTTTACAGTGCACTGGTCATCACTGCCGTATTTGACCGAAATGTGAACTGCAGAAGAGCAGCCTCTGTGAGTTTCATTGTCCCAGTGCCTTCCTTTTCTGGAGGTAGGGTTGTAACTGTCGCCCGTGTCCTGCATGTGGGCCTCTGTCTCCTTGGAAAACCCGTACCCCATGGGAGCCAAGGAGATCAGACGAGAGACCTGGGTGAAACACTCACCATGGTAGCTCTTGCAGGGCATTTGCTGTGGCCTCTTGGGAGCTCAGGGCTGAACAAGCACAGGTGAATGGGCTCCTGCTTATTAACCAGACCAAGTTCAGGGTAGCCCAAGCTCTGTGGAGGAGAAGAAATTTACCCTGTGTCTCTAACCACATGGCATGGCACGGCTGTTTCAGGAAGGACAGGAGGTTCTGTGCCCCAGGAGGAGCTGTTGTTACTAAGCTGTGGTTAGCTCAGCTTTCCTGGCCGCGGAGGAGTGCGTCTCCCTGCGAGGGCTTTGGCCTTGCAGCTGCGTGTTGTGTTGCAAGCTCAGAACCCAGGCCCCCCGAGGTCCAGCTTTTGGGGTGGCTTTGGATAGAAGCAGCTCGAGTAGATCTGGGTACCAATAGGGGTGTTTGCTGGACTCTCCTGCTCCGTCCACCCGTGGCTTTCCTTATCTGAGCCCATGATGAGACCCGAGTCTCACGAATTGCAAGGGCCAGAGACAGGCGATTTCCTAGGGTTGTCTGCCTGAGGATGTTGCAGCCGCGGCTGACTCCACACACTCCTGACTGCTGTGATCAGTGAGTGATCGAGGCCAGGGCCATGAGAGCTCTGCGAGGCTGTAACTCAGGACCTCAGATGAGAAATCCAGGCTCTGTCAGGGGTGCGGTGATGCCTTCGCAGTCTGTGCCTCACAGACAAGCCAGCAGCTGAACACGTTTGGGGTGCTCAGGAGCTGAGGGGGAAGTCTCGAGAGAGGTACTGCAACGATCCTTGGTGTTGGCTGTGAGGTATGTGGAGTTGGGCGTTCTCAGGGTTTGAGCACAGGGGCTCCACATCCTTGATTCAGGTAGTCATGGAGACAGATGTGAGTGGTGCACTTCTACGACTGCTTTGAGACTGAGGAGAAGGCCAGGGTTGCTGGTGTAGTGACCTGTGGATGAGCTGGCCATGTCATGGGTACATTCTGTGTGAAGAGGAGCCAGGCCTCAGAGTAGCATGGAGAGGGGCTCCTGAGGTCAGACAAGCATGGGGCTGGGAAAAGGGAGCACTGTTTGACCTGCATGTTTAGCAGCTGAAAAGTTCTTTCCTATAGCTACTTTGATTTTATTCATGCTTAAAAATCATGAATATATATTTAATTTCGAGGTAATCAAGTGGCCTTTGGCTTTTGTTGTGTTCATGTGGTATACTGTGTACTTGATTTTCAGACTTTGAGCCAACCTATTATTGTTGGTCTAATTTCCACTTGCTCATAGTCCTTTCTTTTATGTTGGACTCAGTTTGTCAGTGTTCTCAAGAATAGAATTTCTGAATCTGTTCTTGAAGGTTGTGAGATGCCAGAGTCCAGGAGGTGTGAGCAGTGGAGTGCCACAGGTTGCTAGTTCTGTGGCCTTACTTTTCATTTGTTGGTTGTCCCAGCCCCTCTTCCTGGGTCCCTTGTCTGGTGGCCACACTGCTTCTAAGGTAACAGGGTCACTGTGTTGGATCCTCATAGAGGTCGGTGTCTTCCTGGTGGTTGGCACAGGGGCTGCGCAGTGGAGCCCTGGGCTTGCCTGGTGGAAAGAATTAGAGTTACATTGTTATTAGTTACTCCAGGGTTCTAGATAGTATCCAGCAGGCTAGATGTGCTGAGTTTGTGAAAAGGCAGATTCCTGTCCTGATGACAGGCAGTGGGTGTGGCTTTGCAGGATGCTTGTAATGAGGAATGGAGAGGAAATGAGGACACGCACACATACACACACACACACACACACACACACACACACACACACACACACACA
>OU015746.1:255317-265365 GCA_907169655.1 Acomys percivali | reverse complement strand
AGAGAGAGAGAGAGAGAGAGAGAGAGAGAGAGAGAGAGAGAGAGAGAATATGAGAGTGTATGTGTGTGTATGTGTGTATGTGAGAGAGAGACACACACACACCGGGGGGGTGAGGGGGGAGAGACCCACCCACCACAGTTAGGTTGACTTAATTGAGGAGATGAAGCATGTTGGGTATGTGTATTTCAGCAAATGCAATAAATAATATTCTTAAAGACAAAAATGACATGATTATCTCAATAGATGCAGAAAACGCCATTGACAAAAGCCAACATGCTTCATGACCAAAGTCCTAACTAGAGGGAACATACCTCAACATAATAAAGACTACACATGACAAACCCGTAACCAACACCACCCTAAATGGAGAAACACTTTGAAGCAGCCCCATTAGTCAGGACGAGGCAGGACTGCCCACTATGTACACTGCCTTTCAACATAGTGCCTTAAGGGCTTCTCAGAATGAGAGGACATGAGAATGAAAGGACTAAAAAGAGGAAAAGAAGTCAAATTATCCTCTTAGCAAATGATATAAAGAGACTTCAAAAAATTCTACTAGAAAACTAGAAATTATCAACATTTGTAGCAAAGTGGAAGAACACAAAAACCATCCTATAAAGCTTTTCTTTATGCCAATGAGAAATATCCCGAGAAAGAGATTATGGAAATACTTCTATCACAATAGCTTCAAAAAAAAAAAAAAAAAAAAAAAAAAACCAACCCAAACAGGCAAAAAAAACCAGTAACCCTAATCAAGGAGGTGAAAGGCTTCTACAATGAAAACTTTAGATCCCTGAAGAAAGAGATCAAGAACAACACTAGAAGATGGAATGATCTCCTGTGCTTATGGATTGGTAGAATTAATATTGTGATAATACCATACTACCAAGAGGAATTTATAGATTCAATGTAGTCCCAAGCAAAATCCCCAATGACATTTTTTCAGATACAGACCCCCGCCCCCCTAAAAAAAAAGTCATAAAATCCTTTGAAGCCACAAAAGATCCAAGATACCCAAAGAAATGCCAAAGAAAAGGAACAGTGCCGCAAGGGTTACCAAACCAGGTTTGAAGCTATGTTATAGAGCCAAAGTAATAAACACAGCCTGGCCCTGGCACAAAAACACACGCGTAGACCATGGGAACAAGCTAGACCCAAATATGAGAACATGCAATTACCCATCTCCTATTTGACAGAGATACCCGCAGTACACACTAGAGAAGAGTGCATCTTCAGCAAATGGCCCAGGAACTACTGTGTGTGCCCGTGTGGAAGAGCGAGGTTAGACGCATACCTACCACTTTGCATAAAAACCAACTCCAAACGGATCAAAGGTTCAGTGTGAAACCTCCGATGCGGAAGCTGCTGAAAGGACAGTATGTAGGTGTGGGGAGGACGTCGGCTATGACTGTTTTGGGAATTAAGGCCAGGGATTGACAAATGGAACCTCGTAAGAGTAAAAAGCTTCTGTAGAGCAGAGAGGAAACAGCTGAGTTGAAAACGAAGGACACAGGGTGGGAGAGAATCTTCCAGCTGCACAGCTGATAAGAGAATTAGTAGCTGGAGTACATAAAGAGCGAGCAAACTGGTCAAGAAAACAACCCAATATTAAAAATGGGCCTTGGGGGCTGAAGAGACGGCTCAGAGGTTAAGAATGCTGTCTGCTCTTCCGAAGGTCCTGAGTTCAATTCCCAGCAACCACGCGGTGGCTCACAACCATCTGTAAAGTGATCTGATGCCCTCTTCTGGCCTGCAGGTGTACATGCAGGCAGAACACTCTATACATAATAATAAAATAGATCTTTAAAAATAAAATAAAATAAAAATGGGCCTTGGGGGCTGGGCGTGGTGGCGCACGCCTTTAATCCTAGTACTCGGAAGGCAAGGTAGGCAGATTTCTGTGAGTTTGAGGCCACCCTGGTCTACAGAGTCCGAGACAGCCATGACTACAGAGAGAAACCTTGTCTTGTTGGGGGTGGGGAAGCCATGGATCTGACAGGCATCTCAAAGGAAGAAATAAAATGCCTAAGTGGTATCTAAATAGGAACATAAAAGTGTTTGCTAATCTCTAGAAATTATGGCAAGGTAAGTTAAAACTACTTTGGCAGTTCATTTTACCCCAGTGGCAGAGGCGCTGATCAAGAACACAGTTGACAACAGATGCCGACAAGGTTGCGGGAAAGGGAACCCTCAGTCACTATTGTGGGATCGCAAACTGGTGCAGCTACTCTGAAAGTCAGTGTGGTGCGTTCTCAAGCTGAGATATCCCCCATGTGACCCAGCTGTCCCACCCTGGATATGCTGGAGACCTGTGTCCCACTCCACAGAGAGCACTCAGCGATGCTCATGGCCGCCCTGGTCTCAATAACTGATGAATGTGTGGTGAAAATGTGGTGTGTATCCACAACGGAGTTCTCTTCAGCGCTGAAGAAAGATGAAGCCGTGATGTGCAGGTGAAAGGATAGCAGCAGGAAACACTATGCTGAGTGAGCAGCTAGTCCCTGAAACACAAGTGCTGTATGTTCCCTTGTGTGTGGATGCCCCTTCCTAATCTTTAGTTGTGAGTTTACAACCTAGAGTTACCTAAGGAGCCAGGAGAGTAAGAAGAGACCATGGTCCGGGCTTGTAGAAGGACCTCTAGAGAGGGGCATTCTAGGCCACAGGGGCAGTGTGGGAGGACTTTACCTGTGAGGGGCTACGGAGGACAATACAGAGATAAATAACCCTAAGGGTGATTGAAAAATCCATAGGGAAACATTTTATGTTTACTTAAAAATACGTAAGTATACGTGACACATGTTCCAGTACCACTTAGTTGTAATGCTGCTCCGAGAGCCATAGACTTTACCAAGAGCAGTATATGAAGGTTTGGCTCCTTCATGCTGTTTCTTATTTTTAATCTTTAAGTAATACGTAGCATAATGCCTTAAGAGAGAATTTACATATGTGTCCTTGTACCTGCTCATACTGGCCCCTTTCTATAGCTCTTAATATTATATCTTTCAGTGTATTTATTGCTGGCTTCCAGGAATACACCAAGCCGATGATTGACCACCTGGTCTCGATGAAAATCAACCATTGGGATGGGTAGGTTTTTTTTTTTTTTTTTTTTTTTTTGTGACTCTGAAAATCCCCCCTACCGCCACTCCAATGGAGAAGTTTGAGATTATAAATTTATGAGTGTATTTTCTCATTGTAGAAAAGCTATTTTAAAATAATAATTTCTGAGAAGTAATGAAAATTCCTGTCTCTATGTGTGGTATGATTGTTAATGATCTGTCTAGTTTCACTTCTGAAGCTGTTGGGCAGGCAAGTCTGAGATGTAATTATTCCTCAATACCTATGTCGTGTATAATAGGGGAGCTACAGCCTGGAGACAGGGCAGTTCGGGCAGCTGGTGCAGCCTGGGCTTCCTGGTAGCTTGACTGGCCTCCCTCCTGATTCCGCTCAGCTTGGCCTCCCTGGGGATCTTATATGTTGTAACCTAAAAGCTGAGAAGACTTTAGTGTGTTTATTTATTTATAATTAATTTATTCAGATTACAACTCAATTGTTCTCCCATCACTTGTATCCTCCCATTCCTCCCTCTCTCCCACCCCCACCATATTCCCCTCCCCTAGGTCCATGATCAAGGGGGACCTCCTCCCCCACTTTATGGTCACAGGCTATCAAGTCTCATCTTGGTAGCCTGCCTATTCTTTCTTTAAGTGCCACCAGGGCTCCCCACCAAGGGGAGGTCGTCAAATATGGGGCACCAGAGTTCATGTCAGAATCAGTCCCCGCTCTCCACATAACTGCGGAGAATGTCCTCTCCGCTGTCTAGATCAGTGTAGGGGTGACTTTAGTGGTTTTCATCGTCACAGTGGAAGGACGCTTTGGGCCATCCTGGTCTTTCATAGGTAGTTGAATGTGTCTTCAAAGAGGAAAGGCAAGTGCGCAACTCAGATATAAGCACTGTCTGTGCTTTGCTACCATCTCTGGGCAGGCCTGGTGCCCCTTCTAAATCCTGTGTCTGAGTGGGTCTTTGTAGTCCACTGGGCACTGTGTTCAGCTTCCCAAGAACCAAAGCCTTAAAAGTATTTGTTGACGCTGCCGTGCGCCCGTAGCTGCGTACAGTCTGCATGGGGCTCTCTGAAGGGAAGAGCCTCTGCCTCGAGCCTCCTTGTTATTCACTTGGGCTAGCTGTGACCACCTATCAGAAAATCCCTCCTTTCCTTCCGGAACTTGTTTGCCAGGTCTGCAGGTAGCTGGGGTGCTAAGTCTCATGTTGGGAGCAGAGGGCTTAGGCTTGCCCAGCCAGATGTCACTTAAATTGCCTTTCATATTAGTTTATTTTACCAGCCAGTAAGACACTTAAACCACATTGTAAACATGCAATCCATGAGTTAGACTAAGGTTTTGAACTTTTGAAATTTCTTACTGGGGGAGCTGGAGAGATGGCTCAGTGGTTAAGAGCAGTTAATAAGGTCTGTGCTTCCAAAGGTCCTGAGTTCAATTCCCAGCAACCACACAGTGGCTCACAACCATCTATACTGGGGTCTAATGCCCTCTTCTGGCCTGCAGGTGTACATGCAGATAGAGCACTCATATACATTAAAAAAAAAAAAAAGACTTAAAATTTTTTTCTGACTTATTTTCAGCTGTTCTTTCCTGTGCTTTGAGTGAGGCTTTCTTTTTAGATACGTGTACACCTGTAAGTTCATCTTCCTGGTATATTTGTCACTCTGAAGTGATTCTCTTTGTTTCATAGATTTATTTGAGTATAATGTGATAATGGAATGTGTGCATATGCTATCAGCTTTTTCTTTAAAGGGACAGACAATGCCTTAGGTTTCTGTCTCATATATATACTGTTGTTTTCTTTATATGTTGCTTTGACAGTTTTTGACTCGCTGACTACAAATCATCATTTTTGTAATAACAAGTGTCAGAATTCTTCTCCTTTTTGGTTGAGTGATATTATGTTGTCTGACGGAGCTTTATGGGTGCTTCCGTCTCAAGGCTGCCGTGAATAACGCCCATATGAGGATCCATGTGCAAATCACTCCTTCCTAACAGACGCTGTTCCTTTCAGGGCCATCCGAGAACTGTCTGCAAAAGCACTGCACAACCTGACCCCACAAGCGCCCGAGTACATGGCCACCCATGGTAGGTGTGCATACCACTGCCTGCAGCACTCACGCACGTGTGCTTGTGTGCCCCTCCACTGTGCATACAGAGCAGAAAGATGTGCTGTTCCCATAGTAGGCGAAGACGATGCCCTGGATCTGTTGCTGAGGAGTAGCCGTAGTCCAAATCAGCATAGAGCACGAAGACAGAGAGGCAGCTCTGGGTCCAGTCAGTCAGGCACAGGCGCCATCCACAAAAGAAGGCATCCACGGGCTAAGAATGGTGGTGAATTCCAGGGGCTCGTTTGAGTTGTCGGTGCCTCTAGATTGGTTTGTACTTAGAATTTAGAACCGTTCTGCTTTTTCATCCCTAAATGTCAGAGGCTGAAGTTCTCTGCTCTCTCTGGGGAGGAACGAGGAGTAGAAGCCTTGTCACCTCTCATGGGCGTGTGGCCTCGGCTTTGCCTGCTTTCCTCAGGCGTGCTGTGCCTGGCAGGTGGAAGTGCAGACACGACCTCTTTCTCAGCTGTCCCTCCCTGCGCACCTGGGTGCCTGGATGTGTATACTGATTTATATGCTGTGTCCTGTCACATCACTTGGTTGCTCAGAGGGAGCTCTGCTTACCAGAAACAGTGGTGGTGACTGACAAAGGTGACTTCCAGAGGAAATAACTTCTGAATAATGTGTTGTTCCATGTGTGTCTGTCAACCTGACCACTGCAGTATTCCCAGCACTGTTGTTGATGACACTGAGTCCAGATCTACACACAAGACATGGCGCCATCCTTGCCTGCGCAGAGGTCACCTACGCCCTGTACAAGCTGGCTGCACAGAGAGACAGGTGGGAGATGTCACCGGTGAAGCTGGGTAATAGTCCTGGCTTTGGGTTTGGGAGCAACCTGCCTGCTCGGATGGTTGGTCATGTGTTTTTAGGGTTCCATTTTATGTTGAGGTGGTCAGTGGTTGGGTCTAGTCTTCCCCTTTTCAGGGAAGGACTGCTGGTTGGCAGCCAAAGGTTTCTCCCCATCATCCCAAGGCTGTGACTCAGACAAGAGCAGTGGCCCTCTTCAGAGGTGGCACTGAACGGTTCATTTCTTCCTCTGCGTGTGAATGTGCATCTGTGTGCATGTGCATCTGTGTGCATGTGCACTTTAACACACGCATGGGCACGCTTGTGTGCCACAGAACATGTGTGGAGGTCAGAGGAGAGCTTGGACATCTTCCTCATGTCCCACCTTGCTTGAGACAGAGTCTGTCTTGATGCTTACCAAGCTGGCCGCCCTGTGAGCTTCAGATGATTATCTGGCCTACGCCACCCAAATTCACCTCTGTGTCTGCGAGATCTGAACCCAGGTTGTTTGACTTGTGCAGTGAGGTATTTTCTTGATGAGGCTTCTCCTCAGCCCCCATTTGTTGCTCTAACATTTATACTACTTGAAAGGGTAAGTTTGAGCTCGGTGGTGGTGGCACACACCTTTAATCGCAGCACTTGGGTGGCAGAGGCATGCAGATCTCTGAGTTCCAGGACAGCCAGGGATATGCAGAGAAACCCTGTGTGTGTATCGGGGGAGGGCAAAAAGAAAAAGAAAAGGTAAATTTAGAAGTTCCGTTTGCGCATTTTTCCCCATTGGCTGCATATGTAATATAGCTACAGAGCACAATGGTGCATCCTAGGAGCCGTGCAGTTGCCTCCTCAAAAGTAAGGTCTTAGCGCTGTCTACGACCTGCCCTTACCCTTAAGCTTGTGACTTGGACTTTATTCATTCTCTGTTGTCTTAGGAAGCCCTAGGTCAGAGTGATTGATAGCAGATGGACGCATGGACTTCATTTCTGCCCGCCAGTCCCAAGGAAGCTTGGTTCTCTTGTTCCCAGAACACAACTCACAGTCTAGATGGGTCACCCAATGTTGAGGACCTTGCTCTGTTTGGTTGTGGTAAAAGGCACACGGGCGCTGACATACCTTAGCAGTGCATCGTGGTGATGTGGTATATTTGAGACCCATTCCCATGTTGTTGGGTCTATATGTGGCCTCAGGGTGTTACACAGGGGATTTTATACCCCCAGGGCATCAGGGCTGTGTGTGGCTCTGCCTAGCACCTAGCAGACCAGATCTCCCAGGGAGCTAGAGTTAGTTATCACATAGCCCTGCCTAGGACATAGCATGTCTCAGAGGAAAGCAGATGCTCAATGTGCACTGTGGTTTGCATTACAGCCTGTACTCAGTGAGCTGAGCGTGCCATGTGAGTCAGGCATGGTAGAGCTTCCTGCTGAAGTCTTAAGTGCTGGGTTGACTTTAGCAGCAGCCTTTCTGAGGCTAGTCAAAGGCCCCTATGGAAACCCATGTACCCCTGTAGGAGATTTACCTCTTCCACGGTGCCAGCAGGAGCCGGATATTCAGTAAGGGTAGTTGGGTACTTATGTCTTGATCACAAGGTTATGTCTGTCTTCAGCAAATTGAGTGTAGGTCAGAGCTTAAAGGTAGCACCAAGATGCCCGCCTGCTGTAACCAACACAGATTGTGTGCGTGCAGATGCACTTGTCCCGTGTGTGTATGTGTGTGTGCACAGATGCACTTGTCCACATGTGTGATGTTTGTGTACACGGATGCACTTGTCCATGTGTGTATGTGTATGTACACGGATGCATTTGTGTATGTATGTATGTATGTATACACGGATGAACTTGTCCACATATGTATGTGTGTGTACATGGATGAACTTGTCCATGTGTGTATGTGTGGAGACCAGAGATTGGCAGTGGGTATCTTACCATCCCCAGTTGTTCTCGTCTTGTTATCTGTGTTATATTTTAAATTACATTTAAGGGCTGGAGACATGGCTCAGTGGTAAAACACACTTGCAGAGGACCCAGGCTCAGCTCCCAGCACCCACATGGTGGCTCACAAACTTGTAACTGCAGTTCGAGGGACTCTATTACCTTATGGACTCCACGGGCATCAGCCATGCGTGCGGCACACACACACACACATGCTGGCAAAAACACTCATACAAAGAATAAAAGTTGAAATCACATGTACTTATTTGAGAGAGGAAGAAACAGACACATATGTGTGCTGCATTTACCATGTGCACATGGGAGACCGAGGACAGCTGGATGGAGTCATGTCTCCTTCTGCCTTGCGGGTCCAGGGATCGAACTCGGGCCGTCAGGCTTGGCAGCAAGTGCCTTTCCCCATCAAGCCATCTCTCCAGCTCCCAACAGCTTTACTTAAGGCAGGCGTGGGACATCATCAGGGATTCTGGGAGTATGGACACGAAGGTGATTTTTCTGAGTTTTGATTTCACTCGGTGTTATGTCCCGCCTTCTGCAGGCCTGTCACAGACTACCTGGATGAGAAGGCAGTGCGAAGCCTGAAACAGATCCACCAGCAGGTTTGTGTGGCCACCCGGGCAGGACACGTTGGCTGACAAGGACATGGTGGCCCCATGGCTTCTTTTCCACCAGCATTACTCCTGTGACATGACGGTCCTATGTTTTTTGCTTTTTTTCTCCACCAGTGTTACTGTTGTGGGGTTTATCTGGAATTGGTAGCTGGGCTAGACTTGTTGTGTGGGGCTAGAACCCATCTTGTTGGGTGGGCATCACATTCTGTGGGTCTCAGGGCAGTAGTGGTGTCTTAGGGCAGGCCGTAACAGGAGATCCCAGCTGAGGCATGGCATGTGCCCTCCATTTGGACTAGGCATCCTTCTGGAAGGTCAGGCACCCGTAAAACAAAGGTCTCTGGTGTCTGCCTTCACTCCGTGGCTCTAATCTCTACTCTCTGGGAATTTAACACTGAATTTTGCATATTTTGGGGAATGGGAAGAAAGTATGTGTATTTTCCTGGGATTTTGAGGTTTTTGAGCCTTCTATGACGTAAAAGAGAAAAAGTAATTTAATTCCTAAGGAATTAAAGGAATTAAATGGTTTTATTGTTTCTTGTTGTAAATATTTTTCTGTTCTTTATGATTTTCTTCTTTTTATAATAACAAACTGTTTGTCTCAGATCATAACGACTGTGGTGAGGCCATTTGGTTAGTTTTATATTTCTTGCTTCTAAGTGGAGCCTGGCATTCTTGCCCAGTGTCGGGAGAGGGAGCATTGAGGGCAGAATCCCTGGGTAGTGGCTGAGAGAATGGAGCCCCTGCGTCCTCTGGGCCAGGAACATGGCTGGTGTCAGAGCTGCTGCTTTAGTTTTTGTGAGAATTAAAGATATGTGGGAACGCTGGGCATGGTGGCTGCACACCTTTAATCCCAGCACTCGGGAGGCAGAGGCAGGCAGATCTCTGTGAGTTCGAGGCCAGCCTGGACTACAAAGTGAGTCCAGGACAGCCAAGTCTACACAGAGAAACCCTGTCTCTCCCCCTGGGGAAAAAATAAGTGAAAAGTTTCATGGAACTGTCAGTCATTGTGTGAATGTCCAGCAAGTGTCAGATGTATTCATAACAATGAACTAAATTATTTCTGAGTTTGTCTGATGACAGAAAACACCAGAGCCATTTGGCAGAGTTAGTTTTATACCTTAGAGGCTATCAGTGGGCCAGGATGAGAGGAGCCACCCTCTTTCTTCATGTGTATGCGCCTCAGTTTTTCTGTAGAGAGAATACACCTGAAGAACTGACCAAGGCCAGGCACAGTGAGGTAGCCTCTGTCCTCTGACCTTCCTGATTGACTTTCTGGCAACTAAAGGCTCAGCTCTGTCATCCGCCATCATTCCTGTGTTGCTAATAGCCACTGTTATATACATAACAAATTATTTAACCTAAATAACTGGCTTTTGATTCTTTAATTTTAGCTTTGTGATCGTCATCTCTACAGGTAAGTGTGCAGAGTTAAAACAACTTAGGTGTTTAGTGGAAATGTGTGTTGTTTGGAATAGCTTGTCCCTTGAGGCGTGTGTGTGTGTGTGTGTGTGTGTGTGTGTGTGTGTGTGTGTGTGTG
>OU015746.1:200429-226884 GCA_907169655.1 Acomys percivali | reverse complement strand
CTGAGGAGGGACACAGTCCTTAGGAGGGCAGCGCCTGAGGAGGGACAGTTGCTTAGGAGGGCATAACTGGACATGCAGCATAGAAGTAGCAGAAGCAGTGAAATGGTGTCATCTGGGTGACAACCCAGCCCTTAAAGGGTCTTCTAAACACTGAGATGAGCTGCCTAGAATTCTGAGTCTTGAGATGAACTCAGCAGATGTCATCTCTGGGGCTGACCAGGACTGCTCTTCTGACCTGGGTCTACACATGGCTTCTCTCCATCAACCTGTACGGTCTTTTCTGCCGCGGTGGGTAACTTGGGTATGGCCACATCATGACTGCCAGGGCCTGCCCTCCCTGCCCCGAGTACTGAACGTTATGGGTGATGTGGGTAACGGAGCGTCTTACAGGTAACAATAGGGCATCTCTGCTGTGTGTGTAGGGGACCAGAGAAAGCGGCTGATGTCACATGGCCTAGCTCAGGTCACCTAGTACCAGCAGCACCACTGGACGCCACTGCAGCCTGCATTCTGTCTGCTCTGTATTCCTGACAGTAGTGTTTTCTCCTTCAAGCCACCCCTTTTGTGTGAAGTTGCTCACACTTTGTAAGGAAGAAATCAAGAAGTCAAAAGACATCCAGAAACTTCGGTCAAGCATTGCAGTGTGAGTCCTAAGTGCTCTTGGGTAGAGACAGAAATTGGAGGGACTTGGTGGTTCCTGGCGGGAGATACAGTTTTAATCACAAAGTTGTTTAAAGTGAGTGTTCATTTAGAGACCATTCCTGTCAGCAGTGGCATTTAGGGGCCAGAACAGGAAAGCTACATCTCTCATTTTTTCGTATTTGTCACTTGCTCTGGAACCTTTCTGGCCCTGTAGATGCCCAAAGGCCAACACAGGAATGTGCACACACCTATGCTAGTGCGGGGGTCTGGAGTGTGCACACACCTATGCTAGTGTGGGGGTCTGGAGTGTGAACACACCGATGCTAATGCGGGGGTCTGAGATGTACACACCTATGCTAGTGCAGGGGTCTGGGATGTGAACACACCTATGCTAGTGTGGGGGTCTGGGCACACGGGCATGTACAAGCAATCACGTAAGGTATACAAACACGGACACATGGGAAAGCAGGGCTGTGGGCGCACAGGTGTGGACACGCTAGCACAACCATCTCATCATGTATAGTAAGCACGGGTGCATGCATGACAGTGCAGACAGATCACGAGTTCACTAATGCACAACGCACGTGTACAGAGGCACGCACACACACTAGGTCTCTTGCAGGCTCTGTGGAATGGTGCAGTTCAGTGGAGATGTGAGGAAGAAGGTTCTACTGCAGCTGTTTCTTCTCCTTGGCCACCCGTTTCCTGTGGTGAGTGTGTCTGCCCCACTAAAGACGCGCGTGTGTTGGTGTAACCCTGAGTAGGTTTAGAAGTAAACACGTGGCGAGATGACGTAACTGTGGAGACAGCCTCCAGGCATGGGCAGCCCTGGGATCGGCAGTCAACTGCATGGAAAGAACGTGGGTGCTGGCGCTGGGCAGTGTGAGCATGGAGGGCATGGCTGAGGGTGGGGCGTTACAGCCCAGGGGCAGGGTCCCTCTTACCCACGAACTCTTCAAACGGTCAGTGAACCTTTACAGCGGGTTTTTGAGTTAGAGAGGGGTGACCCCACGGCTCACCCCGCCACACACAGCTTACCTGCTTCTCAGAAATACTCATTGCCAGGGGTAGATCAGACCTCATGTGAAGCAGTTTGTCACAGGACATCACCTAAAAAGGCAGCAAGAAAGACAGAGTCCCTCGTAGGAATCTGTACTGCACCTTCTGGAAAAGGCTACAGTTGTCCTCTCACTGCACGTCCACGAAGGCAGAAGTATGTGGGCGTCACCGAGTTCGTGCTCCTCCTTTTATGGGCCTTCCTAAGACCACCTGGCTCCTAGTGGTAATGGGGTCTCTCCTGTTCACTTCAGATCCGGAAGACCACAGCAAGCCAGGTGTACGAGATGGTGCTTACCTACAGTGACTTGGTGGACCCAGACGTGCTCGATGAGGTCATGTCTGTGCTCAGTGACACAGCCTGGTGAGTAGGGCCTGCCTGAGCCCGGTGCCCCGTCCTTCTGTCCCAACATTTCCGACACTCAGCAGCTCCACGTCGGGGCTGATTTAGGTGGGAACATGTTTAATGTGCAGTTGTGAGCACACTTTCTCCTCCGGTGAGCAAGGTAGAGTGGATCACACCCTTGCTTGGCACAAGTTGGCATTTCTCCGTAGCTGGAATTCAGGGCCAACAGGAAGCCAAGTGGATGTCAACTAGCCACTATCATTTTGCTGCTGCAAGGCCTATGTGGCCTTTTCTGTTTTAATGGCCTTAATTACTTGTCTCCCAAGTCAAGAGGCGCAGAGGGGCGAGTGGCAACAGTGGTGCACACCTGTAGGTGCGGCTCACAGGTGTTCCGGCTGGGCCTGGAAACGGTTATGGTCACAGCGGCAAGAACTTATGACCTGTGATCCAGGCACTACACATGCATGGTCCTGCACACACACATAGAGCTGCTCATATAATCACACACAGTCGCACCCACTTGCCTGTACACAGGTGTAGTCCCCTGTTCTGGATGTACTGTTTGAGAGGCACAGGTAGCCCAAGTCAGTGCTACTGCCTGTGGGCACTGTCCCCTCGGACGGATGGAGTGGGATTGCTGGCAGGCCTGTTGGGATGGACCAGGTTGCTTTAGCAAGTCAGTGGCATCCTTAGGAACTCAGGCTATGGCGTGGCCTTCCTGCCTAGATGGGAGCTATGACCTGAAGGCTAGAGTGCACTTACGATCTTGTCTGTTAGTAGGAGTGCAACTTGGTGCCTTCTGGAAAGGCAGTGGTCACTGCTCCTAACTTTCTTGGACAGGAGGGATAAAAGAAACTGTTTTGGCTTTAAGGTTTATTTTTATCTTCAGTAATGTGTATGCAAGTGTGTCTGTGTGCCAGGGCTTGTGTGCATGTAAGTGTAGTTGCCTGAGGCGGCCTGAAAAGGACGTCCAATTCCCCTGCAGCTGGGGTTGCAGTGTTGCCCTAGGTGGGTGCTGGGAACTCTGCTCCTCTGCAAGAGCACAGTACCTGATTTACAGAGGAACTGCTTTTACTAAC
Organism: Acomys percivali; assembly: GCA_907169655.1. Lineage (NCBI taxonomy): Eukaryota > Metazoa > Chordata > Mammalia > Rodentia > Muridae > Acomys > Acomys percivali. The sequence continues at coordinate 223,761 of OU015746.1, read as the reverse complement.
TTCTTTACAGAAAAAAAGAAAAGATGCTTAGAACTTCTTGACAGTATTACATGTGCTAAGGAAAGCAGTCAACATCTGGAATTTGTTATTGTTTTGTTTTTTTCGAGACAGGGTTTCTGTGTGTAACCTTGGCTGTCCTAGACTTGCTTTGTAGACCAGGCTGGCCTTCAACTCATAGCAATTCACCTGCCTCAGCCGCCCGAGGTCTGGGATTAAAGGCGTGCACCACCGTACCCGGCAGCAGCCAATAGCTGGATTCTAATGAAGGTGGCAGCTCTTCTGTATGTCCTTAGAACAGGGTGTGGCTTAGTCCTGTGAAACAGCTAGGTTCTCCTGGTATCTACTCTGGAGGATAGGGGTTTTTGTCTACCACCAGATGGGGTGCGGGAGCGGAACCCTGTGGCATGGAGAACTCAAATGCTTTCCTCCTTAGGGACGCAGAGCTTACAGTTGTAAGAGGGCAGCGGAACCACCTGTGTGACCTCCTTGGTGTGCCCAGACCCCAGCCTGTTCCAAAGGTAACACTCTTTAGTAATCTGCGGACACATGGCCCCTGCGTTGTGTTGTTCTGAGCTCTGGTCTAACTGGGTCCCATGGTCAGTGTTCATCACCGCCATTACTTTTTCCAGACCGACTGGGAGTGCTGCTCCTCCTGCCAGGTGGGCAGGCTCCTCATCCTCATGCTGTGGTGCTAGGTAGCCTCAGCTTGTTTTCTAGGAAAGAAGCCCCTACCGTGAGGGAAGGAAGCACTAGCTCCCCATCATTTCCTGCCTGGGCTAAGGTCTATCTTTCCCTCCTGTCTTGGCCTTGGTGTGTTTGGTGTTTCTGAGGCCCCCTATGCTGAGGTTGCACCTTAAGTTGTCATGAAAGCTGCAGCCTGTTGTGCCCTCGGGCCTCTTCCTGTGTTCTGCAGGGCAGGCTGTCTGTAGGGACTTTACACCCAGGACCACACCCACAATGGGGTGGGCTCTCACATCAACCACTAATTAAGAAAATGCCCGACACGCTTGCCTATAGCATTAATCTCATAAAGCTATTTCTCAAGTGAGAGTTCCTCTTCTAAATGACTCATTTATCATGTTGCCATAAAACTGGCCAGTACACACAGGCAGGTGAGTAGCCTGCAGTTCACATGGAAATTCAGTTCCCTTGGGACCAGCTGTGCGTGGAGGGAAGGGACTTCCTGCTTCCTGTGTCAGCCAGCCCCACCACACGATTCAGTGTCTTGACAAGTGACTGCATACGTATGACACGTTAGAATCTCATTTATACACTGGATGATACTACCCATCTGTAGCCAGTACAAACTGTATGATGGAAGAGGCGTGGAGTTTACAACAACTCACGGTGTTCACTATGTCTGCTCTCCAGTTTTTTTCTGTCCAAGATTGTCTTAGAACTAGTTTAGATACTAGCCGGCCAGGCTGGCCTGCGACTATGTGCCCTTGCACATCACCTGTGAGTCCTACAGATTGCGACGCTGGTCCTGTCACACTTGCATCTCTGCGTAGAAAGCTCACGGGCTGGTTTAATGCCGCCTTTACATTTTTTCTTCAACACTTCCCTTCTCATCCCCTCTCCACACCCCTACTGGCCTACCTTTTGTTTTGATTGCTGTGACAAAACACCATGACTTTAACAAAAGAAAACATTGTGTTGGGCTGTGGTTTCAGAGGATTAGAGTCCAGAAAGGCAGAGTGAGGACATGGCAGTAGGAACAGCTGAGAGCTCCCATCTTGATCCACACACAGGAAGCACACTGGAAATGGAGTCATTTGAAGTCTTAGAAGTCTACTCCCAGTAGCAGACCTCCTCCAAGAACACCACACTTCAAAATCCTTCCTGAACAGTTCCACCAGCTGGGGCCAGAGTATTCAGATTTGAGCCTCTGGGGGGCCATTCTCACTCAGACCACACATCCATCTACCAGCTCCTGGATGCTCCCCGCAGCTCAACTTCCTGGAATGTAGTTCTTAGCCTGATAATCCGACCTCTGTGTCAGAGGCTCCCGAGTCATGCTTTTCCTACATGCATATACATACATGCGCGCGTGCGCGCGATCACAACTGATCAAATGAATACGTGTGTGGACTTGCTTTCCTGGCTGGAAGCTGCTGTTAGATTCTGGCTGTTGTGTGGGCCTCAGGGTCTTTCTGTTTCCACCCTTGACCTTGGGCTCCCTGCCCTTACAGAGTCCACCCTTGACCTTGGGCTCCCTGCCCTTACAGAGTCCGAGTCCTCCAGGAGCACAGCCTCACGCTGGAGCACGGCCGCTGAGTGGGGCGCAGAGGAGCATTCTCATCAGCCAGTCTGTAGCCTTCCTGATGCTGCTAGTGTGGCCTGTCTGGCCTGCGGGCTGCATTCTCTCCCTAGTAGAGCAGGCTCTGGTGTGCCTGATGGGGGCGGCTTTGCTGCGCCTGTGGCTGCTGTCCTCACGCTAGTGCACACACACACAGGCCTGAGTGGCTTCCGCAAGGCTCTGCGTCTTGTATGTTGTCTCTCCAGTCAGGGTGGAGCCCTCAGTCCCCGGCATTCTGAGGGGCTTTTCAGGTGTGAGGCACTCTGTGCAGAGAGACACCAGACCAAAGGCATTAGTGCACAGTTACTGAGGAAGTAGGTGTTTTGCATTTGTCTCAAATGTCCTTTAATTATGTTTACACTTCGGGGTGCGTTTTGAAGCTGTGTTACTAGGTGTCCCTCCTCTTGACACCTCTTTTGCCCACTGTTAGTGTGGGACATCTGGTTATCATTTGTCACAATATTTTCATGTCTATGCTATAGTCAAGCTTGTGCCTTGGCATCGTTGAAAAATATTTAATTAGTGTCCCATGAATTCATGTTTACTGCATGTTTACATCCACCGTCTTTGGTTCCTGTTTGACCTTCCTGTTTAATGTCCCCTCCTCCCTTATCAGGATTCCACTTCCTGTTAGCTTACTTCACAGCTATGTTCTCTGTCCCTGATTACCCTGGGACCAGCACTCTTTCCTGACACATTATACTCGCTGGCTTTGACCTCCAGCCTCAGAGCCCTGTCGAAACTGGTTTGTCCTGACCCGAGGCTGGCCAGCTGCTCTTTCCTCACTCTTCTCTTGATGATCTTCAGCTTTGTACCCTGAGCTCCTGTCACCTCCATGTCACGTTGGGAGGCATTTTGTATTTTCCCCTCTCTCGTGTGAGCTGTATACTGCGTCTGTGTACCCAGGTCTTCCCCCCCTGCCCCCCTGCAGGAGCCGTAGGATACACAGGGTGGCCTGGTTGTAGCTCTAGGAGTGGTGACAACAGATGGAGCCATGGCGTACTCTTGGCCCCTTATGCAGAGTGTGAACATATGCGAATGTTGACAAGGCTACAGAGCTACGCAATTCAAGCTGCTAGGAGCCTGGAACATGGCAGTCTTTAGCTATGTGTGAGTGGGTGGGGACCAGCCTAATGTCGCATGTCTCTCTGCAGCCCGCCTCAGGAAGCTGAGCCGTTGCCTACCTAGCTGGGATGCCCTGCCCTGAGGCCCCACAACAAGCTTTACCATCATGGAACTTGGTGCCACAGGCCTGAGAAAGGTGGCACCTGCTGCTAGATGGACCAGGAGCTCAGAGAGCCGTGATCCTTCATGCCTGCTGTGCTCCGGTGGCCTGGACTGCCCATAGTGCTGATGTCCTAACACAGGTGTGCTCTCATTAAATCATGTACCATGCAGCCCAGCCTCCGCCTCTCTCTGGGATTTATGTGCTCAAGGAACTGGACGATCTACTGTGGGCCTTGCTGTGTTTCAGGCACTGAGTGAGTTGTGTAGCACAATGCATGCTTCACTTCCCTGGTTTGGAGTGTGAGCAGGCGGCTCTCTTCCCACTTGCTGAGCCAGCCAAGTCACCAGCGTCCCTGTGGGAATATGGATGACAGCTCTGGTCCTGAGCCCTGGACCCTTTGCACCTCCTGCCCTGCTGTGGTAGCTAGCCTCATGCCTGCCAGGCCTGGGAAAGGACTGCTGAGGCTGGACACACGGCTGGGACAGAACTCAAGATAGCGGCTTATGCACAGGTGAAGTGGCCAGGGCCTGTAGCCGTGTGGACTCACTGGTTCACAGCCTGCATCTCATGGAGCTGGTCTTGACAGCGCACAGGCTGGGAGTCACTTTCCAGGCCTGGTACGCAGGAGCTTTGTTGTGCTGCCCTGGTGGCAGGGACCTATCCATCTCATCCTTCAGTCTCACACCTCTCCCCTAGACTCAGGTTTTCTGTGGTAAGTAGAATGCTTGGCTGAGATCACCTGATGAGGCCATGTATAACATGTCTGCTGTAGCTACATGGAGTTACAGACAGTGGCAAGCTGCCATTGGGTGCTGGGAATTGAACCCAGGTCCTCTGAAGAGCAGCCAATGCTCTTAACTACTACTGAGCCACCTCTCCAGCTCCCTAGAATGAATTATTTTTAGTATTATTTTAAAAACACAATTCCAGGCATGACATGGAGACCTACAAGTTTCCAACAGACCTTTCAGTGAGATGTTTTGTTCCTGGCTTGCCACCTCTACATGCAGATCCCACGTAGGCGATTGCTACCACCGGATGCCTGGCGTCCTGAGTACTCTCAGCAGGAGCCACTGAGATACTTACAACAGCTGGTGTGGCCAGGATGGTCCATCAGGGTGACGATGCTGAATACTATGATAGGCTCAGCAAATAGCAGGGCGGTGTGTGTGTCTAGGTACAAAGGAGTCAGGAGAGCTCTCCAGTGGGTTTGTTTGGGCAGGAGGCCAATAGGTGTGTGTCCTGCCTGCTGGGAACCCTATGAGCTGAAGAGCAGGAAGAAAGCAGCTCGGGCCTGTGTGCCAAAGGCCATGTTCCTAAGTCCAGCCATCAAGTTTCGGTAGTAGAGCCTAGTGAGAATTTTGTAATTTTAGTTTATTTGAAAACACTAATGTTTTCATTTAACCCCAAGTGTGGGGACGTGGGGCTCCATTGTAGCAGCTGACTATGACTTGCTCGTGCTCTAGCAGAAGTATGATTCTGCCAGCTGCAGACAGGGTCTGCAATTGTATGACATTTGGAATTTTGGGGGGGGGGGGATTATATAAATGCTAGAGCCTAGATAGTAAGTTGTTGGTTGGCTGGTGGCTGCTGTGGCTGCAGTTTGCTAAGTAGCCGTGCGCAAATAAGAAATAACAAGAAGAAATTAGGTGTCCTGATGGCGAAGGGCAGACTCGCCCCACGGAGCCCTGCGCAGCTAGCCAGCAGGAAGTGGTCCAACAATAGTGTCGCCCCCTTTCCTACCCTGACTTGATTCAGGGATCTCTTTCCTTTCCTCTCTTACCTAGTGTTAGGGGGTTGAAAGGGTGAAGGAAAGGGGTGGAGAAGGATGGAAGGAAGAAGAACCCAGCAGACGCCAGGATAAAAGGCCACAAGAAACGGGAAGAAACTGGGACCTTCCAGAGCTGTGCCCTCACAGTCGGCAGGTGGAAAGGCTGCCCTCACAGGAAGAAGCTCTTGCTGGGCGTTCAAGGAAGACACATGCAGTGAGTCCCCAGACTCCTGTGTCGAAAAGCCCAGGTAATGCCAAGAAAGGAAGATACAGCCTCTTAAGAGGCTGAAGCCGCTGGCCATAAACAGCAAGTGCAGCTATCACCAGGACAGGAGAACCAACCGCCTGCCAGCAGCTCCACCAACAATAAAGAACAGTTTCCTAAAGTAAAGCAACAAGACCAGCGTGCAGGAAGCCCCGGGCTGTCAGGTGGTGCATACCTTAACTAACCTAGCACTTGGGAGGCAATGGATCCCTGTGACCTTGAGGTCAGCCTGGTCTACTTAGTGAGAGGACTACACAGAGAAACCTTGTCTAGAAAAACAAAAGAAAGACAAGACCCGACCCTGGGTTGATCCCCCATCACCACATACGCTGGATGTGGTGTGCATGGCTACGGTCCTAGCGCGTAGGAGGTAAAGGCAGGAGGATCATGTTGGGGGTTTATAGAGTATTTTAAGACAGCGTGGGATACATGAAACCCTATTTCCCTGCCCCTCCAAGTTAAGAGGTAGAAATTATCAGAGATTAGGATCGGAGCTGGGGAGATAGTTTAGTGGTTAAGAAAGCATAGTTATCATGCAGACAACTTGAGTTCATTCCCAGCGCCCACACTGGGTGGCTCATACCACCTACAACTCCATTTTCAGGAGGATTCAATACCTTTGGCCTTGGCAGACACTACACTCACACAAAACATACACTTTTTTTAAGAACTTAAAAAAAAAAAAAAAAGTGTCTGGAGAAAATAGCAGAAGCAAAGGTGAGCATCTCACAGGGACCAGGCCCCAGCTCAACACAGGCAGAGAGAATCTTGCAAGGTCAGAAGCTACCAGACAGAAGCTTACCAGATGTCCCTGTGGACACTAGGAATGTCTGTGACAATCAGTGAAATTACAGAACTGTTGAGAAGGCGCAGTGGCCACCAGCTCAACAGCAGACACTGGAGCTGAGGAAGACAGTAAGATCCTTGCTGTTCTGGGAAATATGACCATCAGCTTGGCTGAACACACACACAGTGGAGCTACTGCTCGAGAAAGAAGTCTGCAGTAGCCCAGTGCAGCAGTAGTCTGTAGAAATGGCCTGAGGTGGACAGTTTCAATTAGGAGGATGCCAAATAAGGAGAGAAGTGCATGACAGCTAAGCGTGGGGTCTTGGTATACACGTCAATGCAGAAGGAAGGAATTCTCAGTCCTGTGGTCTGAGGTGGTGTGCAGAGAACCCAGGTAACGGCTGAGCCTGGATGACCTACCAAGAGCTGCCAAACCGCAGAAGAGAAAATCCCAACACCACGGAATAGCAAGGAAAGAAGACAAGCTGTGAAAAATACCACAGGAAAGGGCAGATCGGTCACCACTGAGAGGCAAGACTAACTCCTAGGGACACAGACTCAGTATACACCTAGAACAAAGGTTCAGGCAATTGAGAAGGCACAATGCTGGCGAGCGAGATGCCCGGGGTTCCCTGAGCAGACAGATGTTAGAGCGCTCGACTCTGGACGTCTCTGAATGTACTGACACATCTACGCCAGGCTCACACCTGTAGCCCACCGCTCAGGACGTGGACACAGGAGGGCTGAGTTCAGCCTGGACTACATAGTAAGACACTGTGTCAGGAGATAACATTAGTAACTCAAGAAGATCGAGGTCACTTAAACTGAGAGGTCAGATGTATAGGGAGTTAAGGGTTTTACCATCTTACTGTGAAATGTCTCTGACAGGCTCGTGTTTGAACATTTTTGTCCCAGTTGGTGGCACCTTTAGGAATCAGGGACTGGCTTGAAGAAGTGGGTCAGCGGAGCATGGGGCCTGAGGGTTAGAGGCTCACCCTTGCTCCAGGCTCGCTCTCTACTTCCTGCTCCACTAAGATAGAAGGTGAAGGTCCCCGCTGGAACAATTCCACCGTCATGCCCGCCCCGCCCACAGTGGGCCAGACCCTCAGGCCACGAGGCAGGAAATGTCTATCTACTGTAAGTTGCTTCCTGTCTGGTATTTAGTCACAGCAATGAAAAAGGCAGCTAGTACAGTTTGAAAATGAAGAGAAGCTTAGCCTAGGAAACATTTCTAGAACCCAGAACTTTTTGCAGACTTCTGTTTTTAAAAGGAAAAAGCTGTTTCTTAAAAAATTACCAGATCATTTGTTAAAGTTACCAAACACAGGAAATTTGCCTAACGTGGTGCTTAGAAGACTGAAGCTCAAGTTCTGTGCAGAAATGAAAGGGGGAGAAGATGGAGGGCGCAGCGACTCCTCAAAGTCGTCTGTACGAAGGGAAGTAGACAGACTGTTAGGCTCAGACAACGGGAGCCACAGTGCAGACCCACCTGTGAGGCAGCCTCAGCTGAAGTGAACGAAGTCTCGGCCTTCCTGCAGGTGCAGTAACCTCAGGTTGTCTTCAAACTCACCCCCCGTGAGGTCCTGGGTGGCAGAGAGACCCAGCTCAGTCAGGCTTCCTCTAGCAGAGAGGTCAGGGGCTGCGACAGGGCCTGCCTCTTCACCTGCTGGGTGGTCCGAGGTGAGGGCAGCAGCTGGTGCCACTGCTCCTTAGTTCTGTGGTCACCAGCAGGAGTGAGGTGCTGGGAGGCACCTCTGCCACCTGCCCTAGGCCCACAGAGGCAGTTAAGCCACTCTCATGGTTGGCCCGGACTGACTCACCATCCCTCCTGCCTAGGCAGGGAACTTTGTATGCTCTGTGTTTTCTATCTCCGCAGGATCTGCCAAGTGTCCACCCTCTGATTTCTGTTACCTGTCATCCTCCAATCCCTGAAGGGAGCAAGGCCCATTGTCCTGCAGAGGAACAGCCCAACTGGTGGCACATGGGAGTCTGGGGCATCTGGCAGGACGTGGGAGGAACCACTCTGTACCCCAACTCTACCTCATCCCTCCACTACCAGTGCTTAGAGGTGTGGGGGCAGAAATGCCCACAATGGCTGCGCCCGCTGCCCTTCCCCTTTTCCCTCTCACTTCCCCTCCTTTCCCTTCCCCATATTCAGAGAAAATGTGTCCTGGTTTGGGCCAGGACAGGCCAGAGTTTGTCCCCATGAGACCTAACACTGTTGAACATGGCACTCCTCGATGCTCTGAGTCAGCCATGGAAGGAGAAGGTGTGTGCAGGACACACAGGGACTAACAGCAGAGTCGCAGAGGACTCCGCCATCAAACTCCAGTAGAGGAGGGAGCCTAGTTCTAACCATGGCAGACGAGTGGTGCTCAGCCTTAGGCCAGACACTCCCACACACAGCAAGGAGTTCTCCAGAGGCTTCCCTATGGAAACAGGCAGCCCCACACGGGTGGCCTCTGCCTGACTCTACTTCTCTTCTGGAATACACCAGAGGGCTGGGTGCTCACAGAGCACCATGTCAGCTGCACGCTGGAGAAGACTCCCACAGCCGGGCCCTGACACGCCAACACGATCCAGTAGTCTACAACATGCATGATCATACACAGGTGCCAAGAAGAGCCAGACGTGAGAACAGAAAGTCGGAGTCCATTCATGGGTGGCAAGCCGACAGTGCTACTGTGCGCATGGTGCTGTGCTAGGGCCATCATGCTGTGAGCTGCGAGCGGCACGGGGTGTCTTTGCTGCTACTCATAGCTCTTAGGGGAGCACTCTGCCCATCCGAGAGCACATCCTCTGTATTCAAATAAACCTACTTATGAAAACAGGTGGAGGGCTAAGTGCGACCTGTGGGCCAGTGCTTGCCAACCTGTGTTGAGCCATTTTCTGTGAGTGTCATGGGCCACAACACAGCAGTTTATTGAAAATGAGAGAACTTCTGGAATGAGGAAGAGTAGCTTCCCTGTGGCGAGGCACTGGAATGTGGGCAGGTAGTTGGTAGAGTGAGACCAAGAAGCAGAAGTGACCATCTTTGCCAGTGCACCTCCACTGAGAGAAAGGGCTTGATGTGGGCCTGAGACAGTTTTAAGTACAAAAAAAAAGAGAAAACTTGGGATTCCAAGTTAAATATTTCTCCAAAATAACTTCTCATTATCACAGATAAAATTAAGAAGCAAACATCCTCGATATAGATGTGGGCAGTGCTCTGTCAAGTGTAGTGATCAAGAATAGCATCTCAGGTCAGGTGTGGTGGTGCACGCCTTTACTCCCAGCACTCAGGAGGCAGAGACAGGCCTGGTCTACAAAGGTAGTCCAGCAAAGGCTACACAGAGAAACCCTGTCTTGAAAAACAAAAACAAAACAAAAGAATAGGATCTCAGAAGGAATCAAACTTCTACAAGAGGAAATGCCGAATAATATAATAAGTTATTCTAAGTGGCAAAAATATCACCAGCTTATAAATTAAAACTCTGGAGCTAGAGATGGCTCAGGAAAGTGCTTGCTGCGTACACATGAGGATTTGCACTCAGTCTCTAGCACCACTGTAAAGCCAGGGGCCCTGCAGCCATGGCTGTTGCCAGGAACAGGAGAACCACTTGGGCTTGCTGGCAGCTAGTCTTGCTGAATCAGAGAGTACCAGGTTTAGTGAGAGAACGTGTCTCGGTGATGGTGAAGATGTAGAAAGCACTAGAAAACAAGTGTCAACCTCTACACAAGCACCTATGCCACACACAAGCACACACACACACACAAAGAAGAATATTCCTGCCTTCCTTCCTGTATTGAGAAATGCTACAGATTGCTACAAGTGGGAACAGAGCTAAGGACGGGCCTTCCACTCCCATAGTGTCACAAGCTTAATGACAGTTCCCAGGTGTGGCTATTAGTCATTTGCAACTGTGTGACATCACTCTATAGGAGACACAGACAGGCAGACATGTCTCACTCTGGGGGGGCTAGAACCCAGGCTTACCCCTGCCATAACCTGAAATGAGCCGTCACAGGTTGGAAGCCATGGGTGGAAACACGGGCTCAAGTCTGACCTTAGTTCCTCCACCACCTCAACAGCATGGGCCGCCACCTACTATCCCCTCCATGACCCAACAACTGTGGAGGGCAGCTGCCCTTTGCTGAGGACCCACCATGTCCATCACTGGTCATAGAGAGGGTGACAACTCTCCTTGCGGCTGCTGACATTCAGGGTGGGAGGCAGGCATGCTGACTGTCCCCTGCTGGTTCAGAGGCCAATGGTAAACAGATGGTTTGACAAGAGTGACTGGGGTACAAGGTCTGCTTGGCTACTGACCAGCAGGGTTCCACATGGTAGCAACCTGGAGCAAAGCGACGTGGACAAGACAGACTGGCTCTACACAGCCCAACACATCCCTTCCAGATGGACTGAACTGTGATAGATTCTGTTAATGAACATCAAGTTACGTACAGGGAAGAACTTCCTATGCCAGCCTGGTCTACAGAGTGAGTTTCAGAACAGCCAGAGTTATACAGAGAAACCCTGTCTCAAAGAAACAAAACAAACAAAATGACACCCCCCCCCCAAATAAAACAAAAACCAGTTAATGTCCATGTAGTAGACAGTTCTGAGAATAATATCATAAGAGCCACATCTCTTGGGAGGGAGTGTCTGCCAAGTGCTCGGCCAACCACAGATCAGTTTCCAAAACAGATGAAAAAAGGTCAGCCTTGGCTCCAGCAAACAGGATGCTTGGCACCTATGCCCATGTGACCAAAAGTGGAGAAACCAAATGAACCAAAGGAGGGTCGTGTGGCCTCCTGGGCAGCACCGCATTGCTGCTGTGTGTGGGCAAGGCTGTTCTCTGACTAGCATGGCGTACAGCACCTTGAACACGGTGACTGGACACAGAACAATGGTTTTCAGTGTCTAAGGGAATGAGAACAGCTTGATGTGACCAGGTGTGCTCACCCGCCATCCCACAGGCCCCACAGGCCACTCCCCAGCTGCCTCCAGCCCACAGAGCAGCAGCTGTGGCCTCTAACCTAGCTCCAGGCATTCTTGTGGCCACAAAAGTAAGATCTGATTTACAGTACGGTAGGGGGGCTATGTCCCAGTGCCCATGGTCAGATCTTGTCCTTGGTTTTGATTATATGACCACAGTGGGAAGGCGGATGCCCAGGAGCCCTGCAGCCATAGCCAACACTCACCAGCTTCACACAGATGACAAAGGGCGACTTGGCAGCTTGGAAATGCAGGATGGGGACCTTCGGCTTGGGTCTCTCCTACAAAGATGGTGGCAGCTGTGAGTCACTACAGCGTCACATGAGCTCCTTGAGACGCTTCCTAGCTACAGCCTCTGCTCACAGCCGGTCATCAAGTGGCACATGGGAATCTTGGGCCAATCGGGACAGAATACGTGGCTAAACCCCAGGTTCTGCCAGCCCCAGCTACCTGATAGCCACAAGAACCACCAGCTCTGGTAGGCCAACACTGAGACACAGACTGAAGGGGTGTGTAGCTGGTTCCCCATGGACAGGGGCAGAGTCCTCAGGGATCCTGGAGACTCTTGGGAGCTAAGGGCCGCCATCTATTGGGCACAGCCCAAATGAGTGTAAGGGAAAGCTGGCATGGTACGGAGGACCCTCTCCTGGAAGGTGCTTTGGTGCTCGGCCACATGGCTACACACCTCAGAGTCCTCGTGGCAGTAGAAGCCCTTCCTGATCTTGTTCTCGTCAACGTCACAGAAGGCCACCACCTGGGATGGACATGGGCCAGCGGGTCAGATGGTGGAGGTTGGGGGTACTGTAGGATAAAGACGTCAGGACTGCGGAGTCAGGATGAGGGGGGAGAGGACCCTACCTTGCTCCGGCTGGCCGCGGTCAGGCTGCGATATAACTTACGGCCCTGTTTGCCTGCATTCCAGATGGTGAAGGACTCCCAGTGAGGCAGGACTTGTTCCTCTAGGAAGCGGACACGATGGGTCCAGATGGTCATCCTGTGGCCACATAAGGGGAAAGCTAAAGCTGGTTAGAGCCACGTCACCCACCAGCCCAGGGGAATACATGAGTGGAAACAGGCACACTTGGGTTTACCCTGTTTAAGGGAGGGAGCACAGAGCTACAACCATATCCAAGGGAGATGTAGCTCTGTTCTTATACCCCATCACAGTAAGAGATCACCATGTAAACCAGAGCCCATGGCTGTGGCTACTTTGTCGGAATGTAGACCTGATGGGTCGGGCCTCTCCACGGCTGCCAGTTGTAGCACATGAGTGGCTCCATCCCTGGCAGGTATGTACATGTGTGTGCACACATATGAAGGTTCATGCGTGGCTCCAGTCCCTGGCAAGTATGTACACGTGTGTGCACACATGAAGATTCATGCGTGGCTCCAGTGCCTGGCAAGTATGTACACATGTGTGCACACATATGAAGGTTCATGCGTGGTTCCAGTACCTGGCAAGTATATACACGTGTGTGCACACATATGAAGGTTCATGCATGGCTCCAGTACCTGGCAAGTATGTACACGTGTGTGCACACATATGGTTGGCATCAGGACCATCACTCTTCACCTTGTTTCTGAGACAGGGTTGAACCTGGAGCTCAGCGCTTCAGGAAGACTAGGTGGCCACGGGCATCCCCGGTTCTCTTTGTGGCACTAGGGTTACAGGTGTGTGTTGCTTTTTATGTGGCTGCTGGGGAGTGAATGCAGGCTTCGCTGACAGAGCCATCTCCCAAGGCCCAGAATTCTAGATGTGTAACTGTTCCTTCTGAGTTAAAAAGTGAAAAGGGACTTGTAGTGAATGCAACAACATAATCTGATGTCCCAGATGAGTCAACAGTCACAAAAAGATCTGGGTAAAAAGCCACATTCACACCAGGAAGAAGCTTTCTGTCTCAGGCTGTCCCTTCCCTCTGACTTGCTCCCAGGCAGCAGCCCCCCCGATACAGGTCCCCCCCCCCCATACAGGTCCCCAGGGCTGGTTCCTTACCAGGCCCCCGAGCTCTGCTCACCTACTGCGCCTCACCTTGGACCCTAGCACCCTGGTCCTCTGGGGGAACCGCCTTGTATTTGGGGCTGCACCTCGTGTCAGTACCTACATCAGAGCATGTTTGCCTGTTCAGCATTTCCCCAGACCTCCCAAGCTAAACATTCTAATTAGGGTTGTGCTGAGCTCCGTGGTTTTGGTAGGGGACTCCCTAGGGGTTCTGGGAACCACATAAGTGAACAGCATTTAATTCTGAACCCCAGACAGTCCTGTCTATAAGAGAAAGTCCCAAGCAGGACATGTTTCAGCTCCACACAGTACAGCTTGCTGCAGCCATGCCATCATCCCAGGAAATGGGATGGAAGGCCCTAAGAACCCTGATCTCACAACAAAGGCCTCATGCAATGTGCAGACACGTCACTAATGTCCTAAGCCAAGAATGGCTCTTCTGATTTTTATCCCTCAGCAAACTGATGGTCCCAGACAGTTTCAATGTGGGAGCAGGAGGGAACAAGATAGAGTCAAAGGCAAAAAAAAAAAAAAAAAAAAAAAAGCAAGACTTGCCTTTTGGAGCATCCAACCAGCAGAGGGGGTGACAAGCATATGCCTGTCTGCTCTGCCTAAGTGTAGGTGAGGGTTCTTGACAGTGAATGTGAGGAAGGTAACTCCAAGCACAAGCTGCTGAGACCCTGTGGTATGCCAAAAGGCCAACCTCCAGCCCCATCCTGGCCACAAGTGTCCCCTTCCCTTGTGCCTTCAGCAAGGCCCTTGCAGAAGATCTGCTTGGACACAGCCCCCTGGTAGGGTTCATGGCTACACTGACAGGGGCTACGAGGAGCCCTCTGTCATCTCAGGCTCTACAAGGAATAGCCTGTGCAGAGGGATGCTTGTCCTTAGCTGAACCACAGAGAGCCTGTCCCCATAACTCTGGTAACTAGAAGAGATCTGTTTTGTTCAGTGCCTGAGCAAGACATGACGCACACTGTATGCGTATGTATGCATCAAATCCATGCGCATATGTACAGTGCACTTCTGTGGTGTGAGTGCACGTCTGCTGTGAGCACCCATGTGCATTTCTGCATATGTGTGATAGGTAAGTAAGTTCGTGTGCAACAGCAGCTCCTGTTAGTGACTAAGCAAGGTGATGTGTGGGTGACACCCTGCCCACACACTTACTGGGCCCATTGGGTGTCTCTGTGGGGAAAGCACTGCATGGTCCTGCATGCTCAATTGTGAAGTTTGTCTGTAGGACGGTGGGTTTAACCATACACTGAAGTCAACCTGGTTCTCCAGAACATTGGGCACCAAAGATTTTATACAGGAATTACAAACATGTCTACCAGGACTGGGCGTTAGGCCTGTAAGGCCCTTAGCATCCTGAGTTTTGTTAGATGGTCACTAAGAGGATGCAGACAATTGTAAGAAGCTATGACGCGGCCGGGCGGTGGTGGCGCACGCCTTTAATCCCAGCACTCGGGAGGCAGAGGCAGGCGGATCGCTGTGAGTTCGAGGCCAGCCTGGTCTACAAAGAGAGTCCAGGACAGCCAGGGCTATACACAGAAAAACTCTGTCTCGAAAAACCAAAAAAAAAAAAAAAAGAAGAAGAAGAAGAAGAATAGCTAAGGGAACTGGCTTTCCTGGACCTATATGCCTGAGTTTCTGGAACCTTCTCGGAAGAGACTGAAATATTACAGACTCAGCACTGTACTAGAACAAAGGAGTCCCAGGGGAAGTAGTAGCTGACTGGGTGGCAAAGGCCCTGTTCCCAGAAGGCATGGCCAATGGCCAAAGCATCTGTGGCCAGAAAAAAAGCTTGCTAGAGGCTCACTGGTCCTGTCAGGTGCCACAGCAGCAGTACACCAGCACAGGCAGTCTGAGGCTGGACGCCAGGAATCAGGGCACTAGTGGTGTCATGTCTCATCCCTATTTTGGTAGGTTAAATACTTGATAAAGGTACAAACCCAGCATCACACTGCCACGGGAACAGGGTCAGAAACACTTCTCTACTGACCTCATCTGTGATCCTAGGAAGCAGACAGACTGCGGAGCACAAACAGCATGTGGACTGGAAGAGGCTAAGCATACTGTGTGAGATAACACATGAGTTAAGGGGATGAAGTGACCATACACCGGGTGCAGCTGCTCACATTTAAGGACTGTTTGATGTCACGGAGATGGCCCTATTCTCACATCCTTTGGTATCTGACGTATTCCATACACACACAAAGAAAAGTGACACAAAGTCAGCTCATTCTGAGCCTGAAACAAAAATGACAGAATCCTGAAGTCTGGACAAATGCAACTCCTAAGCAGGTCTCAGGTTGTAATTACAGCTGTTATCCTGGGAGGTGCCGTAGCTCACAGCTTAAAGACTTTAATCCAACACAGAAACTCACATTAGATCACTTATTTTTGTGCTGTGGGTGGCAAAGCTTGCTGTGCAAACACTAAGAAGGGAGCTCTATGCACAAAGGCCGCTCCGTACACGCAGGCTGCTCTGTTGAGGGGTATGATGCGTGCCTGCTGGGTGGGCTGCAAGTCACCACCCAGGGGGCTTGAGCTTTGGGGCAGCATGGGAATGACTGCCCTCAACACAGATGACCACAAGATCTCGAGGCATCTCTCACTCACGTGGCCTACAGAATGATGGTGTGAGATCCATATACAATGTTTCTGAAGGCCCGTAGACTCAACATCAGAAACACCTGCAGCTTGGTGCCCAGACAGCTGCCCCTGTGCCTTATCATTCAATTTCTACCTCTATTAGAGGACACTGGGAGAAACAGTGCTGTGTGTTTAAGATTTAGTGCAGGATGGTGTAAGCCAGGCTAGTTGCCTGTAAATCAGTTGTACTCTTGCTGTCTCTGGTACATATGCACTGCTCACCTCATTGCTGATGTGACTGAGGTTTGATCAGTCCGTAAGCAGCACGGCTGGCCACTCATCCCCTTCCACACCTGACGTCAGCACCCAGAAGCTACCTCCTCTGCTTCCTAAGATGATCTTGTGAAGGCTGGTACAGCCTCTTCCCTAACCACGCTGACAGGCGCCTCAGTAAAACCCTGGCCCGGCTCTCCTTTGTGAGTGTTCTCAGATTACGAAGTTAAACATTTTAACTTTTGGTTGATGTCCAGTGTGGCTAGAATTGTTAATTCCCTGTTATTTTTACATCAGTCTTGCTAGCTTCCCACTTTCTGCTTTTCTCTTCTCTCCTTGGCTCCTCCATCTGGAGCCTCTTTTGCTGTTGCTTCAGTGACTCCTGCTGAAGGTGGTTAGACTATACAGCTTTTCTCATTTCCTTTGTGATTTTTCCCTTGGCTACTTAATTTCCAAATGTTAGATTTTTCAAGATACTGTCATGTTCTCTGACTTAACCCTTTGGTTGCTGAAGATAAGATGTTCTAGTAAGACCATTCCCTATGTTAAAATCCACCCTAGAGATATTATGAGGATGTGAGCTCTTTGGTAGGCGACAATCCAGGGAATATAGTGCCTCTCCTGGGATTTGAGAGCACGGTAAGAAGATACCACTTGGGACCAACATAAGAGCTTGAGGAACAAAGCTACCTGAGGTCAAATGCTACTTTCTTACCACTTTTTGCCACAGGAAACTGGGTAACTAAGATATTCATGACATACCGTACACAGCTTTAGCCATTTAAAGTCTGTTAAGACTCAGAGTCCACGGCAGAGTACAGAGCTCTGGAAATGTCAACTGAGCCTTGCTAGCCTGCAGGGCCGCTGCAATCTTCTCAAATGGTTACATATTTCCTATGTTTGTTAAGTGGCAGAAAGGACTTATTCAATCTGCACTTCTGTGTGCATCTGTGTGTGGGGTTTGTGTGTTTTGAGGTTCTCACAGGCCTTCAGGACTGCCATGTCCTCTGAGCATCTTCCCTAGGAGCTGGTCCCATCAGTACCTGCCTCCTGACAGCAACCCCTGCAGGATGTTCCTATAAGGCTGTGATCAAGTTCAACTATAATGAGGGCGGCTTCTGTTGTACATGACCCCAAAATCTAGGGACCCCAGCATCAGTGGGATGCTGGAAATGTAGAATTCTCAGGAGGGAATTTGTACTCAGACAGCTCTGCCCATGTCAAGAACATAACCACTATCACCTTAGTGTGGAAGGTTCATGACAATGTCATCTATGTCTTCAGCAGTAAGAGACCCAGAGGCCACCTCCCCCAGTGCCCATGGGCTATATAGAGGGGACAGTCTCATAGCAGAGGCACAGCTCACTTCACAGTCAGGTCGCTGACACAAGTGTCTCGCACATAGTGCAGACTGAAGAGTTAACAAATTCCCTCAGTGGGCTTGAAGGGCCAAGGATAGTTGGCCAGCCAAAGAAGAGTGAAAGGGCTCATTAGCTGTGGAGGCATAGGCCAGCTGTGACAACTTCTTTCACCACGGGGCTTGTTAGTTGTCAGGTCTCCTCTTGGGCCTCATGGTTGAAGCAAATGAGAAGAAAGTTGAGAGCAAGCCTTCAACTCACACAACCAGGGACGCAGATGCTCCCTGACGTCTGTGGAACAGGACACCCAGCAGCCTGGAGGACTTCCTACAGGGGTCGCACCGTACACTGACTCCACCCTGACCTCTTCGCCCTGCGTCCCACCACTCATGCGCATCACCAGTGACTCACGAGTGCTCTGGGCCTGGCTGTACCAGCCCCTCCCCTGTTCTGGGACCATCCCATTTGTCTCCAGAACTTGGTATGACCTACTTACTCAAGGACCGAGTGCGTGGCCGCATATGGGTGGTATCGGTAGAGGAGCAGGTTGTGGTCCACCCGGAAGATTCCGCCCCCTTTCCTGAGGTGCTCGTAGAAGAACAGCAGATCCTCCGGAACCCCCTGCAAAAGCCAGAGGCGGAGGCTCACCATGCCGGTTACCAACCCAGGCTACCAGATGCTATGGCCCCAGCTATGTGGGAGGCCTGTTTGAGCCCAGAAACTAGTGCTCGACCTGGACACCACAGCCAGACTTTGCCGCAGTAAAAGAATTCACTCTGACACTCAAGCGTAGCATGGGGTGGTGTGGGTCACATGAGCAAAATGGAGATTAGCAACTTGTTTGTCTCAGCAGTCAAGAAATGAACTCTAAGACAGACTGGAGGGTGAAGCAGAGGACAGGATACACGTGGGCTTAGGTCCCAGTTCTGCCTTAAATTCTCTTCTGTGGGTCAGAAAAGAGGCAAAGCATTAACAAAAGCAACGGGCTCATCAGTGAGCAGAGCGGCCTCGGAGCTGCGTGGCCTGACACTGGAAAGCCAGCCACTGTGGAGAAGAAGGGGACAGGAAGCTGGCTTCCTAAGAGGTCCTCAATGAGATGCGGAGTGGGGAGAGGCTGGGGTCACAGCACAAGGAAGGCTGGGGCAGTCTGTTACAAGGCTGGACTTTACCACCACGGGCAGAAGGGGGCGATGGTGAGCCAAGATCCAGCAAAGGAGCAGAGGCGTGCTGGGCAGAGGCTGAAGTAATTCCCTGAACCCTACCTAGCCTGCAGGTGCCTCAGCAACCCAGGGGAATCCGCAAAGAGCCCAAAGTCTACTGGTTGGCACTTACCCGTCCTCCTTCGTCAAATGGGCCCACGTGGGAAAACCAGGCTCGCGAGCAGAACCAGGTGGGCATGATCACCGTGGGGCCATGGGAGGTGAACACCTAAAAGCAATTAGCAACCATGGTACCGACAGAAAAGAACAGCTTGTTGGAAACAACTACAGTCTATTGTTACTCACGTGTCATTACCAAAGTGCCAACAGAATTGACGCCCGTGCTTTGTGGGAACAAGGAGTCAAAGCTCTCTACAGAGACTAGCCCATAAAACACACAGGTGTAAACTAACCGGGGCCACTTCCGGGTCCCCACATGAGGGACCCCTCGGCTTATGCAGGACAGTGAAGCTGTGTGTGGGAACTGAAGTACCGTGAAAGGACACCAGCAATGACTAGAGAGTGAAGCTTGACACAGCATCCCAGAATGGCATAAACATCAGAGCTGACTCAAGACAGAAAACTGAGTAATTTCTAATGAGCTTGAAACTTGAGCCTTCCGGCAAAGAAAAGCCCAGGCCAGGTGGGTCTCTGGTGTACACTGCCAAATGCTTAAAGAACCAACCCCCTCTTTACAAACTCTTCCAAAAACAGTTAAGCAGAGGAGTCTTTCTAAATCACTCAATACCAAAGCCAGGGAAAGACCACCACAAGAAAGCAGCACCAAGTGTTCCTTATGAACAGACCCAAGAAAACGCCAGTGAACTGAATTTACTGCAGGATAAATGCACCAGCAGCCGATTGAGGACAAAAACCTAAACAGATGCTGAAGCATTTGGCAAAGCCTGGGCTGTGGAGGATCAGCTGCTGAGATGTGCACCAGGTGTGGAGCAACCACACACTCGGTTACGCTCTGCGCATGCACTGCTCACAGCACTGGCTTTGCCATGCTCCGGGGACATGCTTCCACAGACACTGCTCTGCTTTCCCAGCAGCCAACTCCTATGTAGCCTTTAAAACCCTCTGATCAGAATGTTTTTATTTAAGCACCCTCCCCAGAGCTTCCTGTCACTGTCCTCATCACACTGACAGGCAATCACCTGTTCATGATTTGCCTCTCAGCGCTGGCTGGAGCTTCCAGCAGGCAGAGGCATGTCTGACTGACTCCTGAGTCTCAGTTCCCAGAGTGCCCCTCTGTAGCAAGAGTTCAATATGCTTGCGTCACCTTGACGATACATGGTCTGAGCCCAGCCTCAGCAGATCCCAGGGCAAAAGTCTCCATCAGAAAGGGTGAAAGAGCAGCCAGATCTTGTTGGATATGGTAACACACACCTATAAGCAATGGCATCTCAATGTGTACACACACATGAATAAGTGAATAAATAATAAAAAGAGAAAATTTTAAACTGGGCGCAATGGATCAAGGTCCTTGCCACCAGGCCTGATGACCTGAGTCCAATCTCTGGAAACTGACACGGAGGGAGAAAATACTCTCTCCCATACTGGCCTTCAACCTCCACATGTGGGTAATGGCGAGAGCATGCTCACACACAGAATTAATCAATCAAATCAGTGTTTAAACAATTTTTAAACCACACTTGTAATCTCAGCACTCAGGAGGCTACAGCTGGAAGATCAGGCCAATCTGGGCTACAAGAGACTCGACCTCAAAAAAATAAAAGTCAGTTCTCAAAGGAGACAGCAGGGAGGAGACTGGAGCATGTCTAAGACAGGCCTGTCCCAGGTAGGGGAAAAGGCCAGTGCTTGCCAGGAAGACACAGCCCTAACTCCTGTGTCACCTGCTTAACTGTCCCCAGTGCAGTAGCAAGTGTCTAGGGGTGCCTTTGGCATGGTGAGCACCTCGGCACCACAACACTCAAACCGATCTCTCCAGTGGTAGTGTCGGTTTGAGTGGTGAAGGTCAGCTATGTGGCTAAGTTCCAGGCTATGCTGGCTAAGCAGGCCTGATAGCAGTGGTGACCACTGGTCTTAGTTAGATTTCTATTGCTGTGGGGAGACACCACGACCACAGCAGTTCTTACAAACGAAAACATTTCACTGGGGCTGGCTTACGGTTTCAGAGGTTTAGTCCATTACTGTCCTGGCAAGAATCATTAGAGTGTGCAGCCAGGCAGATATTCTGGAAAAGGCTGAGACATCTACATCCAGATCAGCAGGCAGCAGCAAGAGACTGAGAGCTGCTAGACGTGGCTTGAGCTTCTGAGACCTCAAAGCCCACCCCCCCCAGTGACGCACTTCCTCCAACAGGGCCAAAGCCCACCCCCTAGTGACGCCCTTACTGCAACAGAGCCACGCCCACTCCAGCAAGGCCACGCCTCCTAATAGTGCCCCTCCCTATGGGACCCATGGGGGTCATTTTTGTTCAAGCCATCACATCCCAGGGTACAGAGATCTCTGCTCGTCTAGTTCCCACCTCTCTGAAGGCTGTTTTAGTCCCTGCTCGAGCGACAGACTCCCAGGTTTTGTCCAAAGAAATGGCTGTCAAAAAGCAAAGAGGTGTACTGTCTTTCTCTCTCGTCTTTTTTTTTTTTTTTTTTTTAATGTTCCCCAAAAGGATGTCAGCAGGCTTTTTTGACAGGGAGTTGGGGCAGACTGCTCAGGCAGTAGAGGAGGCACGAGCCAGACACTAACGGTGGGGGAGCTAGGAGCCTTGAGTTCCTGAATACGTTTCTATGTCCCAGCTCAGCAGCTTGAACAGATGAGGGGCCCACAGGCTCAGGGCCACGTCAACATCATTGCTATAAAAGCCGCCTTCCCTCAGCGCCTTCGAAGTCAGGTCCGTCCTCGAGAGGAGGAAGTGATGTCCTCCAGGTTCTTAGTATCTGGCAGTTCTGGTAACCACCACTCCCTCACACTGACGTGGGGTGCTCAAACACGGTGGGTGTATGCGCTCCCAGACACCACGGCCCTGGGAACCCCAAACACAGCCAGCTTCAGGCTTTCATCTGTAAGCAGAAGCCTCAGTTCCCTATCTCTTTATTTCGTTTTGTTTGTTTGTTTGTTTGTTTGTTGAGACAGGGTTTCTTTGTGTAGCCTTGGCTGTCCTAGACTCGCTTTGTAGACCAGGCTGGCCTCGAACTCACATCGATCCTCCTGCCTCTGCCTCCCAAGTGCTGGGATAAAAGGCGTGCGCCACCACGCCTGGCTTTATTTCGTTTTTAATAACCCTTTTTTTTCTTTCTTTTCTTTCTTGGCAACTGGGTCTCTTGGCAACTACGCAGCCCTGGCTGTCCTGGAACTCACTCTATAGACCAGGCTGGCTTCAAACTCACAGAAATCCACCTGCCTCTGCCTCCCAGGTACTGAGATTAAAGGCGTGCGCCATCATGCCCGGCCCCACTTTGTTTTTAAAAAGACTTATTATTGTATATGTATGAGTATTTTCTCTGCATGTATGTATGTGCACCACGTTAACACCTGGTCCTACAGGGGTCAGAAGAGGGCGTCCGAGACCAGAGTTACAGGCGGTCGTGAGCCACCCTGTGGGTGCTGGGAGCTGACTCTGGGCCTCTGCAAGAACTCGTTTGCTAAACCACCATGTCAGCCCTTTAGTTCCACCTCTTGGCATAGAGGTTTACCATGACTGGGAGTCCCGGGACCTTCTCGCTGCCTTCTGGGCCTCAGAGAGCCCATTAGACTAGATTCTGGGAGCCTTGGTCAATTACCCAGAGATCACAGCTTCTACCCCACTGACCTGTCCCCAGCCCCGCAGGGATGAGGGCTGGGATGCTCGTCTATATGACTTATTTTTTGCTTGGTTTTGTTGTTTGGTTTTTGGTTTTGGTCCATTGGTCCCAGAACCTCACACAAACACTCTCAGCCTCTTTTTATTTTGAGACACTAAGTTTCCCTGCCTGGTCTTTAATATATATATATATATATATTTTTTTTTTTTAATTCACTTTACATCCCACCAGGGGTGAGGAGGTGCTTACCTCCTAACCAAACCCTGAGCAGCTCTGCCTGACCTGCCGCCTCCCACCCCCTAAAGAGAGACTCCTTCTGTGACACAGAGGCCCACACCCAGTGTGGAGCCTCCGATGCTACTCTGAAGCTCCTGACAGGTCTGTGGTGCACATCTAAAATGGGGAGACTAGCTAAGCATCCTGCACACCTTTAATCCCAGCCTCGAGATGGAGGCATCCATTTCCTTTCTCTTGCTTTATTGCTCATTAGACTTTCAGGCACTACACTGAAAAAGGTAAGTGTGGATACTGTTGATTTCAGAGGAAATGTTTGCAGTTTCCCGCCTCAGTCTCATACTATCTCTAGCTACAGCTATGGCACACAGCTTCCACACTGAGATATGTTCTTTCTATTACTAGTTTCTTTGTGGTTTTTATCTTGCAGGGATGTTGAACTTGGTCCAGGCTGAGCACAGTATACACATTCCTGCACGCACATTCCTGACCACACAGAAAAATAGGCAATGCAACACACACACACACACACACTCTCTCTCTCTCTCTCTCTCTCTCTCTCTCTCTCTCTCTCTCTCTC